>JAUTXW010003762.1:600000-907500 GCA_030620095.1 Kuschelorhynchus macadamiae | reverse complement strand
CAGTGGAAGATATGAAGTTGAGAATAATAAGCAGTTTTCGCAACATTTCAGACCTGACTTTGAGAAAAGTGAAACTTTCATTTATGGATAGACTCGAAATGTGCCTTCAGCAAAACGGTGGTTTAGTTGAACATCTTTTATAAGTTTTAATTACATTGTTTTTGTTGATTTATACTATTAAATTTATTTTTTTTGTAAAAAAAGATCTGTTATTAATACTGTCAAAGCATTATCTTCATTGGTAACTGGTTTATTAATTACTTTACGTTTTTTTGAAAGCAACATTTCCTGTTTCTTGAAATCTCTATGATAAACTTGCAAAAGCTTCTATCTTGTTTTTATTTCGGCATCGCATCATCAAAGAACAATATTTATTTATTTACTGATGACAATATTCTGACACTTTGCTGTTTTGACAGGACTGTCAATCTTTTGTTCAATTTATGATGATATCATGGCCTCCTAATACTAAATTGTCAATTTTAACAACGTGAATTCAGAGTAATTCGTGTTAAAATGAAGAAATTTTGATTTCACAGCTAATTTACTGAAAAACTGTTGGTCAGAAAGGTATCAAATATGGTATTTTCTGAAAGCTAGTAATGTTATCTTTAACATGAAAGTAAAATATACAGGGTGTTCCATTTAAAAAAATTCAATCCAAGGTAAATTTGCAAAACTTGACCACCCTGTATAACAGTGAATAATTTTGAACGACTTACAAGCGATTATTGTAGTCCTAGATACAATACATTTTATAGAATATTTAGTTTTTCCATACCTGCTTCAATTGTTTTCAAAAAATGGCCGGAGTATAACCCTTTTTTCCACTTTAACCTCGTCTCATTCCCTTGGTATAAATTTTAGACACAACTAACCTTATATCAAAATGATCGCAACGAATAGGAGATAAAATAATAATATACCGGGTATCCCATTTAAAAAAACACAAGTTTGGTTCACCACGAACTTTTCAGACCACCCTGTATAATGGGTATAATTTTAAAACACAGCGTTCTTGACTATCAATCATATACCAATTTTTTTTCTCAAATTCCTCTCCGTTTGCCCACAATCGTCCACCCGATCTTGGTTGCACCACCCAGTATATATATACATACATATATATATATATATATATATATATATATATATATATATATATATATATATATATATATATATATATATATATATATATATATATATATATATATATATATATATATATATATATATATATATATATATATATATATATATATATATATATATATATATATATATATATATATATATATATATATATATATATATATATATATATATATATATATATATATATATATATATATATATATATATATATATATATATATATATATATATATATATATATATATATATATATATTTATATATATATACATATCTATATATATATATATATATATATATATATATATATATATATATATATATATATATATATATATATATATATATATATATATATATTATATATAAGTTAAAAGAATTTCCCTGTAATTCCCTTTTTTAAAAACTTAAATTTTTATGTAAATAACAACTACAACGTTCAAGATTCTAAGCTAGACTAATTTTATTAAAAGATTAACAATCGAAATAGTACGTATAATTACATATTGCAATATTGCTGATTCTGCTTAATGAGGTAATTAGTTTGTCGGTGTCGCATAAGGTTATTTGAAGTCATCGTCCAGTGGCGGGTAATATTGGCTAGATAATTCTGATGTTTCTTGGTTTTCTTATGTATTACGTCATTCGTCTTCTTCTAACAGAGTTAAATGCAACCTGCATTTACTACTATATACAGGATGATGCTCCATAAACTTGGACGTGTAAAGTCTGATAGAGGGTGTGTTTCTTGAATTGGGAACATGGGATTTTCAACTGCTGCTTCAAGGTTTAATTTTTTCGATTTAATACTTATTTTACGTGGATTTCGCATTTTAAGTTGCAGATTAGGGGTTTGGATTACTGAGGGGTGCCCAAAACTTTTTTCATGAAATGGACGCTCCTGGTTTCTGAATATTATGTTGCAGGCATCTTGATTTATCAGGAAAACGCCTTTCAGTTTTAGGGTCTCCACATGATCTTCACAGTGCACTTGTATGCTTACTTCTCGTGGAAACACAGCCAAATATTGATTGATCTCATAAATTATCTCAATATAATTTTCAGCAATTGTTAACTTTGTATATTGGTAGAGACTAGAGTTGTCCTGTTGAAGGATCCCTTCTTCGCAGGGCACTTTGATGTTGGCTTGTAGTATATTTGGATATATCGGTTTGCTTTCGGTACACATGCCATTTAGAGGCTTTATTGGTTTTTTTATTTAATTTTAGAAAATATCGCGTACTGGGGATTATCATAACAAATTCTGATTCATAATTTGCAGGAATAGGCAAAATGTGATAGAGTTCAAATTGTTCTTCAAAATCTATTGGTATTGAAAGAAAATAAGTTATCTTAGTCTGCTGTTTATCGCATTTTACTTTAATTATTGGTTCGTACTTAGAAATATTTTCAAGAGTGACAGTGAATGGTAATTGGTTCTTGTAATGAAAAGAGATTCTTTTTATTTCTGCAAAAAGATTTGCAGGTGAAATTATACTAGGGTGTATTATGCCTAATTTACAAAACGTAATCGAGTTCTCGATATCTTGCAGTGTGCTTAATAACGAGTTATATAAAATAATTAGTTGGTTATACAAGTCTTTTGCAAAAAGAATATCCTGAATTTCAACATCTTCTCGCAATAGTTGATCTAAAAACAATATTTTAGATCTTAACAAGTTTTGACTATGTTGAATATCTCTAATTGTATTATTAAAGTTTTTGATAACTTGATTATTAAGAGAGTATTGCATTTCTAGCTGGGTCTGCAAGTTATGACCCTTTGTTTCTAAATGGTTTAGTATTTTATATATTTTGTCCCCATCATTAGACTCTAAGTTATCTGTGATACCTTTAATAACAGATCCTAAGCCGTTTAATAAGCCTCTTTTAGGACGACTAGTATTATGTAAAGAAATAGTTTCTAACTTAGTAAGAATAGATTTTTTACAAAACATAGCAATATTTTCGTAATGTTCTAATTCCCTAACTAAATTTGTACTATTCGAATAAGTAACTTTAAGATTATCATGTTGGATAATTCAATTCTTATATTCTACGAAGATTTGTTCTAGGTCATAAAAATGTAGGAACATATGTTCGGTTCTTTGAAGTTTGGCGGGTCCTAAGTTTATTGATAAGGCGCCCAAATTCTCTGTAATATTTCTTAATTCTGTCTCTTGTCCTGGGATGAGGAACCTGAAATATTTTTAAAATGATAAGTTTTTCTTTTCGGTCTTTTGACGTTAGATAGGTGTATTTTATCCGTAGTGTTTTCGTGTGTGGGATTAATTCTAGCGGTTTTTAAATTTTCGTTGACCTGAGTTATTTGCTCAGGTTTGTATTTATTTGATGTCTTTGACTGCTTTTGTTTGTTTTTAACGAGTACCTTTTCAGGAATTTTTGGCAATTCTTCTCGAGATTCGTTAATTTTGTTGACAACCTTTTCTTTAGATTGTTGAATTGTTTCGTTTAGCTTTTGATAGAAAAGTTTCATTTTGTCGCGGTGATTAGAGATGTAATTATTGACGAGTTATTTTTCTATCTCGAGATTAAAAGGGGATTCTGCGGCTAGGTGGCCTTTAACTATTTCATATGGGGCTAGATTGGTGACAGAATGTATAGTATTATTATATGCTAGTATAGCATAATTGATTTTCATTTCTATGGGTTCACTTTTAAATTCTTGTTGGTGATTGAGCAGCGTGTTGTGCTCGATCAGTGTGGAGTGGAATCTTTCTATAAGACCATTGGATTCACGAATTGTAGAGTTTTTAAATTCTAATCCATTGTCTGAAATTATTTGTTCAGGGATACTGTGATGAGCGAAATATTTTATTAAATTATTGGCAACTTCTATAGATTGTGCAGAGTTTAATTTGTGAGCGTATTTAGAAAACGAATCAACTAAGGTCAAAAATTTACAATTTTCTAGAGAGATACTGTCGATATGTAGGATTTGGAAGGGTTTAATTGCTGTAGCTGTGATGTTTAGTTCTAATTTAAGCGGTTTCCTATATCATGTTTCGTTAATTGGCAAATTTCGCATTCGTTAATATAAGTTTGGATAGAAGCACGTTGATTAGGCCAATAATAGTTATTTTTTATGCCTTTTTCAGTTTCATCGATCCCGCGATGATTTGTTTTCCCTTCGTGTTGGTTTTGAATAATTTGCTTTATTTCGTCATTATCAGTGACGTCAATTAATTTCTTAGTACACTTAATCATATTGATTTGGGAACTTTTAAAGTATTTTTGTAAAACAACAATAAATTTTTCGTACACGGGGTCTTCGAAATATAAGTGATATTTCACTTTGGGAACAATGGTCTCTTTAATAAAATTTAAAACATCATTTTCAAAGTTGTTTTCTGAAAACTGAACATAGGTGCGTTGTTTAGAATTAAATAGATCAATGCGAGATGGAGTAGCAGGGGCATATTTTACTTCGGAAATTATTAACTGATTTTTATCGAGATTAACAGGACATTCTACGATAGGAATACCTATTATGGGGTTTTCATGAGATGAGTGTACAGTAATATCGCTATCTTCAGCGGCATTTTCCATTTTGTCGAGGTCGCCTGTTTCGACTAATAAAGATTCATTCTCATGTTCATTATTTTCATTAATATTCTGATTTATTTTTTCGACATATTCTTGAAGCGTAAATATAGATTCGGAACTAGGTTCGGTTTCGTTCGCATTTAATTCTATGCGCGACAGTGCGTCAGCATTTTTATTAAGACCACCTTTTTTATAATCAATGTCGTAATCGTACTCTTCCAGTTTTAAGTGCCAACGTATTAATTTTGAATTTGGTTCTTTTAGTGAAAATAACCAGTCCAAGGGCTTGTGATCGGTGACTATTTTAAATTTACGTCCAAATAGATAGGGCCTAAAATATTCAGTGGCCCATACAAGAAGTTCTTTCTCGATGGTTGAATAATTTCTTTCTGACTCATTTAAGGTTCGACTAGCGTATGCTATCCGTAGGTCTAATCCTATTTTATCTTGAGAGAGAAGAGCTCCTAAGGCGTAATTAGAAGCATCACACGTTAATATGAACGGCTCAGCAAAATTGGGATACTGAAGAATTGGTTCGTTTGTTAATAGTTGTTTGCATAATTCGAAACATTTAATATATTCAGGATGTTTTATTTCTATCACGGCATCTTTTTTAGTCTTTTCATAAGAGGTTTCGTTACTTTGGCGAAATCTTTAATAAATTTCCTATAGTAACCCAAAAGTCCCAAGCCTTTTATTTCTTTTTGGGTTTTTGGCAAGAGAAAATTTTGAATTGCGCAGATTTTGTCCGGATTTGGTTTTACACCCTTAGGTGTGACAATGTGCCTTAGATAAGCCACCTCTTTTCATAGAAATTCAAATTTATCGAGCTGAATCTTAAAGTTTGAATTACGTAATCGTTCAAAAACTTTTCTTAGTCTATCAATATGTTCTTCTAGGCTAGTATATATAGCTAAATATGATAATATAGTCAAGATAAACAGCGCAAAATTCGTTTTGATATCCTCATAAAATATTATCCATAACGCGCGGAAATGTAAGGGGCGCATTTCGTAGGCCAAAGGGCATTCGCAAGAACTCATAGTGACCATTTTCTGTATTGAAAGCAGTTTTGGGGATGTCTTCGTCGGCCATTTCGATTTGATGAAATCACGACGCCAAGTCAACGGTGGAAAAATATTGACATCTGCCTAATTTATCTAACAAATCTGTGATATTTGGTAACGGATATCTGTCTCTGAGGCTCTTTTCATTCAATTTTCTAAAATTTATGACAATTCTCCATTTGCGTTTACCTGAAGCGTCAATTTTTTTTGGCACAACCCAAATAGGAGAGGACCAAGGAGAAAACCATGGACGAATTATTTTTTGATCAAGTGTATCTTGAATTTGATTTTGTACCTTTTTTTTATGTATTTCGGGGTATCTGTATGACCTAGTATAACAGGAATTTCGTCTGATGTTTTTATATTATATTTTATTTGGTTTGTAAAGGTAATTTGTTGCCGTCGATATGAAATATGTCTGAGAATTCTTTAATTAATTTTAAAATTGCATTCTTTTCTTCAGAATTCATATGGTCTGTTCTAATTTTTAAGACGTCAAATTTAATCTTTTCGACGTTAAAATTGTTCAAGTTTGGATAATTATTAGAACTTATTTGGAAATCTTTAAAATCCATAGCAAGTATTGGATCTAAAAAGTCTATAGACTTTGCCATTTCGGTCTTGTTTAAAATAGAACAAAAAGCTTGGTTGTCTTTAACTTTAGTGAGACATTCGGGGATTTCTAATTCGTCTATTTTCGTGTAGGGTATAATGATATCGCCATTTGAAATATTTTTAATTGAAATTTTAATAATTTGTACAGATCTTGCTTCAACAGTGATGTTATTGTTCGAAATGCCAGATGTATTATGGTAAAAAAGTTTAATACTGGTGTTGGGTGTCACTAAAAGGTTATTTTGTAAGTCAACATTTGCTTTAAGGATTTTTAGATTGTCTATTCCTAAAAGACAATCAAAATAATTATGGAAATTAAATAGATAGAATTTTAGGGGATCTATCTTCACATTAAATATTCTAGCAAGAGGAATTGTGGTGCTAAAATGTTCCGAGGAAGTGCCATGTGCTGTAGATATTTGAAAAGGGTCATAATTTCCGAAAATATTTTTTTGCAATTTCAGGTTGGATGAAAGATCTAGTACTACCTGTGTCTATAAGTATTTTCAAATTTATTTCGGGAAACACTATATAAGGGAGTTGGCTACCGTTAAATGCAAAGTTCATTAGATTAAATCTGGGTGGTTTTTGTCCGAGGCTTCTATCTGAAAAAACTCGGAATTACATGGTTCGGCGGATTCTTCGGGAAATTCAACAAAACTTTCATTGTAGCAATTATCGGTTTGTTGATTTTCAGATTCAAGAAAGCAGTCGTTGCCTTCCTGATTTTCAATGTTATGCAATTCCTCAAACGCGAATTTTGGATGACTAATGTGAGAATTGTTTTGCCTTAAATTTTAAAAATTATTATTTTGTGATTGGTTATTCGTAAAATGAGATTTTGTAAACATACTATTTTGATTTGTTTGAGGCCTGAATGTATTTCTTGTAGATATAGACATTGGTGTGGGTTTCGGTAATGGTTGAGAGTTTGTTTGATTAGGTTTAAACACATTGTAGTTTGAAGGACCGGGGCTAGAATAATTTCTAGGTACAAATCGGTTATACACAAGTTGTGCTTTATTCGGATTTTTGTGTTCATAGATGGTCTGGGAGCGAAATTTTGTGTTCTTTGGATAACATTTTGAATTTGAAAATCATTTGTTAACATATTCAGAGCCCTGTTTAAATTATCTGGGTTTTTAATTCGCATCAGAGAACCTATCGGTTCTTTAAGACCACGTAAAAATACACTTAAAGCTAATTTCTGGCAATACTCAGTTAGAACTGGAGCTTGTATTTCATCAGCTAGAGTAGCAATTTGAGCTATTTGTAAATTTAACATTTTTTGAACTTTATTGAAGAAATCATGCGTTTCGTTTTCTTGCCTAAGTTCGACCATTTCTATGTTTAAGGTAAAAATATCACGTTTATCAGCATATGTATTTAAAAGAGTTTTTTTTAGGTCTGTCCAAACATTAATTATACAGGAAGAGATATTTACCGCTGCTTCGCATTTTATTTTAGACAAAATAGAACTCATAAGATATTTGTTTTGAAAATTGCTTGTATCAACTGTGTCGTAAAATTTTTTTACAAGTTTTTCACAAATATCAATAAACCTAGATAAAAGTTCAACTTGTCCATAAAATTCTGGTATGATATTTAAATATTCTTGTTTTAATTGTGGATTAGCCATTTTTACAAGGATTATAACAATATGTAAAACTACTAAACTTAATAATAATGTGAGCCTAGTGAATCAGAATTTGTCTTATTTTATTTTAAGTTTTTTCAAGCTAACCTCTAAATATCAAGATTTACTTACAGCAAAATCACCAGAATGACATCCATGCACTTAAGTTTGATATACACTCAAAGATTCTTGCGTTGCTGATGGCTATAGTCTTCTGCGAAAGCGAAAGCTAGTTTTTGCCTGTAGAATATTCGTTCCTACTTTTCAGCTAGGCTTCTGGTTTTTAAAGATTTGAAGTGGGTTACTCAATTCAACCAGGGACCGAACCATGAATTTTCGACGTTTCACTACTTTTTTCGCGAACCCGTGAAGTTTTGGTTCTTTATTTTTCAAAGATCGTAAAAACGAACCGATTTTCTTGTGGAAAATCGTTGAAAAATCCTATAACGACTGCGCCAGTTAAAAGAATTTCCCTGTAAGGCCCTTTTTTAAAAACTTAAATTTTTATGTAAATAACAACTACAACGTTCAAGATTCTAAGCTAGACTTAAAAAGATTAACAATCGACATAGTACGTATAATTATATATTGCAATATTGCTGATTCTGCTTAATGAGGTAATTAGTTTGTCGGTGTCGCATGAGGTTACTTGAAGTCATCGTCCAGTGGCGGGTAATATTGGCTAGATAACTTGTATTTATATATATATATATATACATATATATATATATATATATATATATATATATATATATATATATATATATATATATATATATATATATATATATATATATATATATATATATATATATATATATATATATATATATATATTTATATATATATATATATATATATATATATATATATATATATATATATATATAGATATTTATATATATATATATATACATGTTATTTTCGTGATTTACAAAATTCGCTTGTAATAGATCTAAAGCATCTAAAAACGAATGCAACTTCTCAGCTGTGTCATTAAATTCTTTTAGAAGAATCTTCTTTGTGAAATTAAAAAATATAAGTTTGTCATGTTTGTCATAGCCATTTTGCGCGAGTCTGATGTTGGATGTTTCTCTTTTATGGAATTTTCATCCCACGTGTAGCTTGAGTTTTTGGACTCAGGGTTTTATTCGCTGTCCTGTTCTACCTTTTCGTCCAATACATTAGGATTAATAAACTCCATACGCAAGGCAAGAACCTTATTAGACACTAATAGAACCTGGTAAGCCCTTATAACTATATCTCTTGATGCAGTAATCTTTTTTAATTGCGTGACATTGGTGGGGATCAAATGTTTATAATTAAGAAATAATATTTTTATAAATTGATTGTAGTTATTTATTCTTTATTATTTCTAAACGTACCAACTCTGACTTCGGAATATTCTTTTTTAAAACTCTTTTTGACCCGTTCCCGATTACTTGTTTTATATTTGCTAACCTGGTAAAGGTCTCTTCCTAATTTCCTGAAAATAAAGTTATTAGACCCTATACATAGATATGCGGTGATAAAATATTACAAAAATATAAAATTAAACTCATAATATACTACGCAAGTGTATTACTATACCATAGAGCAATGATAACAAAATAAAATTTTTCAATACTATCCAATATGTTGTTTTATATTTGCACAAATCCATAGTAAGTAAGCGCAATTTTAATGAAAATCTTAATACATATGGAAATATGAAAACTTACTAAAAATAATATCGTTTTGAATAAACTTACTGCCGGCAAGGATATTATATAAACTTTCTAAAAATACAGAATCATGTTCAATAATTTACTAAGGTCTTTAAATAATAAGATGAACGTATCTTACTATAAAATACCAATTATGAAACAAATAAAATATTTTTGTAAAGTAAGAATGTTAGAGTATTTTTTTGTAAATACAGATTTACATTTAGTATGTGAAAAACAATTTTACCTTAAATATATTTCAGGTATCAATGACGTCAGTGTTGAACCATCCTAGGGTGTGGCTGATGGGCAACTACATGTTTTGGCACTTTCACTTGCCTAAGAACTTAACATCGTAATGTTTACCCACTGTCACATAAATAATACAACTATGATTTAACCACTATGTATCTTCTGGTTGAGTCCTTAATACCATGCTTTGCGACAAGTTTTTTTTTGTGTTCCTACGGTAGGCTTTTTTGATTTTTAGAAAAACCAGTGACCCTACAGATGCTGCTATGATGTATAATAGTATTCTTAAATAATGCGGAATTTTCACGGATTTTTCTTCGAAAATGAAGCTAGAATTAACGACACTAGGGTCTGCTACTTCTGCATGCTTAGAGCTTGTTTGCCTCATTATTCGCTGAAAACACTATGTATTTGCGACGCTTTGATGAAATAATCTTTTAAGCTCCATCTTACATAGTTACATGATTGACACTTTAAGTGTGTATACAATACACGAAATACCAATCAAGACCTTTTTAATAATAATCTCTTGGAACAACGTCTCGCCTAGTCTATATTAAACTATAACATATAAAATAAGTGTAATAAACATAATAAGTAGGTTGCACCTCCCAATATAAGATAATAACTGATTTATTTCTTATCCGCACAGCACCAATTAAATTTGTATTAAAAGCCAATACACGGCGTATGTGAAACATATTATCACATACTTAATTTTGCCCTGAAAATTATGTACCTATCTGTCCTAGCATAAAAATATGCGATATTTTAACAATTTTCATCTGCATACTGGAAGCCTACCCAAGCTTGTACAAATTAAAAAACTCCTGACCCAAATACTTTTACTTTTCGTTGGAACAGCTAAACATCCCCTACACCCACACACCCACACACGCACACACACTATAACAATATGTTTTTCGTGTTCCAGGAAGTCCAAACCGTTGAAAGAAAACATCTTATATTTTTGGAAAGTTTTGCGATTACAATACGTCTCCTATATAGCCCAAACAGTGCATTAACCATTAACCAGTTAAAAAAAAACTCCTCCGGGTCGAAGTACTTTTACAGCACGTATCTAAAATATATTGGAATGGGTAAACACCCCGGAAACAATCTGTCAATAGAGACAAAAGTAAACCGATGTACATCGGGAATGAAAACACATTGTATTTTTCTATCCGTGAAAAACTAAGAATCGACACCATATACAAGATCTTGGGTTAGGTTAACAATGAAAACAAACCGACATTTGTGATTACCAAGAGAACATCCGAAATCTTCGCAGGACTTGATACTCTATTTACAACGGAGCAGCATATAGCCACCTGTGGCGAAACTCATAATGCAAGAGTAGTAAACCAGAAGTGGAAAATATATAACGCTATACTATACTAAAGTATATATTTCAATGTAACTAAATATTTTCTGAGGTATGTTAATTAAGACAAATTTATGGTTTCTAGTTGTCTCCTGATGAAGTCAATAAAAATTTGACGAAATATCGAGATCTAAAGTAAATAGAGTTTGAATAGTCACGGTCGAGAATACTGTATATATATATATATATATATATATATATATATATATATATATATATATATATATATATATATATATATATATATATATATATATGTATATATATATATATATATATATATATATATATATATATATATATATATATATATATATATATATATATATATATATATATATATATATATATATATATATATGTATATATAATATATATATATGTTACACTTTTATTTCAAAAATTCACTTTTTAAAAATATTATTTATTCACTTAAAAATACTTTGTATAATTGTAAAACTTAAACCGTATAATTTGAAACTTAAACTGACATAATAACAGTATCTGATATGAACTAACTAATATTTACCATTGGTGCTTAATTTATATGTTTTGAAATGATGAGGCAGCACCTTCAAGCTGTGAGAACTGCAACTCGAAAATACTGCTTGCAATGCATTCCTTGAAATGTTGAAATCGCCATATCCGTTCCCATGCGACTGAAGGTCAATGAATACACGTGGCTATAACGGATATAACAACTCCCCCTTTTAGTCAAAAGTTAATACAATGTTTTAACTTTTGTAAAATCACTTAAAGTTCGTCTTCGTCTGCTTCTTCGGCTTGGGGATGGATAGCTGGCCGTCTTCTCGCAAGAATACTGCTTAGTGTGCTCTTGACTGTCTTTCGCTGCAGTGGTCTGGGCGGAGGTGGTGAACCATCATCTAGTGGAGCCATGGTGATGCTGGGTAGTCTCTTACGACGACACTTACATAATATGTACAGGACGAGTAGGCTGGCTAGAAGTACTTTGTGATGATTGTGAACCAAGACAAGTGTTTGTAGACAAAAGGTTGGTTTATTAGTTTGTCCAGTTCTTCTGAATATTGGTCTAGTTTGTGCTGAGCAATATTGAGATCTTCTACATCTATCTTGTTCAGTTTTAGAGGTTTGAGGTCTGGGATATGAAGCTTCGATGAGATGTGTTGGCAGCACTTGTATGGGATCAAAACTGGGTGGCTTTTGTAAGTAACGTTTTGATACTTGTCGATGATTGCCTTGGCGTGAACGCGTGTGCTCCCTATAAAGGCGTTACAATACGGTTGAAGTTTAAGGAGGGAATTGACATTGATAATGTTCGTCTTGACTTCTCTTCCTTCACATTTGGTAGTAACTGGTAATGGATCTGACACAGTAATCAACCAAAAGTTTAGGTCGATACCTTTGACGTTGTATCCTTTTGCCAGAAGAATTGATACTTGACATGTCTTAGGTAACTGGTTTGGTCCTCTAAGGAGCTGAGCTTCACAAATCGCTTCGCTGTCTATTGGGTAGGGTAGAACATCTGAACAGATCTTTTGGTTTCGTCCTATTGATTTACAGCCTTCTAGGTTTTGAAAAGAAACGTATAACATTGAATCATCGTCCCGCGCTATATATTTTTGTGTTGTAGGAATTATATGGTGAAATTCTGTTCGATTATCCAACACAGGTATTGGATAAAGATGATATAAGGTATAGCTTTCAGGATTTACTAGAGGTATTTTTAAAATAAACACTACTTTAGTGTCTGATTGATATGCCTCAAGTTCGATAATCTCAACGTATTGTGCGAGTGTTGAAGAGTACACAGGTAGAGGTAGATTATTTTTTCTAAGAGATTGTGAAATTTCTTGAAGGGAACTAATCAGATCTCCTGGGGTTATTATTGAGCTATGTAAAATATTTAGTCTAGCGAATGATATAGCATTTAGAGCGTCGTTAAGAAAATTTTCTAGAAAGGAATAACTCTCCATTAATGATTCACATAAGTCTAATGTTCTTATTTGAGCATCGTAAAATGCAAGGTCATCAGATATGTCTATTATCGATTTATGGATTTCGATTATGTCTCGGTTAAATGTTTCTTCTTCTATTTGAAGTTTTTGTATTGATGCGTTAAAAGTTTTTATGACTGAAGTAGTAACCGATATCTGATTTTTAAGGAGGTTCTCGATATGCCTTTCGTCTTGGTTGACTTTATCAATGCATTCATTGAAATATTCACCGTCTGAGGCATCGAGGTTTCCAGTTATGGATTTCCAGACCGTGCCAATTCCGTTAAATATTCCGCGCCTCTCCCTGTGACTATATTTTTTCGTATCTGCGATTATTTCTCTATATTTTAAATTGACAGAATCGGATATTTGATTAAGCAGGCTAACGTGTGTTTGTATTTCGGATCTGAAAGATATTATTCTAGGCGAGTCAACGTTTATGAAGCCGTCTAGTAATCCTTCTAGGATTTTATCGTTCACGATAGCTTCTTTTATGTAAGAAAGATCTTTATACACGAGGAGTGTCCATTTGTCGTTTGACACTTTGACAGAACCTTCTTCATGGAAGAATATTCCGAGTGTGTTGTTGATAGGTGTTATGGAAAATTGGGACAGGCCTACCGAGAGCAGCCCGAGGAATCTGCAAAGAAGAATATTCTTATTCAAAATAGGGTTTTAACCTATCGAAGTTGACTTTAGATGACTGATTTGTCCGAGGATTAAGAAGAATGGCGGAATTTTGAAACACTTGTGTAATTTCAAAAGGACCATTAAATTTGTTTTCGGATTTTGATTTTATTTGTGACTCTTTGACGTATACCTTATCGCCAACTTTGTATTCGGGGATAGGAGATACGTGTTCGTCAAACCTGACTTTTGCTTTTTCTTTTTTCTTTCTGTTTTTGCCCTAGCGATTTTGTAATAATATTCCATGCGGTTATTAAGATCTCGTATGTATTTCGATATTAATTTTTCCTGATTGTATAATGTTTCAGGTGGCCTACTTGACGTGTGACCGAAAATGAGTTCAAACGGAGTAAACCCGTGTGTTTTATTTTTAGTATTATTATAACAGATTACCGCGTATGGTAATACATTAAACGGATGTTCTGTAGGGTTTTCTGCTACGTTCGCTCTAATCATTTCTGATAAGGTTGCATGGAACCTTTCGATGGACCCATTAGACTAGGGATGATTTACACTAGAGAATGTTAGCTTTGTATTAAACAATTCACAAAGGTCTTTAACTAACGAGTTATCAAATTCACGCCCATAGTCACAATGTATTCTTAGGGGTGTTCCATAATGCTGGAAAAATACTAATAGGGTATTTACAATCGTTGACGCTTTTTTGTCGTCTATTGGGTAGGCTTCCGTGAACTTCGTAAGTTCGTCTCGAACTGTGAGTGCGTAATATCTGGTTGGATATTCGAAGATATCAATGTTTACTCTTTCAAACGGGGTTTTTGGGGTCTCCGTTATAACGAGTGGTGTACTTAAATTTTTCCGACATATTTTCACCTTCTGACATATTTCGCAGGCTTTAATTAATTTTTCAACATCTTTTGTTAAGTTCGGCCAATTATACTTTTCTCTTATGCGCCTGACTGTCTCGTTTATTCCCCGATGCAAATTAGTTTTGCCTGAATGGTAGTGTTCTAGAATTTGGGGAATTTCGTCAGCGTCTGGGGATCTTACAACATTTTGACAGATTTTAAGTTTTATTTCTTTATCGGCAAAGATAAATGAGAACATTTCGAGAATGGGCAGTGCTAAATTATTTTCTACATAAAATGTTTTAGAGGGATCGAATTCATTTTGGGACTTAAATAGAACATAGAACAGGAATTGGGCTACAATTTCCGGGTCGAATGGTATTGGGATAATAAAGTATTTTCTATCTTTTACAGTTTTGCTAGAGGCAATGTTAAGGCTCATGTTTTCAAAATGAATGTTTTCTTCGAAGATATCCTCGATTATTTTGTAATGCATTTCCTCTAGTTTGTTTTGCCAGAAAAAGGTAATAATTAATGTATGCGATTTATCTAAAAGCTGCGAATTTGAGAATTCGACTTTGGAATAGTCAATTATTGATCTCGTTTGGTAGAGATCTACAAATTTGTTATATTCTTGTGTGATGTGTTCGTCGTCTATTTCGACGGCATTTGGGTCTGGTTGGCTTTGGTCGTCATTTTCGCTATCATTTTCGTTAGCGGCAAAAATGACACATTTTGATTGGAAATTTGCGCATTTTTGGAAGTAATTAATCTTTATTCGGGATAGGGCGTCTGCATTTTTGTTTATCTTTCCGGGCTTATGTTCGATTACCTACTACCAGGGTCCTTAATCGAAAAGAGCCAGGTTAATGGCCGATGGTCCGTAATAAGTGTAAACTTTCGTCCAAAAAGATAAGGGCGGAAATGTTTTACGGCCCATACAATTGCCAGTAGCTCCCTTTCGATGGTGGAGTATTTAGTTTCTGCGCTACAAAGTGTTCTAGATGCGAAAGCTATTGGTAGATCTTTTCCGACTGGCCCTTGTGACAGCACAGCGCCTATTGCGAATGCGCTTGCGTCTGTAGTCAGGAGGAAGGTTTCCTCAAAATTAGGGTAGATGAGAATGGGGTCTGTAATTAGGGCTTTCTTTAGTTCTTCGAATGACTTTTTGCATTCAGAATCAAAGAGAAATGGGACGTCCTTTTTTAGGAGTTGGGTTAAAGGCTTGGACACTTTTGCGAAGTTCGGGATGAATCTGCGGTAATATCCCGCTAATCCCAGGAAAGACTTAATGTCCTTTGCATTTTTTAGTTCTGGGAAGTTTTTAATGCATTCTACTTTTGAGGGATTGGGTTTTACACCATCTTTCGTGACAAGATGTCCCAGATAAGCAACTTCCTTTCTCAAGAACTCACACTTATCGGGTTGGATTTTAAGATTTGCATTTCGGAGACGTTTAAAAACTTCCTTTAGTCGGTCTATATGTTCATGTATGGTGAGTAGACGATTATATCGTCCATGTATACAAGGCAACGCTCGTTTTGGATGCCCAAAAGAATGTTGTCCATGACACGCTGGAACGTGGACGGGGCATTCTTTAGACCGAATGGCATTCGGACGAATTCATAGTGTCCGTTATCGACTGAAAATGCTGTTTTAGGTATGTCATCGGGAGTGATCTCAATTTGATGAAAGCCGGACGCGAGATCAAGCGTCGAGAAATATTGACATTTACCAAGTTGGTCCAATAAATCTGAAATATTTGGCAAAGGGTATTTATCGTCAATACTAAGATCATTCAGCTTTCTGTAGTCTATAACTACACGCCACTTTTGTTTCCCGGATGCATCGAGTTTTTTGGGTACCACCCACACCGGTGAAGACCACGGTGAGATAGAGGGCCGGATAATTCCTTGTTCTAACATTTTTCCTATTTGTGTTTTCACCTCCTCTTTGTGTATCTGGGGATACCTATAAGATTTCGTGAATACAGGCTTTGCGTTGTTAGTCTCTATTACATGTTTGATTTCATTGGTGAACGTTAGCTTATCACCCTCAATATAAAATATGTCAGAGTATTCTAAACAGAGGTTTGTGATCATCTCCTTTTCTTCGGAGTTAAGATGTTCCGTTCTTAGCTCATTTCGGATTATTTGTACTCTATCAATTTGGTCGGACGCATAATCATCTTGAGTATTTAAGTTTAGTATGACGTCGCTTGACGTGAATGGCTCTATAGAAAGATCGGAAAAATCTATGGATTTCGGGATGGCGTTTGCGTTTAAAATAGAAGTCATAAATTCGCCGTTTTCGTTAACATGTACAATCGCACTAGGTAGACGAACCTTTTCTTTTTCCTGAGCCGTTAACAGGGCGTCAGTATTTTTTAGATTACAGGTTAATTTGAATATTTTCTCTGTGCGGGCATCGATAGAAATTTTATTGTGTATCTCACTTTTATTGACATTATTTGGGGTTGTAATAGCACCGACTTTGTGCAATGGAATCGTTTTAAAATTGGTTATTAATTTTTTTTGATTTAAGATCGATTATGCATTCATAATGCTCAAGAAAATCAAGTCCTAAGATGCCATCAAAATCGATATCTAGATTATAAATATACACTTTATGTGGGTTACCTATCTCAAAAGGGACAAGGGTGGATTCAAATATAGACAATTTTTGATTTGTTATGCCCTGAATAGTAACGTTTTCTGCTGTCCTATGGGGAAATCTCTTGACGGTGTTTTCTTTAAAAATAGATATCCCTGCTCCGGTGTCGATTAAAAGTTTGAAGGTATTTGAAGCATCGTTAATATAGTACAGGTTCTTGGGATTAACAGTAAGAAATGGGTTCAAAGGAACGCTTGTTCCGGAAAGTTCACATTGGGGTCGAAATCGTCTAAATTCATTGTCTGAATCTGACTCTGTAGTTCCAACATCGGGTCGATCGATTTGGTAATGCTGTCCGGAGGGTGGTTCTTGTGAAGGGAAGACGGAAAATTTTGAAATTCTGAGCTGTCAAATTCTTCAGAATGACTTGTAAAAGTTTGGTCGTTTTGAATACAGTATTCTTGGTTTTCGAAGTTACTATCATCTTGAGAATACTCGTAATATTGGGGTTCTTCGTAATATGGGTTATCATAATTTACGTGGTGAGCTCTCTGTTGGTTTGGGTAAAAATTTGAGTTTCTCTGCATGATAGGAGGACGGGATGCAGCTTGGTTTTGTTGGGCAGCTGCAGGAGGTCTATATTGAGATGAAAATGTGTTGGGTCTGTTTTGCTGAGAAAAATGAGGTTGGCTGGAAGAAGGAAACTGTCTTTGGTAGTTTACGTTACCGCTATTTTGGGAATAACCAGGTTGGGACATTGGTTGTGTACGGCATTCTGGAGCTATGTGTCCGGTGCGTCCACATTTATGACATTTTATAATTTGTGGTAAAGGTTTCCTAATCGGTTGAAGAGGTTTCGGAAAATTTGGTTTGTTTATTTTTTGGTTTTCAAAATAGGAGAGCTGTAATTCTCTTCTAATGCGGGAGTGGGCCTCTAAAAGGTCTCCCGGGTTTCCTGCACGAATGATTTGGCCTAGACGAGGTTCTAGTCCAGTTAAAACCGTATTTAAACTCATTGTTTCAATTAATCTGCTTTGTGCAGCTTTTTGATCATTAGTGAGGTTAGAAGCTTTTTGAATACTCGAAAGCATTTTTGCATTTAAAACTTGTAACCGATTATAAAATGTAAGGGCGGACTCGCCGGGAACTTGACGGAGTCTTTGAAGATCCTGTATAAGAGACGATAAGTCCCTTGAGTCGCCAAAATGGAGATTTAAAAGTTGTTGAATTTCGGTATATGTTCCTGGATTTCTCGAATTTACTAATTGTGCGGCTATTCCTTTAAGTTTATTTTTTATGTGAATCGTTAACAAGAGTCTTTGATCCGCTGTTGCCATTTTATAGGCACAATCGCACGCGTTTAAAAAGGTACCTAAGAAGATTTGATCGCCTTCAAATTCAGGCACTATAGAAAATATTTCGGATAGCCTGTAAGGCTCGATTTCTACTTCAGCACTTTGTGTTGTTTGCTGTGCAGCTGGTTGGTTTGTTGAGAACGTGTTTCGGGCATTTTGTTAATTGCTTTAAATTTTTATAAGAATACAAATTAAAATTCTTTTTGAAAATAAAAACACAAAATATTAGGCTATTTTTCAAATTACAAAATTGGTAAATAAAGGTTTAGCTTTTCTTCAAATTCAGGGTAGAATATACGAAAATTAAAATCAGGGTAGAAAATTACGTATAGACAATCGAACAGTAAAATAAAATAAAATACAACACTTGAAACGGGATAATTCAATGTTACTTACGTAAACAGGAGCATTGGTCGTCTTGTTCTCTTAGGACTGCCAGGGGTTTCACCAGGTGTTCCTTCCGCAGCTATCTTTGAGTGAGGACGCCTTGATATGGTTCTTTTCTTCGTTAAGGGATTTGCGATCCGCCGTCAACAGTTAGGTCTTCCTTGTTCTGCCGACGTTAGACGAATCCTACCGACTGCGCCAATTTGTTACACTTTTATTTCAAAAATTCACTTTTTAAAAATATTATTTATTTACTTAAAAATACTTTGTATAATTGTAAAACTTAAACCGTATAATTTGAAACTTAAACTGACATAATAACAGTATCTGATATGAACTAACTAATATTTACAATTGGTGCTTAATTTATATGTTTTGAAATGATGAGGCAGCACCTTCAAGCTGTGAGAACTGCAACTCGAAAATACTGCTTGCAATGCATTCCTTGAAATGTTGAAATCGCCATATCCGTTCCCATGCGACTGAAGGTCAATGAATACACGTGGCTATAACGGATATATATATATATATATATATATATATATATATATATATATATATATATATATATATATATATATATATATATATATATATATATATATATATATATATATATATATATATATATATATATATATATATATATATATATATATATATATATATATATATATATATATATATATATATATATATATATATATATATATATATATATATATATATATATATATATATATATATATATATATATATATATATATATTGTTGTAGAAGTTCTTGAATCTTTCTGTATATATTTTTGGTTTAATTCTTGGGCATTGGTTCGGAATGAAAAAATTATATGACCTAGTGTGTAGTCATATTTAATAAAAATACTTTAAAACTTGACTTTTCGGCAGGTAATCTTTGCCTTTTTCAAAACTACAATATAAATGAAAAAAAAAACGAATTAAAATTTCGGGACATGCACAATCTTTTATATAAAATCAACTTACCCTAGAACGTAAGTACATACCACATATATCCAAATAAAAACATAGAACAATACGACATTAATACATATATATTCTGTTTAAAACGAGCCACATTTTCGACCGTAAAACACTGTTGTTGTGTGTTTACCGGAGTCAACTGTACTGAAATATGAATATCGATTTTTGGATAACCTTGAAGATATACTGTCACACATAATTATTGATTATGACTATATTATCCTTGTGGGAGACTTGAATATAGATCTCTTGGAAAAAAACGCTTCTTCTGTAAGGTTTAACAACATTTTGGAAACTTTTAATGTCACACAACGAATATCTGAACCTACAAGAATAAATCTGGATACTAATCATTCTAGTCTTATAGATGTGATAATTGCAAGTAAAACTCTGATTACTGTACAATCAGGATCACTAGATATCTCGGAGGATTTATCAGATCATAATTTAATTTTTTCACAATTTGAAGCACCTAAAATAAATAATAATGAAAAATATATCACCTATTCGGTGGGATGAGGTTTATTATAGTAATAATTTGGATGAAAAAACCAAAATATTTAACACACTAATCTTAAACCACATTAATAAATATGCGCTCCTTAAAACCATGAAAATTAAAGAAAAACCGTTCACTCCCTGGATAACGAGTAATATAAAGACATTAATCAAGCTAAGAGATAAAGCACATCGCAAGTATAGACAACTCAAAACCGAAGGAAATCTACAATACTACAGACAACTTAGAAATTATACTAAGCATGCTATCATTCGAGAAAAGATTACATATTTTAATCAAATGTCATTAAAAAAAGGTAAAGAATTTTGGTCTAACGCAAAAAAACTCAATTTAACACATACAACCAAAATTTCTAATTTACCGGAGGATCTAACTAACGCAACAGACATTCATAATTTTTTTCAGACTACTAATAATCTACCAGATTCTACCTCCTTAGATTTGGTAAACTTTTGTAAAAACAATAGAATCTCTGAAAAGCGTCTAGAATTCTGCCTTATCAATGAACTTGCCCTAATAAAAATTACTTCCACAATATCATCAAATGCGATTGGGGAAGATCAACTCTCTATAAAGGACATAAAACTATGTTTGCCTTTTTGTCTAAATCCTTTAATCAAGATAATTAATAGAAGCACCCTAGAAAATTCATATCCTTCAATTTGGAAAAAAGCTATCATTAAACCAATTGCGAAAACATCAAATCCCACGGAGTTTAAAGATCTTAGGCCAATAAGCATTCTACCTGCAATCTCAAAAATAATCGAAAAACATATTTTTAATCAAATTTCAACTTTTGTAGAAACTGAAAAGATTATTCCTGTTTGCCAATCAGGTTTTCGGAAAAATTACAGCACCTGCACTAGTTTGGTGAACATATTAAATAATATCCGCTTAAATGAGGATAGAGGAAACAGTACATGCATGGCTCTTCTAGATTTTTAGTAAAGCTTTTGATACCCTAAATCACAAAATGTTATTGGCAAAACTGCACTATTTTGGCCTATCTGAAAATTCTATTAAATTTTTATCTAGTTATCTGCATAATCGACAAAGCCGTGTGTTAGTTTGTGACGGTACGTATAGTTCCACTTCAAATTTTATGCCAGTTAATCAAGGAGTTCCCCAGTGCTCCAGTTTGTCTCCATTATTATTCTCTCTCTATGTTGCTGACATGTGTAAGTCTGTTAAATATGCTGAGCTTCAGCAGTACGCTGATGATTCTCAATTATATATACCAATTAGAACTTACACATTCATATTAATAATAATGTCATTCCCGTTGTAAGTCAAGCAAAAAACCTTGGTGTAATATTTGATAGCTCTCTATCTTTTGACTCTCATATAAAATCGAAATTAACAGCTGCGTACCTACGTTTAAAAAAAATATACTATTTAAAGAGATTTTTGCCACCCAGACAAAAATATTTTTTATGTGAGGCCCTAATACTCTCGCTGTTTGATTATGGAGATACTGTATATGGCGATTCTTTATCTTTCCGAACACGAAATATGATACAAAAGGTTCAAAACTCTTGTATGAGATTCTCGTACAATATCCCTTACAGAAATCATATAAAACACCCTACTTAAATGAAGGTAACATTTTAAATATGTATAATCGTAGGAAACATCATATGTATACTTTCGTTTATAGAGTAATTAAAACTGGGCTACCAAGCTATTTATTTCAGAGGTTTACTGCATTAAATCACACGCACAGAACTAGAAACATTCAAAATTTTGTCATGCCTCTACACAGAACTGCAGCTTTTCAGCATTCATTTGTATATGTCGCAATTAAAATGTGGAATGGTCTTGATACGGATATAAAAAATCTTTTACCAAAACAGTTTTCGAAACACATAAAAAGTAAATTGTTGCAAGAGCAACTACTTGCAGCATGAAATTTTTTTTGTCGATCGGCGTCCCCGAAGCCTAGGTCGCCGTCCACCCCCTGGGCTGCCTTCCGCCGTCCGCTCCGCCTGTTTCTGTTTCCGTCTCGGTCTCGCCGCTGCCGTTGTTCACCGATAGTCCTTGGGAAGTATTCTGTTTATGGTATGATTTATTATTTTATTATAAGTATTATAGTTTGTTAGAAGTAGGTACATATGTTAAGATTAAGATTAAAATTTGTATGTATAATTTAATTAAACTTAGGGCTGCCTAGCATGGGTACACCGTAAACGGTTTGATAATCGAAAGGCTGTCCTTTTTGTCAAGAACATGTGATTTTTAATTTTCTCTGTGGAATTTTGTTTTTTGTTTTTGGCAAATAAAAGATTTTGAATTTGAATTTGATTTTTGCCGGAAAGAATTTTTTTTACGTTGCAGGAAGGAGGTAGGTACTATTCCTTAATTAGAATAAAAGTTTCGTTATAAACATTTCTTTTAATTATTTTTGAAATGGAGTTAAAATTTATATTTACATTTTTTTGATTTTTTATAAACCAATATTTTTTTTTTCTTTTTTTCATGCTGTTTTTTTCATGTATGTTAAATTAGATTAAAGTAGATTTTGTTAAGGGAATTAATATCTCTTTTATCGTTAATAGCTCGACTGTTTCTTTTAATTTCAATTGTTTCATAAATTTCTCTTTTTTTGGTATTGGATTCCGTTTTTAAAATTCTGGTGTTGTTGAAATTAAAAGAGTGTTTTTCATTTTGTTCGTGTTTGGTAAGGGCCGTTTGGTTGCGTTTGTCGTATTTGTGTGATTTTAATCTAGACTGCAGATATTGGCTAGTTTGACCAATATAAATGCCATTACAATCGTTGCAAGGTATTTCATATATGACATGTGTTTTTTTTAATTTTTCGGTTTTTGCTTTTAATTTGGTATAATGACGGTTTAATAAATTATATCCTTTGTGGGCAATATGTATGTTGTGTTTGGCCATTACATGTTGGATTTTTTCCGACAGTCCTTTAATATAGGGAAGTGTTATATAATTTTGTTTTTGGTTTTTATTTTGTGATCGAGCGTGGGTTTTGTTGTAGAATTTGTGTATTCTTTTTTTAAAAATAGAATGTATAAGATGTTTTGGATAGCTATTTTTTATAAGAGCTTCTTTAGCTTTGTTAATGGATTGTTGTCTAAATTCTACGTCTGATAGTTGAATGGCCCTATCTGCAAGCCCTATTATTACTGATTTTTTTTGAGAAAGAGGATGTTGTGAAAGGTAATTAGTATATCTAGCAGACCAAGTTTTTTTAGTATACCATTTTGTCTTTATTGCATAATTTTTTCTGTGTAAAGTGATATTTAAGAAATTAAGTTTCATGTTTTCTTCGATTTCAACAGTAAATTGAAGCTTGTTATGATAACTATTGAATTTTGTAAGTACGTTATCGATTTTATCTTGTGGAACCGCAGTTATACAATCGTCCACGTATCTAAAGAAAAATGGTATATTGCAATCTAGTTGAGGAATAATTGTTTCTTCTAGGTCTTCTAATACCAGTTTGGCCATTAACACTAGATATACTGGCACCCATTGCGCAACCGTCTACCTGTTTATAGATTTTATCTTCATATAAGAAATACGTGGAGTTTAGAGGCATTGCAGTTAACACTAAACTCCACGTATTTCTTATATGAAGAAAAAATCTATAAACAGATAGACGGTTGCGCAATGGGTGCCAGTATATCTAGTGTTATCACCCAACTGGTATTAGAAGACCTAGAAGAAACAATTATTCCTCAACTAGATTGCAATACAGTACAGTGACTAGATACAGTATTCTCGACCGTGACTATTCAAACTCTATTTACTTTAGATCTCGATATTTCGTCAAATTTTTATTGACTTCATCAGGAGACAACTAGAAACAGTAAATTTTGTCTTAGTTAACATACCTCAGAAAATATTTAGTTACATTGAACATTAAAATATACACTTTAGTATAGTATAGCGTTATATATTTTCCACTTCTGATTTACTACTCTTGGATTATGAGTTTCGCCACAGATGGCTATATGCTGCTCCGTGTAAATAGAGTATCAAGTCCTGCGAAGATTTCGGATGTTCTCTTGGTAGTCACAAATGTCGGTTTGTTTTCACTGTTAACCTAACCCAAGATCTTGTATATGGTGTCGATTCTTAGTTTTTCACGGATAGAAAAATACAATGTGTTTTCATTCCCGGTGTACATCGGTTTACTTTTGTCTCTATTGACAGATTGTTTCCGGGGTGTTTACCCATTCCAATATATTTTAGATACGTGCTGTAAAAGTACTTCGACCCGGAGGAGTTTTTTTTTAACTGGTTAATGGTTAATGTACTGTTTGGGCTATATAGGAGACGTATTGTAATCGCAAAACTTTCCAAAAATATAAGATGTTTTCTTTCAACGGTTTGGACTTCCTGGAACACGAAAAACATATTGTTATAGTGTGTGTGCGTGTGTGTGTGGGTGTAGGGGATGTTTAGCTGTTCCAATATATTTGTTGAACGAAAGGTAAAAGTATTTCGGTCAGGAGTTTTTTAATTTGTACAAGCTTGGGTAGGCTTCCAGTATGCCGATGAAAATTGTTAAAATATCGCATATTTTTATGCTAGGACAGATAGGTACATAATTTTCAGGTCAAAATTAAGTATGTGATAATATGTTTCACATACGCCGTGTATTGGCTTTTAATACAAATTTAATTGGTGCTGTGCGGATAAGAAATAAATCAGTTATTATCTTATATTGGGTGATGCAACCTACTTATTATGTTTATTACACTTATTTTATATGTTATAGTTTAATATATTGTGTAATATTAATTAACATATTTTCGCAATGTTTTCTTTTACAATTGCAGTGTCATTATTACATGTAGACTAGGCGAGACGTTGTTCAAAGGAATTATTAAAAAGGTCTTGATTGGCATTTCGTGTATTGTATATACACTTAAAGTGTATCAATGTACGATATAGCTTAGAGATTATTTCATTTAAGCAGCCCGTCTAACTACCTGGATTACAGTACCCTACATGGCGATCCTGCCAAAGCTTCGCAAATACATAGTGTTTTAGGGAAAGCGAATAATGAGGTTTCCTCATTATCCGCTGCTCTCAGCATGCAGAAGTAGCAGACAATGGTGTCGTTAATTCTAGCTTCATTTTCGAAGAAGAATCCGTGAAAATTCCGTATTATTTAAGAATACTATTTTACATCTTAGCAGCATCTGTAGGGTTACTGGTTTTTCTAAAAATCGGAAAAGCCTACCGTAGAAACACAAAAAAAACTTGTCGCAAAGCATAGTATTAAGGTCTGAACCAGAAGATACATAGTGATTAAGTCATAGTTGTATTATTTATGTGACAGTGGGTAAACATTATGATGTTAAGTTCTTAGGCAAGTGAAAGTGCCAAAACATGGAGTTGCCCATCAGCCACACCCTAGGATAGTTCAACACTGGCGTCTTTGATATGTGAAATATATTTACGGTAAAATTCTTTTTCACATACTAAATGTAAATTTCTATTTACAAAAAAATACTCTAACATTCTTACTTTACAAAAATATTTTATTTGTTTCATAATTAGTATTTTTTAGTACGATACGTTCATCTCATTATTTAAAGACCTCAGTAAATAATAGAACAAGATTCTGTATTTTTAGAAAGTTTATGTAATATCCTTGGCGGCATTAAGTTTATTCAAAACGATATTATTTTTAGTAAGCTTTCATATTTCTATATTTATTAAGATTTTCATTAAAATTGCGCTTACCTATTATGCAGTTTTACAAATATAAAACTACATATTGGATAGTATTCAAAAATTGTATTTTGTTATCAATTGCTCTATGGTATAGTAATACACTTGCGTAGTATATTATGAGTTTAATTTTATATTTTTGTCTAATAATTTTATTTTCAGGAAATTGTGAAGAGACTTTTACCAGGTTAGCAAATACAAAACAAGTAATCGGGAAGGGGTCAAAAAGAGTTTTAAAAAAGAATATTCCGAAGTCAGAGTCGGTACGTTTAGAAATTAGGAATAATTTAATAAATAACTATAATCAATTTATAAAAATATTATTTCTTAATTGTAAATATTTGAAACCCACCAATGTCACGCAATTAAAAAAAAAACTGCATTAAGAGATACAGTTATAAGGCCTTACCAGGTTCTATTAGTGTCTTATAAGGTTCCTGCCTCGTATAGGGAGTTCATTAATCCTAATGTATTGGACGAAAAGGTAGAACAGGACAGTGAAAAAAACCCTGACTCTAAAAACTCAAGCTACACGTGGGATGAGAATTCCATAAAAGAGAAACATCCAACATCAGACTCATGCAAAATTGCTATGACAAACGTATATTTTTAAATTTCACAAGGAAGAAGATTCTTCTAAATTAATTTGATGGCACAGCTGAGAAGTTGTATTCGTTTTTAGATGCTTTAGATCTATTACAAGCGAATTTTGGAAATCACGAAAATAACGCGGTATCATTTTAAAACAAAGCAGGACGAACCCGCGTTCTAATTGCCGAGAACGACACATTACTAGAAAACTCGCAATTAGTTTCAGCAAAGCTTTTATCTTTAAAACAGCATAATAAGGATACAGCCAAATATGCATGCGAAGTAGAAACCTTAGCTACAAAACTAAAAATAGCATATATAAGCCAGGGGGTGCCAGTGGCAGTAGCAGAAACCTATACCACCAGTATTACAATAAGGACGCTAAAGACTAGAATGCTTCATCAGAAAAAGTTAAGCTTATTATGAAAGCTAGTAATTTTAGTACCCGCGAAGAGGCTCTAACTAAGTTTGCCAGTGTTAGCGAAGATGCGCCAATCTCCTCAATTTTTTATATAAACCCCTTTTCAATAATAAAAAATTATGGTTTTAATTATACTATTCGAATAAAGAGAGGCAATGAAACGGGACTGCATAAAAATAGACTTCAACCGTTCGTTCAAAAATGAAAGTGCTCTTGGTGTTGGCATAAACATTTTATTTAGTTACTTAGGTATATGGTATGTTAGATAATAATTTAGCATCAGCTGAAAAGCAATTAAATTTTTCTATACCCACTTAGTGCTTACGTGCCAAAATTCCATTTAAGTCAGTTTTAAAAAGTATGTTTATTTATGCAAGTGAAAATGCTTTTAAAAATTAGTCAATTTTTTAAGACTAGGTATATCTATTTTTATTGTATTCGTTGGAAAATATGTATATGTATGTGTAATGTGTATACTTAACCTATAGGATGACATTGTTATTTAGACGTTCCGAAATATTTTTAGGCATTGGAGTTTTACTTATTTGAGTACCCAGCCACATAATATTGTGCATTTTTAAACTGTTTTTCTAATTTTCTGGGTTACTGATCCCTAAGTAGACTGCACTAATACATACATTCTATTAATCACAGCAACGAATGATCTTTATTTGTGACCAGAATAAAGTTCATTTTTAATATATTTATTATACTTATTTTATCTGTATAACTGATATATAAATAATATTGACTCACGTCTTTTGTTTTCGCAGTCAACAAGTTTGGTACTGCAATTACAGTGTCATCAATACATGCAGACTAGGCGAGACGTTGTTCGAAGGAATTATTATTAAAAAGGTCTTGATTGATATTGCGTGTATCGTATACATACTTAAAGTGTATCAATCTACCATGTAGCTTAAAAAATTGTTTCATTTAAGCAGCCAATCTGACTACCTGGATTGCAATACCCCTCACAGGGGTAGTAGATATATGCAGGAAATTTAATTTATTTAAAAATTCTGTTTTGAAGGCAGTAACTTTTTTCCTAGTGAAACATTTATGGATTTAGGAATTTTGGGTAATAAATAGGCGAACTTTAGTCTGCGTAGCTTTTTTTTCTACTGAAACTTTTAAAGAATTTGAAGTAGCGATTTGGGGTTTTCGGTAATAGATAGGATATTATGATTCAAAAAAAACTAATCGGAGCTATTAAACTGCTTAATTTTTTAAATAAGGTTTTCTTAGTTTTATGTAATAGCGTAATTTATTTTAAAAAATATTTTGACAGTTGTCAAAAAATTGTTTTTCCCTGTAACTTATAAAGTGCTTAAATTTTTTAAATACGATTTTCATAGTTCGATGTAACTTTAAAGTCGCAATTTACTTGAAAAAAATGTTTGACAGCTGTCAAAAAAAGTCTAAACGAATTAAAGTTTTTAAATTTAATTTTAAAACGATTTTCTCTAAACATATGGGCAGGGATCATTGGCGACTATCTTATTGGACCATACTAGATTGAATGGAAACTCGTATAAGCAGTTTCTAGTCGAAAAACTTGCCATTCTGTTAGAAAACATACTTCTACAAATAAGTGATAATCTGTGATTTATGCACGACCCCACTGCAGCTCATTTTAGCCTAGTTGCTCGTCAGTACCTCGACAACACTTTTTCTAATAGTTAAAATGGACGCGTGGGTCCCCAAGGCTGGCTAGCTCGCAGTCCTGACATAATCCTCTAGACTATTATTTACCAGGTCACCTAAAGTCTTTTGTACTAGATGTAAACGACTTCATTATTGAAAGTTGCGATGCGATACGAAATAGAGCAGGCATTTGTGAAGGTGTGTGATGATTAAAAGCATGCATTTTATCAGATGTTGGCCATTTTCAATATATGCTTTGATTAAGTGTCGCATTTTTTCTTTGTATATTTTTAATATTTTCGTAGTATTAGGTTAGTATTTGGTAAAAAAATCAAGAGAGCTTTTTCGTAGTACATGTTGGGAGAGGATAAAATGATAATAAAATTTTAAAAAACCATAGACATTCTACTTTAAATGAAGAAAACCTGACTTACCTCTAACTACGCCACTGGTATCAGAAAAAAAATTAATTTACACTTAACAGGCAGCTCTTTACCAACGTACTACAAAGTTTCAAGAATCCAGTTTTAACCTTTCAATACTTTATTGAAATAATATTAAACTTTTTAAAATTTTCAGCACTGTATCTCAGAATTTAAGCGTTTCTAGACAACATTTATATAAAAAATGTTTAATGCAATATCGTGAGGAATTGAGCCCTAAAGTTACGTACCATACTTATGAAAGACCCTGTATATCTAGCGCGACTGGAGAATGATTGGTGCATGATAGATTCAAATAATTTTTCACTCAGTAGCTACCTTAAAATTTCCAAGACAACTATGCTTTATCTTTTATTGCGAGACACTTAGGACTTACAATATTGATAGAAGCCATTACATAACCAGTTAGCTATCCCAAGCAACATTTTTAGTTCTATCATCGCCTACAGAAGTTTAGTAGAGCCTATTTTATAATACCTCGTTAAAACCAGTTTATTTTATAATACCTCGTTAAAACGTTACAACTTCCTTAAAAACCCGAATGCCCAATTTTGAGAAGGTTGTAACGGCATGCTTTAAAGTTTGCTATAAAACTTAGTATGTCGTTTTTAGTAATCCATAAAGCACTGATAAAGCCTACAAATACCGTGTTAAAACGAATTGACTAGTTTTACAACCTTTTTGTCTTAACACTGATTTTTTAAAATACATTGATAAAACACTTTGTAAATTTCTAACATGGATAAAACACTTTGTAAATTTCTATCTCATAAAGCCAATTTCTCTTTTACTTGTGACTGTTCGAAGCTATTTATTTTATGCGTGCTCTATCGTTGTATTTTGACAGTTGATATTAAAATCAAGAGAAGTCATAAGAACAGAGGTCTCCATATTTATTTATTAAATATAAGTTTTCTCCTACCCAATAAATTACAGTAATTCGCTATTATTTACAAACTTTTCCAAGGTATATCACAAACGAATGCCATTTTTCAGATAAATGTTTATAATATAGATACACAAAAAACGAGTGCCATAAAAATATTCTGTTGACTAATTTTTTTTTTTGAAAAAACGAATAGTGACAATAAAGAAATAAATTAGACGAATTTGTGCAAGATGGAATTAAAATGGCAGGTTACTATATTATAAAAAACTCGAAATCCCACGAAAATTAAAAGCAGCGGGTTTTTAAATATTAAATTAAATTAAAAATATGGCCATCATACTATTAAAACCAATTGCTTCTTCCTGAGATCTCGTTGAAACAGTTAACCTTTAAGATGAATTTTTATGGACACTTCAAATTGCCTCTAGTACAACAGCTCCTTTATTTAGGATTGATACAGCAATGTGGTTTTAAGGTTGACCTAAAAATGTTCCATCATAAACCCTTTTTACTTTATGAGCAACATGATGTGGCCAATTGGCCATAAAAACAAAGAAGAAGACGCAAAACCATGCTTGTGACACATCAGAGCCGACTGGACGGCGACCATAATTTTTTTGCCGGCATTTTTTTACAATTAAATATTTTAACCCTGCATAAATTTGACTAGAATTTTCGACTCGGCTTCCAAGAAAGTCTTAAATGCATGTCTAGATACATGCTCTATTATAGCATCCGTAATTGAATGTTATAGACAACCAAAGAATCCACGTCATGAGTTTTTAAGTTTTTCAAACGACAGAGAACGGAGAGCTATGCTTAGTTATTATCCCGGGGGCATGGGATGATAAGAGTATTTTATGGTGGCTTAACCGACAAGGACAGTCTTCTGAAAAATCCAAACTCAGTATCGGATAAAAATAAATAGGAAAAAATTCCTTGCATAGTGAAAATTTAAAGAAGCAGAAAAACAGTTAAGATTTAATGGAGGAAAATTTGGATACTGAGGCTGAACCAGCAGATACCTCTTTACGAAGGAAGCTAATCTTAGGTACAAAATTAAAAAAGCCGGAAAAGAAAATAATTGATATGCCTGACTTCAACGATAACCTTTCAATGATTCAAACAAAAATGCTTTTTCGTTGACTTAAAAAAAACAAAATAATAGCACTGAAAAAATACAGCTTTATGATGGTTTGTCGAGTACATATACCCGATGCCTTAAAATCCCTGGAAATTATCAAGCACCCTGAACGTGTCGAGACTCGGACTACGTGCTGTATGCCTGGAAATCGGTCATTACAGTGAGTCACTGGTCGGTGAGCACAACTTGGGTATAAATACCTAAACTCTCTTCGGTGTTTTGATCTCGTGCGGTGGAGATCCCTAAAGACGTCAGAAAGTAATTCCAAGTTGACACGGTCTAAACCCATGGACCATAATTTTTTAATTGCTTTATGTATCTTTATTGTAAAACCTAATGCATATGAGTTTTAGCATTCTAAGTGTGTACTAAAAGATATTTTCATGCAGATTCATAACATGCAGGCCATACTCAAGCATTATTTGATATGACACCGAAAAACGAAACATTAATACTCTGGCCAAACGTTAGCTACAACCCTATACACCTCTGCGCATTTGTATCTCGTAATTGACAATATGACATGTACTTATATTATTATTTATGCTTTTTAAGTTAGTAATAAACATTTTAAATCATGATTATTATTAAATTGTATGCAAATATTTTTCAGCTACTACTTCGCCTGCTGACAGCAGTCCAGAAAGTCAAATTCATAATATGAAGCGGGAAGAAGGCGACGGGCAAAACGATACTGGAAATGAATATTCTTTTGAATGATATTTACAGGTGATATTATATTTACTTTTCTTTTATAATGGCTATAAGTTCAGATATTAAGGTTATTATTTAAATTTGATGGCAAATTCATTCATCATCTAATACTTTAAGGTGTTTTCAAGGGGTCTAGTTAAAAATCTGTCTTGTTCGTAATAATAATTGGAACGTGGACCAAAGTTTTGTTAATAAACTTAAAAACTTTTAAACTTAAATTCGTTTTATGTTACAGGGCGTTGAAACATACCTATATAATCTTTAGGACCAATAGGTTTTTTACTAATCTTACTAACATTTTTTGCACACCCTTTATATTTTCTGCGTAGTGCAGACCCGACAGATTATATAAAGATAAAGCCTTAAATAAGACTTAAGGGGTCTCTAGCATGAAAACTTTGCAACAAACGGCTAATAAAAAGTCACAGCTTAATATGTACAACAAAAAATAAAAAAAAAACATATATTAAATAATTGCGAAATTGTAGTGGCTGATTCATAATTTAAAACTATTTTTTAGATTTTTCGCCACAATCAGAACCATTACAAAAATAAGACAATTACCTGATTTTTTTAATAGGCGGTCTTAAGTTCTGGGTCCACTATGAAGGTACCCGAGGAACGACACTAAAAAATATCTCTTTTCTGGACGTTTCGGTGGAAAGTCTACCCCCGTCTTCAGCTAATCTACAAATAAAACACTACAAGCAGAATATTTCTTATGTTTAGTATCAGAAATATAACCAGAATGGCTAATCTCTTACAATGTCAATTTAAAGGTGTTATTTTTAATTGTTAAAATAAGGTGAGAAAATATGTGTACCTAGAGTATGTTCATTTTAATTTATTGCATTTTGAGGTGTCCCTTTTTTACTTCAGCAAATTTAACCATGTGTTATTAAAATTAACGGAACAAGATGCTACAAAATTATCTTTATTTGATAGTATTAAGGCACTTTCTTTTATTTTCCGTTTTTTGAACATGGTTCTTTTGCCAAAATACTAGAAGCATTCCAGTTAATTTTATGATTGTTATCTAGTGCATGTTGGTTGTTTTTGTGAATTTACTTCTAAGCGTATTTTGTGTCTTAAAGATCGTTGTTATGTTAAAACGTTTACCTATTCGATTTATTTTATCTGACAAGTTAGGTATGTTTTATTTTGAATTTGTTTGATTCTTAAATTAATAAAAACCTCTTTCATTGAAATCATTAGTATAATTGTTTTGGATTAAAACATCTTTTAAAAAAATTTTTTCTTCAACAAAATTTTGGTCTTTGCAAATTATTTTTGCTCTATCATATAGACTTTTTACAACTCTCTTTTTAATCATGATTGGATGATTTGACTAAAAATTTAAGTATCTGTTTGTGTGTAGGTTTTCTGTATAATTTTATTTCAAAACTGTGTATGTCTTTTTTACATGGTTAAATGTGCTAAATACTGAAGTTAGAAAAGAACATACAACATGAACATACTCTAGGTACACATATTTTCTCGCCTTATTTTCACAATTAATGTCAATGAATGTCAATGTAAAGGTGTTTTTTTTATTGTTAAAATAGGTATAAGTATTTAGCAAATTTAACCATGTGTTATTAAAATTAACGGAACAAGATGCTACGCAATTATCTTTATTTAAAAGTATTTGGGCACTTTCTTTTATTTTACGTCTTTTTGGAACACCGTTATTTTGCCGAAATACTAGAAGCATTCCAATTAATTTTATGATCGTTATCTAGTGCATGTTGCATATGTTTCGTTGTAAATTTTGTTGAAGAAAAAATGTTTTAAATCAAAAAAATTATCCTCATGATTTCATTGAAAAATGTTTTTATGAATTTGAGAATACAAAGGTCAAACAAATCCAAAATAGACGAATTACAAACCTCTTATACCATACATACCTAACGTATCAGATAAAATAAAACGAATAGGTAAATGTTTTAACATAAGAACGATCTTTAAGACACAAAATACGCTAGAAGCAAACTTACGATAACAAAACCTAACAACGAACAAGAAAATACAAAACAAAATGTTATTTACATAATTCTTTGTCAATGCAATTATACATAGGTGAAACCTCTAGGCCAAAAGAATTAAAGAACACCAAACATACATAATAAATAGGGAATTTCAAAAATCAAACATTTTACAACATGCACTAGATAACAATCATACAATTAATTGGAATGCTTCTAGTATTTTAAACTTTCTTCCGGAACATCCAGAATATATATATATATATATATATATATATATATATATATATATATATATATATAATAATAATAATATTTGTTTACAACAGTAAAAATACAAGAAATAACAGTTTTATAAGGTAAATAAATATTAAAGGAATCTTACTCTTATATATCTAATATAAACCCAGATATCCCTGTTTACCATCGCTAAGCTTGCGGCTTGTCAGCCATGTATAAACAGAGTTTGGAAGTGGAAAAAAAATGTATGTAAAAATTAAGTAAAATTAACCGGTATATTAAAGCAAAACACCATTTTAACTTTTAAAAGGATAAGAGAGCAGCATACAGTATAAAATGTAGAAAACAAAATATTACAGACATAAATATGAACTGTGATACAAAAAAAAACACAGTCTTAATTAATTATAAAAACATAACTGTTAGTTTAAATGTTATTAAGACATAAAAGAACGATATACGACATAGTATTTAGTAAAAAACATTACAAACATACATCTATCTAATGATCGATGATACAAAAAAGCAAGTAGAAAAGAAAAACTAGATACCTATAAAATAATTGCCTCTCTTATCAGCCACCTTGTTAAGTGTTTTTTAAAGTTTTTATTATATATTTTATTTTCCAGATCTTGAGGCATTAAGTTATAAACTTTTTGGCCAATATAGTTAAACTGTTGCCTTCCTACTTGCTTGTTTGGTCTAGGCAATGTCAAATTTAGTCCTTCCCTAAATCTTGTCCGATAATTATGAGTATTGTTTTGGCTAAGCATATTTTTTTTTGCCAAGTATAAAATAGACGATTTATAATAAAGAGACCTTACACTCAACATATTCGTTTGGGAATACAGAAGATGGGTAGGATATCGCCATTCAAGCTTAAACATTATTTTAAGAATTTTCTTTTGTGCCATAATTATAGGAATTAGATTTGACTGATATGCGCCCCCCCATCCAATTATTCCATACTCTAACAGAGACTGTATAAGGGCGTAATACATCATTTTGAGATACTTAGCGTCAAGAATTTTCGACATAGTTTTAAACAGATACATAAGCGATCTCAGTTTTTTTGCAAGGGCTTCAGCTTGAGTATCCCATCTTAGATTTTCATCTATAAATATTCCAAGATATTTTGTATTTTTAGAGCGATGTAGAGTCCAGACGTGATTTCTCAGAGGTAAGTTTATATCAATTGATGCCGCTTGAGGTAATCCTCTTTTATAACTTGAGAACATTATATAAACTGTTTTTGTTAAATTTATAGTAAGTAAATTAGAATCGAACCACTCTACTATTATTTGTAAATCTTTTTTTATTTTTCGCTCTACTTGTTCCCATGTATCGCCTTCTATAAAAAGTGCTGTATCATCGGCGAATGATATAATGGTTCCGGTACATTGTAGTGTAAGAAGTTCGTTTAAATATATTAAAAATAATACTGGACCCAAAACTGTTCCTTGTGGGATACCGTAATTAACCACCTTTGGTTTGCTGATTTTATGATCTATTTCTACGACTTGCTCCCTTTCGCTAAGATAATCTTTAAAGAGATCATGTGCAGGTCCACGGATACCGATATTGTAAAGTTTAGATAACAATTTTTTATGGCTTACAGTGTCAAACGCCTTTGCTAAATCAACAAATACCGCAGCACTTGGTTTACTTTTATCCAAACTTTGATTTATTTTGCTAGTTAATAATGCTATTGCGTCATTTGTTGATTTATTGTTTTGAAATCCGAATTGGTAGGAGGATAATAGATTATTATTATTTAAAAATGACATTAATCTTGTTTTAAGGGCCTTTTCGAAAATTTTAGCAAGGTTTGAAATTAAGCTTATTGGTCTATAATTTTCCATTTTGTCCATCTCACCATTTTTGTAAATCGGCTTAATTTTTGCCTTTTTAAAATGTTTTGGGCATTTTCCAGTCAAAAATATCAAGTTTATTAGATAGGTTATTGGAGGTACTAGTTTGTAACTACTCAATTTTAATATTTTTGTTGTTATTTCATCAATTCCTGGAGTAGAATCGTTTTTTAGGAAGTCGATAATTTTACTTATCTCATCTTCTGTAGCCTCATATAAATAAATTGAATTTCTATATGTTGATTTTATGTTTTGGTATTTTCTTGCTGTTCTATTATTTTTTATAATATCCTGAGCCATCCGTTCGCCTACAGAGGCATAGTACTCGTTAAAACATTCAGCGATGGTTTGAGAATCTGTGTATTGTACTGTTTTGTTTTTATCGAAAATAGCTGGAATTTTGATTGAACTTTTTGTGTAATTAGAATTATTGTAACTGGCTATTGTCTGCCAAATCTTTTTAGTATTATTTACATTATTAATAATTTCACTTTTAAAATACCTTTGCTTTGTTATCTCAATTAGTTTATTGGTCTTATTTCTGTAGGTTTTGTATTCTATTTGTATGCCTCGCTCTTACTTCTTTTATATTTTTTATAGATCTCATCTCTTATTTTCATTGATTTTAAAATTCCATTCGTAATCCAAGGTGTTCTTTTTGTTTTTGGTAAATATGTTGATATGCTCTCATCCATACATTTCCCCACTGTATCTACCAACTTAGTCGTAATTTCGTCAACATTTCCGTTTCCGAGGAAAATATTGTTAAAATTGTGTTTCTCCAATGATTTTCCAAACTTTGTATAATTAATATATGTCTTTCTCTCTGCCAATTTTGTTTGTTTATTAGATATTTCATATGTTAGCATAATAGGATAATGGTCGGTTATTTTAGAATGAAGTATGATTGGTTTAAGTGTCTTTTGGCTAATAGAGGCACTTTTAAAAAAAATGTGATCTATACAAACAACTTTTAGCATCCCTTTCGACTCTAGTAAATTGATTTATAAGAGACTTGTAGCCGGCAGCACATAACAAGTTTAGGTAGTCCTGGGTTTCTATAGTGTTACCTAAAATATTAATATTTAAATCCCCTATCAATATTTCCGTATCATTTGTCGCAATATCCTTTAGGTAAATTTGCAGATCAGAAATGAGCAAATTTATATCCGTAGGGCTTGGTCTATATATAGCTGTTATAGATGTAGTTTTGTCTGACATTATTAATTCAATTCTTAGACAATTTATATTGGCAATCTTAACTATTTTAAATTTAAATTTATATACATTTTTAATAAATACAAGCACACCATCATTCTGATTAATTTGAACATCATTATATACACAAACATAATCTTTTAAGCCAAATGCATTTATGTCCTTAACTATTATATCATAACTATGTTCTAAACTCGCCAACAATGCCTCAAGAAGTGAAAAATTTTTATATATACTGCGAACATTTGTGTGAAATATTGAAAATTGCTTTTTTTGTTTTAGTAGATCCAAGTGCCAGTTTGGCTTCAGTAATATTATTGACTTCACATGTATTAATATCAAAACAATCGAAATCTCTTATATACCCATCCATACTAACCTTTCATTAAAATAAGTAAAATACAAAATAATTCGGCTTATCAAACAAAAAATCCTGTTAAAACAGATAAAAATGAATGCTACAACTGTCCACTAACCTACACAGAACACTTATATCTTCATAACAAAATTAAAAAAAAGAAAAATGTACATATCTACAACAAAAAAATCAAGAGATAGTCTAACCAACCTGTTATTTTTTTATAGTTTTTGATGCACTGGATTGGCCTGGGGTCTTGTTGCTGTTCAATCTAGTGGTTCTTCCTATTTTGTTGATAGGTTGGTTTGCTGTTTTGAGTCTTCTCTTTTGTATGTCTTCAACTTTTTCAGGCACAGGTGAATCCTTTTCTCCTCGGTCTTCCTCGATATCGCCTTCCGAAATAGGCCTTGTAGTTGGGGTGGCTGGAGCGCTGTTATTGGCTCCTATTGGATGTTTTTCTGAGCAAATATAATCGTGCGAATTTGGAGATGTTTTGCTCTCCGTTCTGTTGGTCTCTGTTTCTATATCTGACTCTTCTTCCTCAGCCAATTGGTGAGCTGTGTAGGGCTCTTCGTTAATAAAAAGTGTATGGTTTTTTATATACGCATTCAGATTTTTAGCGCGCGCTCTCTTTAGTCCTTGTTTTAATATTTTGTTTTCCTTCTGTTCCTCTAAGGTCAAATCCTGTGCTATACTTATACCAGTATTTTTTCGTTTTTTACTGTTTTGTAGGATCTCCTGTTTTTTAAAATATGATACCAATTTCAAAATAACAGGTCTTTTTGTTTTCTGCTTGCCTAAAAAATAAGCATTGCTGATATCTCCAATTTCCAATTTTATGCCGAGTAGGTTGGTTATTATTTCTGACATGTAGTGCCCTAGATTTTCGTGTGGGGCTTCTAAACCAAAAATTATAATATTGTTTTTTTTAAGATCCTTTTCCAATTTTTGATAGTTTGTCTTTAGTTCCTTATATTTTGTTTTAATTTCACTAACCTTTTGGTTTAGCTTTTCCTCAAATTTTTGCTTAAGTTCTGCGATTTCGTGCTTAATGTGATTTTTAATATCACTGGTCTGTTGTTCGTTAGCTTCTTGGATACTTTTTTGTTGCTTTCTCCAATCTTTCTTAATAGTTCGTCAAGTTGGTCGGAACTAATCATTGTAGAACAGTGAACAAATTTCTGTTATATGGTATCAGTCTTAAGATGAACACAATACACTAAAGGTTCACTATTCGCCAATGTTTTTTGTTAACAATATTTTATATGATCTTCCTATATTAGATGAGTTCAACAGTTTATTTTAGCATTCCTAATTTGATTTCAAACCTATCCTTTTTTTGGTGCATTCACCGTCACTCTATTTATAGGATAATTAAAAAAATTACAAATTAAATCACATCCTAACCATTTAAAATTCACTCACTTTAACAGACCTACTAAAACTTTTATATATATATATATATATATATATATATATATATATATATATATAGGTTATTTTACATTTGGTAGGCATAAAAATAAGGACTGCTTTTTTATTTATCAAGGTTATTCATCAATTCTCAAGAGGTTTATACGTGAAAATGCAAACCTACTAATTTTGTTTAAACAGGATCTTACTAGTTATATATATAGGGTTATTCACGCAACCCGTTCATGAAAAGATTTTGATGATGCCATTCAGATAAAAATTTCAAATTTTGGGATTAAGGTAAGGTCAAGGGGTACTTCTCTTTTCAACTTCCTGTCACTTCCGGTTTAACCGGAAGTTGGTATCAACTTGCTTATTTTAAATGGAACACCCTGTATTTTATGATATTTTTGGATTCTACGGAGAATTTTAATGCTATTTTATGTAGCATGTCCTATACCTAGGTTCAAGCGTTCTTAAGATACTTGACCTTGAATCAAAAATGAGCCTTCGGGGTACCAAATTTTAAAATCTCATATTTTTGTAAGTTTTGAAGATATAATCTTCATATTTTGCAGACGATCGGTAAATAATCTTAGGTTTCTATTTTTTTTATTGAATTTGTCTATTTTTATACAGGGTGTCCTAAATTCAGCGGCAAACATTCACATTTTCAAAGCCGCTAAAGGCCGTTTTTTTAAATGGGACACCCTATAACTTTATACACTATCAAATGTAGAATTTCATTTTCTATCGAACTGTATTAAGGTTCCCTATACCTATTCGTAACCATTTTCGAAATAATTGGGTTTTATAAAAATATCGTATGTATTTGCTTAAATTTTTACATGTTCCAATGGTGAGCCATGGAAAAACAATTGAGATCCAATATCCAATATGACAGATGGTTAGTATGCGTTATTTATCTAAAGCTGTCAGTGATAAACTAAATCTTCTAAATCGAAACGGAAGAATACTCAAACGCTGATATTCTCAATCTATTTTATATTCATGGAGAATGTTATAAAATTTTGGAGAGAACGTGTCGTGTGTTTAATGAACGCCACCCCGATTTGCCGCCAATGAACAAGTCAAAATTCAAGAGGATCGAAACGAACTTTTTGCGTTTTGGCAAGGTTAAAGTTACAAAAAATGTTCCGAAACCAGTGACAAATGCCGAGGATAACGTAATAAACACATTAGCTTATTTCCTGCAGAAAACGATTTGGGAATTTCTTCTTCATCTGTCCAAAGAATCTTGAGCGAACATCATATGCACCCTTATTCCTTCCAAAACGTGCAAGCCTTGAGACCTGGTGATGACGTCCGACGAGTAGAATTTAGCGAATTCATGTTTCTGAAAATTCAAGAGGACCCTCAATTCCTTTCAAAAATATTTTGGACCGATGAAGCGAAATTTTCTAGAGAAGGAATAACAAATAGAAGAAACGAAAATCCGCACGTTTTACGCGAAACGCGTTCTCAAGAGAGGTTTAGCTTCAATGTTTTCGGTATAGTATTAAATGATCAGGTGCGGTACTGTATTTATGAAGACAATTTAAACAGTGAGAAGTATTTGGAAATTCTACGAGGGACGGTTTCTGAATTTATAGAAGAAATTCCTATTGGTGAGCTGCAAAATTATTGGTATCAATTAGGTGGGCAAATATATACATATATATATATATATATATATATATATATATATATATATATATATATATATATATATATATATATATATATATATATATATATATATATATATATATATATATATATATATATATATATATATATATATATATATATATATATATATATATATATATATATATATATATGTTGATTTTTACTCCTTCACGGATGGAAAAATACAATGTGTTTTCGTTTTGGGTGTACATCCGTTCACTACTGTCGTTCTGAAAAGAACAGTTTTGCTGACGTTTCGCCAAAATCACATTTGGCATTTTCGAAGCTTTCTTTCTCGCGTCCGACTGTCTCTATATATATATATATCTATATAAGTATATATATATATATCTATATAAATATATATATATATATATATATATATATATATATATATAAGTATATATATATATATATATATATATATATATATATATATATATATATATACATACATATATATATATATATATATATATATATAAGTAGTTAAAATAGGGGAGCGCCTCCTCCTCCTCCTCCTCTTCCTCTCTCTCTCTCATGTCCCTCATTCTTATCTTCCTCCCCTTTTATTCTCATTCGCATCATATTTTTAATTTTTTTCTTTGTCCTCCCACATTTGATTTTGCATTCTTAAGTCTTATAAATAGGTGCATCAAGATCATTTTAGTATGCTGAGGCACATTTACTAAGCTGTGCTCGAGTTGCGTAAAAAGTTATTTTTGAATTTTTCCACCAATTGTGTATAAAACAAAAAGAAAAAATGTGTCAAGTAATAAGTGAATTATGTGTAATCGCGAAAAATTAGCTACATCTATCAGACAGTTAAAAGTTAAATATCTCAATTTCTTTGAAGTGATTTCGAAAGATGAATACACCAAGCTGTTTTATCCACTGAAACGAGATTATTTGGAAGCAATTGACTGTTGTGATGATTATTTAGAAGGAATTATAAGCCTTACTACGTTTTTCAATACATTTGGGAAATCATACTTTGTAGGAGAATTAAGCCACCTGTTAGAATTTATAGGAGAAGATTGCCAAGTTATACCTGCTATTATTGCAACCCAAAAGAGGTTTCAATTATACGAAGATAAAAAACAGGTATCATCAAGAAAAGTTAATCCTATTCGCAAGAGACGTCCTCCCACATATTTAAGATATTATGTTAAATAAATTAAATGGCTGAGTTGCTGATTGCAGTTAAATTATTAGAGGACAAATTTAGTAATCTTTCAAAAACCTATTTCTCATATTCTATGGCAAGTGGTCCGGAGTGGATAGACTTTTATTATAATCAATCTGCGGAATTCGTAAAGGCTGCCCTCTGTTGCAACAAATACTTTGAAACATTAAATGTTTTTCAACTTATTCGAGATCTAAAAGATATTGGCTTTGGTTACTATTTAAAAGACTTGAAGCAATTTATTGACGAGGATACTATTCTTCAAGAAATTGAGAAGGAAGAATAAATTTAATAATATTCACAATGGAGCAAGTGGTTACTGAAATGTATGAAGAGTTTATTATATCTGCTGCATACTTCCAATATTTATCAATTGTAGGCGAAGAAGACGCAGAGGCACAAGATTTGTCAGCATACGTTAAGAGTATAGATCGAATGGAACAATGTAAATTAGCCGCTAAATTTTGTAATGATTATTTAAAATATAAAAATGAGTATGAACTTTTAAATGAATTTAGAAAATTAGATTTAAGGTATCATATTAACTGTATTCAATCATGGTTAGTTAATGCAAAATAAAAATGTAATTAAGTTTTTTTATATTTTTATTCATTTATAAAACAATTGTCATATAAAAATAACACATTTGTCAAAGCACACATACAAGGTGATTTTGAATGATAGAAGCATTTTGGTTCCATTAGCTTTAGTGCTGGTTGTTCATCTATTTCATTCACAGGCTTTTTAGAATATTTCTCTATAAAATCCTTTTTTTCGGTTCCTTTTACAAAAACAAAATCTGCTTTCTTCGTAAGTGTTTCAATTATTTTTGGGAAATGATGTAATGGAGTAAATCCATTATTCCAATGTATACACTGATGATTTTTCATTAGCCATACCGCCTGCTTGTGACAATCAGGTGAAAGAAACTCCATTGGAAAAGGTTTTATAAAAATGTAATGAATCATTTCATAACCATCAAAAGTTGCAAGCTCTTTCGGTATAAATTTATTTTTTTCATCCTTGAATCCTTGAATATCCATAACCAATCTCATATTTTCAAAGCAGCAAATTTTTTAATGAGAATTTTTTTACTTGAATAATTTGCAATTTCTTCTTTCAGTTGATTAATTTTAAAAATAAATTTATCAATTTGTTGTTGTAGTTTTGATGTCATGACTAAAACTAAAAGCTTTTGAAAATGCCTTTAAATTAAATCGAAGTATGGAAAGAGTGGGGATAAAGTTTATAATTGTTTCACAATTTTAGTAAGAGGGTTGTAGCTAAATAATTTGTCATGTAAAATAAGACAATAAGCAGAAGTATCTTTTTTAATTGCATTGTGTGTCTCAAATTCAATTCTCATTACTACGGATCCCGTTTGAATTGTTTCTTTTTGATGGGAGCAATCAATATGTGTAATAGGACTAATGTTTTTGAATTGTTCAGGATTAAAAATGGGTTCATTTGGAACACCATAGTAAGACTGTCTAAAGTTGGCAAACATTTCGTATAAAGCAGAAAATTTGTTTTCTTCGAAATTTAAGTACAAATCGTGATAAGGATATCTTTCAGAATTTAAAAATACTCTAATATTTGACAAGGTAATATTGTCAAATTTACTCATATCTTTGGCAATTTTCCCTTTTCTGTTTTCTTGAAAGCCAATTACAACATGACGAGGAGCTTCTAGTTTACTAGTTGTTTTTACCGGCCATGTGTGACGGGTTGTTTCGGTTAGAGAAGAATATTGAACAAGTTCCCAACTCCTAAATCCTATCAATATATCTTTATTTCATTCTAATATTTTTGATAGAGCAAGTTGTTGTGGCATATCAACTAGAATGTGAGGAACTTTCCAATAAATTTTATCGAAAATAACCAATGGAGTGTCAGGAGCACTAACGGGGTGTGCCGGATCTTCTTTGAAGATAACACCATCTAAATCATCAGTTGATCTAATAAGAACTAATTCCTGTTTCATATTCATAATAATTTTTCTGTAATCCTCAAAAAATCCTAAAAGCATTTTTAGTGGTATGGATACGGAGAATTTTCCATCATTATCAACTAAAATTGTATCACCTTCTTTTCGATGTGGAAACCAACCTGCATTTTCCAGTTCTAAACTTTCGTTGGTATTGTGGGAAAGGTAGCTTTTTAAGGTTGATGCTAATCCAACATTTCTTATTGAATCTATAGTAATTCCGTTTAGTTCATAGCGGATTTCTCTGAACAAAAAGGCTATACCATTAATAATAAATAGCAATTCTTTCTTATATTTATCTTCTGTATTAGTTAATTTTCCTTCGATATAAAGTAAACTATCTGATGGTAGAGTGTAAGCATCGAGTTCTTGAATTGGGATCCTTATTTCATCATTGTAATTGAATTTTGAAGAAATATATGGTTGATATGTGTGAAGCTCTGAACTAACGATGGAATTGTCTACATAAAGCTTTTCGTTTACGTTTAATATGTTCATTATTTTAAAACAGTGAAACCCAAAGATGTGAGAAATTTACGATTATCTGTTGTTTAGTCTTTTTCTTTTTATAAGTTTTTACTTTGTTGATAGTGGTAGGTGCAAGTCTCATTCCAAGGGCTCTATTATATCTAACAACCATTTTATATGTCACTAGCTTGTAAATGTAACCTTACTGTTATAGTTTCTCCTCTAAAACTGATAAGTTCTCCGTCTTGATCAACTATTTTAACGGTTATATTGTTAATTGCTTTGACGCTAACTGGAAAATACAAAATGGGCAAGGAGATTCCACTATTTTATAGCCTGGAGCTACAGTTGGATAAAACTGGTGAATAATATGAACAGGTTTACCATTACTGTGAGAACCGACACAAATATTACAATCAATACAAATAGCATTCACCTTAGTTATTTTTGCAACATTATCTTCCTCTTTCATAGCTTTTAGTATCCTGCTATTAAAACCCAACATTCTTCCTATCGAATCTTCCTTGGTAAAATCATTTTTTCTACTACACATTAAAAAAGTTGAGTGTTAACATTTGCTTTTAAAAGAAAAAAAATTTTTTCATTCGGAAATAAATCTTCTATACTTTCTCTTATGTATGTTTCTATATCTGTAATGTCATAAGTTCCGTCGGGAATAACAATTACTTTATTATCTATATAAAATTTATTATATCCTTCTTTTATATTGGGAATAGTCATAAACGTTTCAAAATCAGCTAAACCCAGGTAATATTGTTTTTCATCCTCTAAATATATGGGCGGATTAAAATCAGCAGACAAAACAGAACTGTTTCCTGATATGGCAATTGTGGTGGACATTGCACTTTATTTATGAATGAGATATTACAACAAATAATGAGTTTATATATTTTTTTGCAAACATTTTAGGGATAGTTGACCACAGTTATATGAATTAAATTTTTGTTTGTTTTCATAAGTATAAAATACATCCACTTTGCCATTCGAATTAAAATATTTGAGAAGTTCAAAAGGTGGTTTTAAATTTCCATAACTATCAAAATATATTACATTTTTCTTATTTTTAATATAAGCAGTCCAATGAGATCCTTTATTTTGTTTTTTATCCAAATTTACAATACCACACTCTTTCAGATTAATTTTTTTTGGAAGTTCATCGATCATAAAAACACCTCTAAAGCCAGTTATTTTTAACAGCTTTACATATTTAATAATATCATTGTTCGTAAGTGCTCTTTTTGGAAAACTTATTTTGAGTTTTTTTTTGTCTGATTGCTTTCATTTTGACTGATCCTCCTTTATAAGGTCTAATAAATAGTCCTTTTCCTTTATATGGTCTAAATATAGTCCTTTGCCTTCTACCTAGTGCACCCAGGGCGCCAAGAATGGGAAACAAAAGAGATAGAAATCCTCCAACTTTTTTGGGTGTTCGAATGATACGTTTTTTTCTCGATTTAAGTTTACCCCCTTTTTTATCTTTAAATCCCTGCAATTTTTTCACCAATAGAAGAATCCTTAGCTTTTACCCTATCCCAGGCTTTTTTTTCTAATATTTGGTCAGATATGTGTCGTCTTGATAAATCTTCAGTCTGAGAGTATGATATATCGTGTTCTTTACAAGCGGAATCCAATGGATTTATACCAACGTCACCTCTAGTTAATCTTTTCTCCAAGTTGGTTCCTGGACCACAATAATTATATCCTGGTATATGAACTTCAAAGGGTAGTTTACTAATTAATTTATTTACTAAACCAGAGCCTTTTCTATTACGTCTTTTGATAGTTTTTTTCAACTTATGCCGACCCACAGTCATTGAAGTTCTTTTTATACTAAAAACACATTGACATTTTTCTGGTATAAATAATTTTACAGCTAAAAATATTTACTAGTTTGATTAAGAATGAGTCCTAACACTGGAACCTGTGGTGGAAGATAGATCAAAATACAAGAGTTCTAACCACACTACACCACAACTTGTTACGTTCTGGACGCGCGTTTCGCTAACCAAGTTAGCATCATCAGCAGATGATATAAACTGTATAGTTTATATCATCTGCTGATGATGCTAACTTGGTTAGCGAAACGCGCGTCCAGAACGTAACAAGTTGTGGTGTAGTGTGGTTAGAACTCTTGTATTTTGATTAAGAATGAGGATTGAAAAACAAAAATTCTTTTTACCAGTAAATAATCATGACGAAAAAATTTTAAGTAAACAGTTGAGAAGGCATGGTGACTTATTTTGCGGTGGTTCAAAAAAAAGACTCATAGTTGGTTGCAGTGGTAGCGGTAAAACCAACGTTATGCTTACACTGCTCGAGCATCCTAATGGAATTAGGTTTGAAAATGTCTATGTTTATTCAATTCAAGTCATTAGATCAACCAAAATATGAATATTTAAGAAAGTTGTTAAAGCCTATGAAAGAAATTGGATACTTTGAATACGATAGCGATGAGAACATTATTTCACCTCATGAGATAAAGCCAAATTCCGTTATCATTTTTGACGATATTCCTTGGCATAATCAATCTATTATTAGGGACTATTTCACGCATGGAAGGCATAGAAACACTGATTGTTTTTTTATTTTTCAAGGATATTCCTCAATCCTTATACGTCTAATTCGAGAAAATTCCAACTTATTAATTTTATTTAAACAGGACTGTTTGAGTTTAAAACATATATATAACGACCACTGTATATTGGATATGACATTTGATCAGTTTAAAAATATTTGTGCTAACTGTTGGATGGATCCATATGGCTTTCTTGTAATTGACAAAGATTGTGAAGTAAATCACGGCAGATACAGGAGTAAATTCGATTCCTTTATATATTTATAAAAGTGAAAAATTTGCAGTTTTATTTCATTTAAAACTTGTACAGCATGGATAAACGTTTAGCTAGAGAATTAATAAAATCGAGATAAGCCGTGAAGCTGAAATATCGACGCTTGAAATTAGCTACTTCTACCGCTCAGTCTGAATTAGAACAAACTTATAGACCAATAACACAACCTCTTAAACAGCTAATTTCAAATATTGGTAAATCCGAACCATTCGATTTAAAAGAAGAGAGAGTTTCAAAGTATGAAGAATTCAAAACACCTACAAAGCTTTATAAAACATCAACTCCGACGAAAACTATTCAGAAAACAGGAAAAACTCCGTTACTCCCCACAGAACTACCAACACTTTTAGATGACAGTAGTATCACTTCTTCCTCTTCTGTAGTACAACCATTGACATCAACTGTTATAGCGGAAACTTCAGATCCTTCTAGTGACACAACAACAAATTTAAACTTGTCAGACATATTGGAACAAACTAGAAAAACAATTCAAACCTATGTTGGTACACCGTCATATAAAGATTACTTAGCAGATTTTCATGAATTACCCAGATCATATATTGATGAGGGTGTGAAAGATACACAACATAAATTTGACCATTATTATGGAATAGTTCATTACTTCGACGGACGAAAAGTTTTCTTTTGGTTTAACACAGATACCGGTAGAAATTATTGGAAAAAACATTAAAGTGGGAGGAATAACGTACACAGGCATGCCAGGTTTATACGAATTGCTTTTCAAAAAAGAACCGAAAGGTTTTCAAAACGTCAATTAATAAATTCTGCTTCTTTGGAAAATACAATTTATTCAAATATTAAAAGTAAAATTCTCAACAATTTTAAGTTAGATTTTATTAAACAAAATCAAGAGGGAATAAGTGACATTAATAATTTAAAAAGGAGATTAGGTGAAAATGAAACAAATAATGAAATCTTTGCTAAAAAGCTTAAGGTTTTTGATGAAAATTTTTTAAAGTATGAAAACCAAATTAAAGGATGTTATACCTCAATTGAAAACGTTAATAAACAGTTGCTAACGCTAAATCGAATAAGTAAAGATTTGCAATTTTTAAATGAACATGTTAAAAAGGAAGACAAAAAATTAAGTGATGATATCAACAAAATTAATAAAATAATGGAAACAAATATAAGAGAAGTAATAATTGAAAAACACAAGGAAAAGATTAAACAATTAAGAACTTTTATAAAAAGGTTAGATGATGAAAAAAAAAAAGAAATCAAAATAGTATTCTTAACAGTAGAACAATTGACCAACTCTCTTTGGAAGAAAAACAACAATATATTTCCTTTGGAAAGATAATTTCTATTGTAATTAAGAAATTAGAACAAGAATTAAGTAAAACAGAGGAGGAATTCAAAAATAGTGATAGTAGATCAACTACTTTCTTAACTGGAGAGATAAAAAACTCCTTTAATGCTTTAGAAAAGGAGATTACTAAAATTAGTAAAGTTTTAAATGAAAAAAGTTATACAATACAAATTGATAAATTGAATGAATCGGAAAAAACATATAAAAGTTATATTTCGAATTATTACAAAACATAGAAATTGAACTTCCTTTAAATTGAATAAACAAGTTTGTTGTCATGTCAACCGTTAAACAACAAGTCGTTAATGAATTGCATAAACCTGCTAGAAAAAACTACAAACGCAGAAGGGGGGCGGTGAAAGGGTTAAATGATCTTTTTCAAGCTGATTTGATTGAAATGTTACCCTATGACAAATTTAATAAGAGATTTAAATATATCTTGATTACCATAAATGTATTTTCTAAGTATGTTTGGGCCGAACCGGTAAAATCTAAATCTGGAAAAGACGTAACAGCGGCAATGAAAAAAATATTAATCAGGACAAAAACTCCAGCAAAAAACTTGCAAACGGACAGAGGAAGAGAGTTTTTCAATGTAAATTTTCAAAATTTGATGCAACAATTTCGAATTAACCATTATAGCACGTTTTCCAATTTGAAAGCGAGTATAGTAGAAAGAGTGAACAGGACTTTAAAGAATAATATGTGGAAAATATTTAGCATTCAAGAAAATTACAAATGGTTTAATATATTAGCGGATATTGTAAAAGAATATAACAATACAAAACATTCTTCAATAGGAATGAAGCCAAAACAAGTAAATAAAACAAATGAAAAGAGAATCTTGAAATCTGCATTTACCCATGCTAAAACGTTAGATATAAAATCTCCAAAGTTTAAAGTGGGTGATCACGTACGCATAAGCAAGCATCGAGAGGCATTTTCGAAAGGTTACACACCAAATTGGTCAAATGAGATATGCCACATTAAAGAAGTTAAGATGACACACCCCTGGACATATTTAATTCAAGACGAAGATAATCAGGACATTCTGGGTGGTTTTTATGAGCAAGAATTACTAAAAGTAAAGCATACCGATGTGTATCTTATTGAGAAGATGTTTATGTGAAATGGTTAGAACTTGATAAAAAATATAATACATGGATTGATAAAAAAAATATTGTTTAATTAAATTGAAATTAAATTTTAGTTAAATTTGTTTTATTTCAGTTCCTCACTTTATGCTTTAGCTGATACAAATTACAATGTCTGAAAAGTACCTACTCTTATGTGCTAATTAATTTCAAATAAAATTCACATTTGAGAAATTAAAATTTTATTAAGTAAAACATCAAATACAATTTTTATTAAAACGTGTCAAATATATTTTATTTCTATGTTCCTCAGATAATATCGAATCTAGAATAAGTTTACAATCATTTATTGTTTTTTCAAAACGGAGTCTATCTAAGTACCACATCTGAAAGTTACTCCTACGGGCTTGTCTGTAAGCAAAGCTCCACTTCACAACACATGCACCTTATTGTTCTCTTCCAGAAAATTTATTGTTTTCTTCGTAATATTTTCTTTTTGATCCATTTTCATTGTTTTCTTCGTAATATTTTCCTTCAATTTGTTTTCCATTTCTTCAGGATATAAAGCAAGTAATTCCATCATAGTTGAAACATTTTCACTGTTAGGATTTTGTGTTGGACTTATTATATTATAAACATGCGTACACAAGTCGCCACAATCAGCTGAAATATTATTTTGAAATATGTATTGAATTCTTGCCTTTTAATTATAGATAATCTATAATCAATAATTTCCTTCAATCGCCACAAATTGTCCAAAGACTCTTGTCCTAAGTATATGAAGTGTGGGCCTTTTTGTAATTTGCAGGGATATCATTTATTTTCTGGACCTGCAGGATTGTTTATCTTCACACTGGTTTGATCAACTTGAGGAAAGTAGAAATTGTTTACAATAATTCCTTGATGAACACAAATGCCTTTCCAATTTTCTTCAGTTAGTGCGATTAAAAATCCAGTTTTTCCACCAATTACAATTTTTGGAGAAAAATCATTTAAACTAATGCCAACAAGAACAAATTTTGACAAAGAATTATTTAAAAAATAAATTTTTGAATTAAGAAGCGTTTCTAAAACCACGGCGTTGTTCATAATGACTAAACGAGACTGAAACATATTGCGTTATTCTTGTACTTAAATATTCTCATCCCCACTTTCTTTAAAGTTTCGATTAAAATGGATTAATGAAAAAATAGATATCCAGTTTGAAATTAATAAAGATAAATAATTAAAATGGTAATGTATAAAAATAATGCAAAGTTTAATGTAACACTAATGATGGAAAAGTAATAATTTTTGAATCCGTCATAATAATTGGTATGGTTGGGGGTTATAATTTGTAACTGATTATTTTTAAACTCTAACCTTTCGATCCAATTTGTATAAAAAATAGATCGATTTGGATAATGATACAAAATTTTAAAAAATTTACTTGCATTTTCATCTCCATTTATTCGTTCCATCCAACTATATGTACTATTGTTAATTAATCCAATTTTCATAAATTTACAATATTTACTTAGAGTGACGTCTGTTTTATTAGAAAAACATATTTCACACTGTGTTACGCCAGGGGGATGATGAACATAAAGAACATTTTGGAAAATAAAATAAAGAAGAATGAATTGCGATCTACTGATAGTCATTGAAACAATTTAATAATTATATTTCAAATTTATTAACATTAAGCAGATACTTTCACCACGAAAGCACAAGCAGTTGCAAAAAAATAACAATAAAATACTTAATTTAAAGATATGTAAAAGTTCATAAATAAGGATATTAATATTACTATATAAAATGTGTAGCTTGAAGACTTATTTTGAATGGTTACAATTATTCGATTCCTATTTTTCCACAAACAGTTATTTAAATCACAATTCCTAGCAAATTTCTTATGCTCCACAATAGGATCATCATAACTTAACCAATCAAAAATTTCAATACCACAATAAAAACATTTACAAATATCATTAATTGAAATATAGTAAAAGCCAGCTCCAGCCAACACTTCTGGCCTCAATTTTCCTTTCCATTTCTTAAAAGTGGAAAGTCGTTTTTCATATGTTTTAAAATAACTGTTATCAATTTCTTTGTCAAAAGTTTCTAAGCACATTTTGTGAAAGGCTTATGAAGACTAATTTTGGTTTCGCAAAACAACAAATTTAAATACCTTATAATATCTACATAAATATATCTAAATCTTCATGTTCTGCATTCCATTGATACAAAGGAATATCTTGGTATCCCCAAGCCAATGTATTAAAACTATAGGGAATTTTATTTATTTTTATCATCTTCAGAACTCAAAGCAAATTATTAATTAATTCGGTGAAAATTGTGTGTTGTCTAGATCGAAAAACATACATTGAACAAAAGGTTTTAGAATGATTTTCAACAACATCTTTATAATGAATAAAATCCAACTGCTTTTTAATGGCACTTTTCTTAACACCTTTTGCTTTTTTTGTTAAACTATTTTCCGTTTTAATACAATATGCTTTTGCTCCAGTACCAAAGAAAGCAGTAATGGGTTCACCAGCATATTCATCTTTGAATTTTCCTATAACTGACTTTGTAATAGGCATTTCATGAATATTACCAAATTCATAATTAGATGTATCAAATTTGTGAATATTTTTTATCATGTCAGAATAAATATTTGGAGTTGTGACTTCTAAAATGAACGAATCGGTATCGGTGTATAAAAGTGAAATATTTTCCTGATAAAGAGGTTTTAAAAAATTATAAAAGAAATCATACATGACAGTTTTAGATATATCTAATATTGAGAAGCCTACATATATTGGTTTATTGTAAGTAACCTGAATCTTTTGTATTTGAATAGCTACCAAATTTTCAGAAAATATTGTTAAGTCCTTGAAATATGGTTTTGCAATTAAATTCTCAGCACCATCTTTTCTTCTATTTTTTTCCCACTCTGTAACAAGTCTTACGTCAATTCTCCTATCAACATTTTCCATAGTCTTGCCATAAATACTATTATTTGCCAACTTGTAAGTATTACGATCAAATTCATTCTTTGAATCATTTCTTAATCTTGCATTCAAGTCTATATATTTTTTCAACCAAGCAGATTGAGAAAACTGTAAAACTCTATGAACTTTAGTCAACTTGAGTCCATGTTCCAAACATTGTTTTAATAACTGATAGTGAATAATATATTTTGATTTATCATTTAAATTGGGTATTAATTTTATGCATTTAGAATTTGGCGGTTTAAAGTTTTCAGGACAAAACGGAAAATCGTTATGATAGGAATGTAGACTTGTAGGATATTCTAAATCAACTTCTAAAACATATCCCTTATTAGATTTTTTAGAAATATTCATAATATTTTTATCGTTGATTTCTTTATCTGTTAACCAAACAAAATCTCCCGTTGGAACGTGCTGTGACATCGTATAACCATACAAATTTGTTGCATCATAATAAATTATGTATTTAGTTGGCTTTAAAAAATCAAAATTTAAAAGAAATGGATTATTAGCTTCAGATTTTCTACAAATGCAAGAGCTCACACTACCGCGAACGCTTTTTTTGAAAAAGTGTATCATATCTGGATCTGTTAACAATTCTAACTCTATTCCAGTGTAACGCAAACACGCTTCCCAGTATAAACCTGGAAAAGTGTAAAAATGAGCTGGATCGAGCTTATATGTGGATAAACAAGTGCTTCTAAAATTTTCAAAAATATCTGCCAAAAGTAAAGTATCAGAGAGTAAGTAAAGGTCGGAGTATTGACCAAGAGATTCACATTTAAACAATTGCCAAACCTTTACAGCTCTTTGATATTCTGAATTACTAATCACTATCAACTATCTTCTAATTTTAAATAATCATCAATATAATTGTAAGGAAATACACCTTTTTGGCGAATAAGTTTAAATTCATTGAATTTTTTTTTATTTCTTACATTGTTCATCAGAGAGTTTTGATAAAGAATGAGATAAAATTGAAAAGAATCAATGAACCTTAACGATATATTTTTTTTCTTAGCCTTTTGTGTCTTTTTATCAAAATAGTTATCCACATGAATAAGCTTTTCAAATGAAATATATTTTTCCTTGTTTTGTGCGATAACTGTTGTTCTTTGTTTAAGCATAATTTGTTAAGAAATAGATGAGAATCATAATTAAGCAAATTATGCAATATAACTGGAATAAAGTTAGGTATTCTGTAATTTATGTTGCAGAGTGAATGAGCTGGACCTCTATAAAGACCAGTTATATGGCAATGATCAGCAACCCTGTCATTTAAAAGAGGTTTATTACAAATATGACAAACTGTTTCATAGTTATGATAAATTTTGTCCAGTTCGTTCAAAGGAATCATCTTTTTAGGAACCTTTAAAAATTTATTGTATATGTTATACACCTCTCTTTCTAAAGAATTTATAAATAATGTATCACAATTTTGACCTCTATATCTTTCAAATTTAGAATTTAGTATCGTCGAAGGAACATTTAATGTAATAGGCAAATGAATGTGGAATATGTTCATATTGTTTTAAGGTGTATGAAGTATTAGGATTTTTGTCAACATTGTCATTATTTAAAGGCTTTAAAATGCATTCAAAATCTGCATACACCACGAAAGGAACTTTCATTTGTTTATGATAATTTACAAATTTCAAAATATTTTCATATGAATAGTTTCCAAACTTATCTTTTATTAATTCTTTAGAAGGTAGGTTAATTCGGAAATGATCACAATCATAGCTATTGTGTTGTAATAAATTTTCTTCTGTAGGGAAATATTGTAAACAACCGTCGCAAATATATTTTTTTCCGTGATGTTTAGACATTTGTGCAGAAACTAATTTTGATAAATCTTTAATATAGCAATAATGAAAAGTTTTTTCATCGTCATCACTTATTAACAATAAATTGACATGTTGATTTTTTTTATTCGATGAATAATAAAGTGGACCAATTACTTCATACCCCTTTTTAGGATTTATAATTTCTAATCCATATACATTAATAGAAATGTTATTTATTTCTTCAAAAATCTTAATATTCTTTAGCAACATTGGAAATTCTATACTTGACATATCCAAAACAGAAGAGTAGTGTGGGTAGGATGAAGTTTCAAAATCTAATCCGCTTGGTTGGTGAAGAGCAGACACAACTACCCAGGCGAAGCAAAAGTTGTCATCATTCCTAATGTTGCTCACAGCTTGACGTCTCTTGATCTCTTGAGGAAGTTCGATAAAAGATGAGGCTCTCAGCGGATTGTGCTTGTTAACATTAATTTCCAAATGAAGTAAATTTATCAAAGCCCATCCTGCAACGTAAAAATTAAAAAATTACTTTTTTTGTTGCTGTTGTAAAATAGAAAGTAAATTCTTTACCTGAATCTCTTTCTGCAAATTCGTCAGCTTTCTGGTCAATAATGGTGCAGATTTGCTCTAAAAGTTCTTTTGTCTGGTCTCCCTGGCAAATGACTTGGAACGGCGCATTAAAAGATTTGACATCATAGCTGTCGCTGCTGGGGTTAAAATAGAAACCGAACAGTTCCATATTTAGCTTGATACATTTATGTTTCTGTAGTTCTTGATCTATTAGATGTACAATTTTGTATTCCAAATGTTGAAAATATTCTTTCACATTTATGAAGTTTTGGGGTGAGGAAATCCTATAAGATATTATTCGTTCCCTGAATGCGGACTTGATAATTTCAACACCTTCCTCCAAGCCTATTTTGGAATTGTTCTTGTGCACACTAGATCGAAGATGTGCACCCCATAAACTTTGGTTTATATTTTTCTTGCATTCTTTACAATATTTTACAATATTTGTATAATCTATAAATTAAGAAAAAATATTTTACAAAATAAAAAATGAAAATTAAAATGTTCTTACCTTTAACAAGTTGGTTGTTTCAACCAACTAGTGAGTGTTGTGGAATTTCCGCAAACATGTTTTTTAATATGTCGCAATAAATTATCCTTTCTAGTGAAGACTTTATTACATGTTACACACGTATGCATTTTTGAAGTTTTCTAGATAATAATAATGAAATTAATATTGTGCATTTTTATTTGGTTATAGTCAAATTTTGAAAAAAGCAATTGCATTTTAGAAGTTTTCTGGATAATAATAATAAAATTAATATTGTGCATTTTTATTTAGTTATAGTCAAATTTTGAAAAAAGCAATAGAAATTAATTGACTTTATGAATCCATTTCTTCAAATGAGTCAACTAATTTGTCGAAGACCTGTTTAACATAATTCACCGTACTTGCGTCGCCCTGTTTAATTGTGATAAATCAGTTAAATTTTGAATAGCGAAACCCAGACACTTAAGGTTTGCTACTTGTTTTTTATTTTTTTTATTAATTTTAAGTTTTTAGAGAATTAATTGGCGATTTTTATGTTAAATAATTTGGATTAGATTTTTGAAAACAAACAATATCCTTATAGCTAGAATTTTCGAATTGATTTTCGTCAATGTCATTCAGTTCTTCAAGAGTTTGTTTAGTTTTTGTTGTAATTAAGTCCGTTTTGTTGTCAGTAATGTCATTAAGATCGTCAAGAGTTTGTTGTTGAGTAGCTGTAAAAAAATATTTTCGTTGTTGTGTTGGCATTATTCTGAACTTGGCTATTGTAAATAATTTGATTCAAGTCCTGAATAGTTTGTTGTTAACTAGTTGTAAATACGTCTGTTTCATTGTTTTGTTGGTTTGAAAAATTTTGCATTTGAGTACATGTGTATAAGTCAAAGTCATTGTCAATTATTTTGCTACTCGATGCCAAAAAAATGCCCATTATGAAAAAAATCGTAATAACAAATAAAATACCAAATAAAAGTGTCACAAATATAAATAAAAATGTCATCAATATAAATAAGAATTAAATTTTGTCAACTAAAAATGTTAGAAATATAAATAAAAATTTAAAAATTACTAAATAGACACAATGAAAACACCAGAAAACTCGCGAGCCGTGCACAGTGTGAATGCAGAAATCAATTGCATTCGTCTCTTCGCTGAGGCGATTTTATATGAAAAATATGTCCTACTTAAAGTTGAACGACAACCACTTTCCCAAGCCGAGCAAAGACCTCCCCCTTCCCCCCTCCACTTCCCCTCCCATCCCCCGGACCCCTGAATTTTCCCGAGACTCAAATCCCGGCTCCTCCCTCGAAGCCCCCCCCCTGAGGTAAAATGACAGAAAAAGGGACATTGAAAAAAAAAACAACTCAGTTGGATCTGAGAATGATATGACGCAGGTAGTGAAAGTGGTGGTCGATGGGATATATACTTCAGAACAACCACTCGGTGATCATACAGTATCATTCGCTGTAATATCAGTTGTCGCTATTATTTATAACCTATAACCAAAATTTTTTTTTTATCAAATATATATATATATATATATATATATATATATATAATCTAAAGCTCCTAACGATGGCAGAAAATATGATTGAAACGCTGACCAAATTGAAGAAAATAATGTGGAGATCGCCGCTCAAATTGAAGAAAGAGAAGAAATTTTTATTAACTTGGAAGGCGATTCCATCAGTTATAAACATTCATTTTTGGACAAATCATCTAGGCTTGTTAGAAGATCATTCTTGTTTAACATCGACATTAATTATATTGAGGAGGAAGAAGAAGAGATGGAGGAAGATGATCAGGAAATTGACGAAGGAGTGGACATGGATGGACAACTGCTAAATTTAGGAACCGAGGCTGACGTACAAGTAAGCAAGTTTAGGGCTAGTGAATTATTTAATAATTTTGAAGAAAAAGATGTATGTGTTATACAAAGCTACACTAAAATTGAAAGTCGAAGACTAGGAACATTTGCTATTTGCCTTCCTTGTAGTGCAATTCACATGAGATATTTACGGAGAGGGGAGTCCGATCATGTGAGCTGCCACCACTAAAGAGCTTATGTTGTTAGTGCTTTTGATTTACATTGTGCTATTTGTAGGATACACCTTTTTCTACTAATTCCTGAACATGCTTGCTTTTACTGCAATAAAAATGAAAAAAAAAAGAGATAGAAGATTATGTTGTTAAATATTAATATTAAACATAGTTTGTAAAGGTGATGTGTAGATTATTTCAACAATATTAATTTTAAATATAGGTTATAAACATAATGGGTGGATAATGTCAAAAATATTAATTTTAAACATAAATTGTAAAGATAATAAGTAGAATACGTCAACAATATTAATTTTAAAAAATGTCAACTGTTACTATAAGCCGTTATATATTTTCAGTGCTATATGCAAAATACTTCTTTTTATTCTAACATCTGACCCTGTATTTTTTTTTATTGCAACAGGAACGAAAAATGAAATAGCTAGTCATATGTAGAAATAATGTGTAGATTATGTAAACTGCCACTATAAGCGCTCATATATTAGCATAAAATTTTGTTAACGCTTGTTTCTCTATTCAATTGAGTTTTCTCTTACTTGATGCAAATTATATTAATATTATTAGTATAATTAATAAATAGTAACTATTAATTTCCACTGTTTATTTTAAAAATGTTAAACCATAACAATTGTTATGTAATGTGAAAATTAGTATGTATTAAAAAACTTCTTAGAACATTGTTGTGATACAAATTATATTAATATTATTAGTATAATTAAAAAATAATAACTATTAATTTCCACTGTTTATTTTAAAGATGTTAAACCATAACCATTGTTTTGTTATGTAATGTGAAAATTAGTATGTATTAAAAACTTCTTAGAACATTGTTGTTGATGCAAATTATATTAATACTATTAGTATAATTAAAAAATAATAACTATTAATTTCCACTGTTTATTTTAAAAATGTTAAACCATAACAATTGTTTTGTTATGTAATGTGAAAATTAGTATGTATTAAAAAACTTCTTAGAACATTGTTGTTTTAATATAGGAAAAGGAAAAAAAATATATTAATATATTATTATTAGTATAATTAAAAAATAATAACTTTTAATTTCCACTGTTTATTTTAAAATGTCAAACCATAACAAATTAGTATGTATTAAAACACTTAAAGAATATTGTCGTTTCAATATAGGAAAAGAAAAAACTGTGTGTCAATTATTATATATTTACATTTACTTTTTACAAATTTATTTGACCAGAGTTTTCACAAACACAAATTATGAAAAATATCCTCTTTTTAAAACTACAACAAAATGATGTCTAATTACATCTTTGAAGATTTGTACCAAATAGTAATATCTAGTGCGACATACAGGACAATTGTTTACCATTATAGAACAACAATTTTCATCATTCCATCTTAAAATACATTTTAAACAAAAAATGTGGGAACATGTATTTGGTCTACATGAATCATAATATTCGGTTATTTCAAAACAAATAGCACAAAACACTTTTTTCTCTTCACTCTCAGTTTTGTTCAAATTTTTTAAAACAATCTCATTTTCTTCTCGAACTAATGGTATAGTTTCTTCTCGAACTCCTGGTATAATTTCTTCGAGGCTAATTGTCTGAACCGGAATGGATCGACTTCTTTCTCCAACTGATTTACTCATTATATTTTAATATTGTTACAGTTACAACAGATTTTTTTTCTTTTAACAGTCACTCGTACCTTAGCATACTAAAATGATCTTGATGCACCTATTTATAAGAACTAAGAATGCAAAATCAAATGTGGGAGGACAAAGAAAAAAAATTAAAAATATAATGCGAATGAGAATAAAAGGGGAGGAAGATAAGAATGAGGGACATGAGAGAGAGGAAGAGGAGGAGGAGGAGGCGCTCCCCTATTTTAACTACTTATATATATATATATATATATATATATATATATATATATATATATATATATATATATATCTATATACAGGGTGTCCGGGAAAATGTGGGAGATCTCTCGGACTCAGATAGAACATTAAAAAATAAGATGACAAGTTCCCATAAATTTTTTTCCTAGCGGCCCTCCCTACGGAGATACGGCCCCCTAAAGGACCCCACTGGAAATCGGTTTTTCTAGAATAACTTTTAAACGACTCAATATAATTTAACGAAAATTTAATATGATAAACAGTAGTAAGGACCTCTCAAAATGCTTCCCTTAAAACATAATTAGCTTGTTTAGTTTACCAGGGACGGACTAGATTGTACATTTTAACGCTCAAATTTTTAACACCCTGTATGATAAGGAGTTAAAAAAAATAAATTTGGATACCTTGAACATTAAGCTAAAGAAAAGGTGCTCTTGTTCATTGTCGATAAAATGAACCGTTTTCGAGAAAAAAAAATAATAAAAGAATACAACTTTGGGAGTATTAAATATGTTTTGATCCTGAACAACCTAATACGCTAAATAGAAAAAAGTCAATTAAAAACTTCATAAGTGGGTTCAACATGTGCTCCGTGATTTGTGATGCACTCGCGGGCACGACGAATAGAGGACTGCTGTACTCGCCACAACAACCCAGCATTGTTCCTTATCATATCGCAATGAAACGTGATTCTCTGTAAAAGTTCCTCCCTAGTAGCAACCGGAGAGGAATACACCAAGGTTTTGAGATGACCCCACAGGTAGAAATCCATTGGCGTTAGGTCGGGAGACCGTGGAGGCCAGGCACTGGGACCTCCTCTGCCTATCCAACGGTTTCCATAGACGTTATTTAGGTGGTCCCGTACAGCAACGCTAAAATGGGGTGGGGCTCCATCATGCATAAAATGCATCCTTTGGCGGGTTTCAAGTGGCAAATGCTCTATTGAATCTAGAAAAGCGTTCTGAAGGAACTCTAAATAAAGTTCACCATTCAATCGTGCCGGTAATACGCATGGTCCAATGAAAAAATTGCCGATTATTCCTGCCCAAACATTAATGGATTGAAACTGATGTTGATGATGATGAACGACAGTGGCATGAGGGTTTTCATCAGCCCATACATGCGAGTTATGTAAATTTACAATACCATCTTTGGTAAATCCTGCTTCATCGGTAAAAAGAATAATGCTAATGAAGTTTGGGTTTGTTCGTTGTTGATCTAACAACCAGTTTGCGAACTGGATTCTTCGAGGAAAATCTTCAGGAAGTAGTTGATGCACTTTTTGCAGATGATAAGGGTATAACAACTGTTCTTTAAGTACTTCAGCAACTGTACTTTTTGACACATGAAGCTGCGCGGCTAATATTCGAGTGCTTATTGAGGGAATATCAGCTACAGTATCCAAAATATCTTCCTCCAATTGCACCGTACGTACTGTTCTCCTCACACCAGCATCATACTCCTTTTCCCAAAACTTCCTAAAAATAATTAATGAACGTCAATAATGTTACCTTATTAATTGAGAATTGCCCACCAGTTTCTCTTAGACGTTGGTCAATTCGCTGAAATGTTTTCTCATTTGGAATATTGCGATTAGGATATCTTTCTCCATACAACCTTCTTGCTTCATAAGCATTGCAAGATGCAAGTCCGTACATAAGATGCATATCTGCATACTCACTAAATGTGTATCCCATTATCGAATTAAATTTACCAAGGTATTCAAAATTTAATAAATTAATATCGAAGTAGGTACAAAAAGATCAACGTGTCAAGAAGATTTCAAATGCACACGTCAATGCGAGATTATTTATTTCGTACCATAGTAACGTTTGTAAAAAAGTGCATTCTTTAATACTGATAAATAAACAATAATAAGTATATTATAAGTATATATATAAGTCGTTTAAAAGTTATTCTAGAAAAACCGATTTCCAGTGGGGTTCTTTAGGGGGCCGTATCTCCCTAGGGAGGGCCGCTAGGAAAAAAATTTATGGGAACTTGTCATCTTATTTTTTAATGTTCTATCTGAGTCCGAGGGATCTCCCACATTTTCCCGGATGTATATATATATATATATATATATATATATATATATATATCTATACATATCTCTATATCTATACATATATATATATATATATATATATATATATATATATATATATATATATATGTGTACATATATATGTATATATTTGAAATGTACTTTGAGTTCTTAAATCGCGAGCAGGTATTTTATAAATTAATTTTGAAACAAGAACAGGAGAATCAATCAGGCCATTAATTACTTTATACACCATTAAGAGGTCAGAGACCTTTCTTCTATCGGTTAACGCTAAAATACAAAACTTTTTGCGAATCGGAAGGTAATTGCTATTAACAATGGCTACTTCGGTTTTACGTGACAAAAATCTCAAAAATTTATTTTGTACGTTTTCAAGTCTTTGCTGATATAATGCATAAAAAGGGTTCCAAACAGCTGACGCAAAGTTCAAACGGCTATAAATAAAAGCATAATACAAACTTAATATTGTACTGGGGTTAGTAAAATTATAACTATTTCGAATTATAAATCCTAAAAGCCGATTACAATTATTTACAACGAAGTCTACATTAGATTTAAACAACATTTTCGAATCTATGATAACGCCAAGATCGCGAATTTCTTGGACTGATTTAATTTGTGTTCCCTGGATGGTGTAATTATATTTAAAAATATTTATATTTGTGGTGAATGATATTGACACACTTTTACCCAAATTTAAATACAAACTATTATTATCACAATATTGTACTAAAGTATTTAAAACATTTTGTAAAAATAGGCAATCATCATGGGACTCAATTACTCTAAAAAATTTCAAGTCATCTGCATAGAGCAGAAATCCAGAGGAACACCTGAGGTTACAGCAAATGGTTGGGATAAAAATCCTTCAACCGAAATCATCTGTCGCCTGTCGGTTAAATATGACCATATCCATCCCAATAAATCATTCGATACACCCACCTCAGCAAGGCGTCTTATCAATATATTATGACTTATTTTATCAAACGCCTTGCTGAAGTCGGTGTATATGACATCAACCTTTTCGATCATCCATAGACTGGGTTACAAATTCAGTATATTCTAAGAGATTGCTGTCAGTGGACCTGCGTGGAAAAAATCCATATTGCTCCTTGATTATAATATTTTTAACAGTGTTAAGTATAGATTCATGTATAAGTTTTTCGAATATTTTTCCAAATACACATAACTTACTTATCGGTCTATAATTTTTTACATTATGCTTATCACCACCTTTAGGCAGTGGCATTATGTAAGATAACTTCCACTTTATAGAGAAAATATGATGCAGAGGCTTAATCATTTGAACCCTAGTGTTTTTTATAAATATGTTTGGTAAATTATCGAGACCAGGTCCTTTTTTTGTGTCCAATTCAAGATTTGATTTTCATTTAATGAAAATTTATTTTCACCAATAAAGGGAGGGGATGTTGCTCGTAAACTCGTAAAATATTTCAGAAAAAATTTCGAATGGTCTTTTTGCGTTCCTTAGGCAAAATAAAATAAGCTATACTCAGCTAGGCTGGGCAGTCCGAATTGCCCTGATTACCTTAAAGCTTGACGAAAGTACCCGAAGATGTCACAGCTACCGCGCGGCAGCCGAACGAGATAGCAAATGGAATATGAAATCGCGATTTGGGTCATCAGCAGGTCTCTTCTCATAATTCGATCGATCGGTCGCGGCATTCTAACTCGATATTGTTTCGGACGTTTTTAATCGATGAAAATTGATTTATATACTGTTTTTTGTAATATATATTTTTTTTATTTTTATGGTCCATGTGTGAGTTGGACATATACAGGAAATAAAATGTTGGTAGTGACTAGTACAAAAAAGTAAAAAATGCTTAGGAACTTAATTTTGCAAAAATAACCAATTTCAAGGTGGTCTATCTTTGAGTTGTGAATGTAGATGAAATCAAATGTCGGTACTGCAAAAATTAAACAACTAAAGAGCGCCAACGAACTTAATTTTGAGAAAGTAACCGAATTCAAGGTAAGTGATCGCAATTCGCCAGAACTTAGTATACGACAAACCAGTAAAGACAAAAATAAAGAGGTTCATCGAAACTTTCGCAAAAGTATGTACGATTTAGCTAACTGGATATATGGCTGTGAAGTCTCTAACTCATTTTACTGTTATGTTTCCTTGTTGTTGTCTAAGGACTCGTCGGACTTACTTAGGGCCTCTCCTAAGTGTAGAGGGTTATTTGGAATAGAGGCCTTTATTCTTGTGTCAAATATTAAATAATTTTTGCTAAGCTTTAAATAAACAATTTTCGCGTTAAAATCTTCAAAGCGGCGGAGGACGGGGTGGATTTTAGCGTTAGGTATTTTTGTAACTTAAATTAACTCGATTATGCTAATCAAGTTTCAGTTTTAATCTTTTTACCTTTTTACTAAAATTACGATTTGCTCAAAATATATAAATAATACTTTCTGTTATTAACAAACTTTTTTAGCATTTCTGGAAAAGTTAATGCTCTTGTTAGAATTTGTTCAGTGCCTTAGTATTGTATTTTACGAAAAAAATCTCACGAAAAAAGAAAGGAAAGCGAAAAACAAGAGAATCTACATCAAATCAATCAAAACAATATACACTATGGGTCCTGGTACCTTCGCAACTACGTGGACAGGTCCACATAGGGTCGTAAAAGCACCAGGAGACACGTGGTGAATATAAATTGGCGTTAGTGGAGAACACACGTGGACGACTTAAGAAAACGCCCAATTAAAAATCAGGTTGACTTTGACAACAACGACGACAATTTATTTTGGGGTTCGGAAGACAGTTTTTCCCGAAATCGAAAATAGCATTTGGTCCGAAGATAATCCTCGCGATACGCATACGAATAACCAAAATCCAGAAACTAACTTTCAGATCAAAATACTTATAAAAATATAGATATCTCTGATTATGTAAACATAGAAAATCGGAACATAGATACATTTTTTTGGCACTAAGACTAATGAAATTATGCCACAAAAAAGACCACCGGAAAAACCGGCCATTAACTCTGAGTAAACCTACGGGCGTAAAGCGTCCAATAATACACCGAGGCGAGATTTCGGAGGAAGATTAGTAAACTAATCTTTTGGTTTAATTTAGTAGTCCTTAGGACAGTCAAATTAAAGCTAGGCGGGGGGTGTCGTAAAATCAGCTATATAGCCATTTAAATTCGTTATAATACAAGAAAAATCAAAGAAATGCGTTCTACATAAAAGGTAGTGTATTCTTACATAAAAGGCAATGTATTCTGTTTGTCCTTTATGGCTGATACAGCATCTTCATAGAGAATACAAGCCCTAGGTGAATGAAATCAGAAACCTAAAATCGAAATAGTTTTGTTCAGACCGAACAACCAATCAGCAACAAGATTTTAACCTAGGCGCTGCCCACCAGCTATATACCGTATTCAAGGCAAACAGATTGCAGAAACCCTTCTCATTCTCAATTTAATTAAAAATACAAGAAATACAAATATCAAACTTCGGTAAATAACTAATTGCATACGTATCTTTCTATAGGAACCGCAAAATACCCGAAATTTCAACTCAAAAGTGCCACTTCTCTATGTTTCCAAATTTCAAAGAACATAAAACAAGTTTTTCTAAATTTCTCTAATCCATTCAAAAACCCAGATAATTACGCACGTTTCAGTGCAAGAGTCATCAAAATCCATCAAGAAACCAAGTTTCTACATAAGAATCAAGTTTGAAGGATATCGACCTTAAGATGATTTTGCTGATGTTACGCACATAGGGGCGTGAAAATGAAAATTTTCCCTATTGCATTTCTACTGGTATTTCCTAAAAATCTTTATGGTTTTACTAGGACTATGCAAAAAATAAGAGTTGCAATAATTCTACAGGAAAATGTCCCTAGCTGCGACTAGATTTGCTCCCACTATTTTAAAATCTTCACTCTGCTTGATGTCCAACACCGCCTATATATAACAGAATGGTCTTTTTTCTTTTCTTAAATGTGCAACAAGTTTTGTGCTGTTTCCAGAATTTTTAGAGTTTTTGAGCTGAAGCGGTGCGTGGTTTAGAGAAACTGAAGACCAAAATAATCTTTGTAGGTTCATACGCGGGGCCAGTCTAAGCGTGGGGCCGTGTGTTTTGCTCAAACCGGGCTCTTCTGCGACTTTTAGTTATAAAAACTAAAAGTATATTGTTCTGTACTAAATACTAGGTAATCGATTATTATGTTTTCAATTTTCAATAAAAACAGTGAAAAAACAATATATATATATTTTATTTTCACTTTTTAAAACACTTTTTATATTATAGATATATGCATTGCTACAATCTAAACAAACATATCGATTTAGCAAGTTAAAGGGGGGGAATTTATTATAAACAAATTTTAAGGTTAGGTTTTCATTCTTACTTTTAACTTAAAAATATATGGAAACGTCTGAAAAGTTTCTGGAATTTGAACCTATGCACCAACATTGTCTTCGGGCCCACTACCAAACTAATATTTGGTTAAACAGTTTAAAGCCTCAATCCGAGTTGCGAGATGTTTCGAAGCATGGCTGGAAAATTGAAGAAGAAATATTTAAAAAAAAAAATTAAGAAACGTCTGAAAAGTTTCGGGAATTTGAAGGTATGCACCAACATTGTCTTCGGGCTCATTACCAAACTAATATTTGGTTTAACAGTTTAAATCTGAGATGCTAAATGCTTCGAGGAATAACTGAAGCGAAGAAGAGACCATAACACCGGTTTTGCAAATACTGCCAATATCTCCAGAAGAAACAAATATTTTAACAACATGCAAGTGAAAAAAAGGTAGATGTATCTTTTTTAGTATAATGTGGTTATTTGTCTAAATTTTGGCATTTTTTAGATTGTGTTAATAAGCTATGTTCTTGCGAGAAAAATAATCTGTCTAGGGACAAAAACGTGCAAGAACAGTTTAGCATATAAAAAAATGAAGGCCCAGGAGAATTTAAATAATGTACATGGAGAAGAGGACAGTACAGTGATTAATTAGAGAATATGTTAATATCTATTTTACGATGTATACATAAACCTACCTTTTTCTACATATATGAATAGTTTATTATCACTCAATTCGTAAATCGCAGTACAGCTCCATAAAAATTCCAGAAAATCATCTTTTACAAACACGAAAATGTGCGTTCGGTAGTTCGCGAAACATTCGTTAAAAACACATAACATACTGACCCGATATTACAATCCCATGGTATTAAGTATCTCTACCGCTGCAGCGCTTTGAATCGACGCGACTTGGAATGATGGAGATTTTGAAATATTAATATTATCGCACATATAATTAAATATTTAGTTTACTATTTATTTTAAAAATACATGGAAACTTCGGCCCCATATTTTTATCAATAATGATTTTTTTTCGTATTGTCAATATTTTTGAAGATATCGCGGGGTGAACACAAAAATCTTTGAAAAACAATTAAAATTCAGGGCCAGTCGAACTGAAAAGCTCGTAAGGGCCCATGTAAAATCTAATTTTCACAAATGTATAAAGAATATAATTTGTATAGAAATGACTGTTAATTTTTACTGAATGGTGCGTAATTAAAAGTACTATCTTATGATGCACTAAACCAGAAAATTTTAATTTGCGCCTTTACGGACCCGACGATTTTTTGACGACAAACATGGTTAGTAACTATAGGACACCTTCTACCAAAAACCAGCGTCAAACCATTTTAGCCCTGAATTGCCTACGGGCTGAATGATAACGTGCGAAGTGCACTCTACTGTTTGTAAAAACCATATAAATAAAACTTGTATATATTTATAAATAATTTTAAGTAGCGTTCTCATTTTGTTTGTGATTTTTAAGCTTTTCTAAGACCATTTGGCTCTCGACAGCTTATCGAAACTTACGGCTTGTCCTAAGTGTGGAGGGTTGTTTTGAATAGAGGCAATTGTTCCCGTGTCAAATAAGACTCAAAGCGGTGTAGATTCGCGTGGATTTTAGGGTTAGGAATTTTTGTAATTTAAATTAACTCGATTTTGCTAATCAAGTTTTAGTTTAATCAAAACTTAATAAATAATCCCTTTTGACATTAACAAGCTTTTACCATTTCTGAAAGTTAATGCTCTTTTATTAATCATTGTTACACTTTGTTCAGTGTCTTAGGACTCTCTGTGTTGAGTATATTTCTAAAAATAAAATATAAAAATCTCCTACGGGAACCAATAGTAAATGCAATTACTCCTTGTTCTAAAAAATAGTAACATTCTAGTGGATTTACACTGAGAGAAATTTTCTCTGTGTATAGTGAATCGCATTTAATAATTAAAAAACTTTATAGACAGTACACTTTCACAAAATACTTGAAAAATACTAGTAGTACCGCGAAAGACTTAGTAAAACTTTCACAGAAAGTTAATGTGCGGTTATTCTTGTGAAAACCTCAAACACTTTGTAAATTAGTTTTTAACTTAAAATAAGCGTCCACCCGGTTTGCGTTTTAGGTTAAGTACCGACAGACTAACTTTTGCCTAGCCTATATCCGTTGCTAACGTCAGATATTATCTATTAATTTGGATTTGTATAAACTAAAAAAATTAACATCCTCATATTAAGGCAAATTTTGCTCTTCAGCAAAGTTTGATACTCGCAAGAAATATAAACGATAATCAGTCCAGCAAAGTAGAGGGGATTGGGGGGTTAGTCTCGCTCCCCCCACCACTTTTTTCATTGGTCTCCCACTTCCCGCGCCTGTCCCTGCCACGCCTACTTGACTCTGCTTGATTCTGATTGGTCTTCCCCACTCTTACTTGTGCATCCGGAGGGAGATGTTTTATTTAAGTGCTAGTAGCCAACCCGACAGATCAATTCATTTTCATCTCTTAAATTTAGTCAGATGGGTTCGTTGAATACAGTACCTACCGAAGATATTATTGAACGTGTTGGTGAAGTTATTTGTTTAGCGCTAACGGCGCCATTGAGGGACATTCCGGTGGGTGATCTAAAATATATTCCTCTTAATTACTTAAAAAGATTTGTAGAGTCAGTGGAGTTGTTACAAATTTGGGAAAAGCTACCAGAACGCTATAGACGTTACAAGAAATTACAGTTAAACTTACCGTGTTATACTCATCATAACCAAGAGGGTGACTGTATAGATGGACCACCGCGATCTATAAAAAGGTGGTGTGGTCATGTGCAAGTTAGTGAAAACTGTTAAAAAGTTAAGTAAAGAATTCTACTTGTTATCATTTTCTTATTGTCAGGATTCTATGCAAAGCAGACCACAATGGTGTCATTATTACGAGAAACTATTGAATGAATATGCGAGTGCTGCATCTGCATGTGACAAATATTGTGAAACATTAGATTTAATACAACTTACTCATGGCATAAGGGGACACATTACTGTTTATTTACACTATATGGAACATGCAGAATTATGTGAACTAGCTGCTAGGGCATGTATAGATTTTCTTAAAAGTAAAAATGAAAGAAAATTTATACATGATTTAAAACAATTAGAGTTAAGCGAACATATATTATGTATAAGGAAACATTTAAGCAATAAAACAAATATATTTTAAAACTAACCGTTTTATTTCATAAAAAAATAGTTATACAAATGAAAAACATTTGCTAATGCACAAAAACATGGATTTTTCTGATGATAAAAGCAGCATGGTTCCAATTTCTGTAAAGCTGGCTGTTCATCAAATTCAATAACTGGTTTTTGAGAATATTTTCTGACAAACTCCGCCTTTTCTTTACCCTTAACATAGATAAAGTCGACTTTTTCGGTTAAATTTCTGATAATATCTCGACATCTATGATAAGGAGTAAATCCTTCATCCCAATCGATACAATGATGATTGTTCATTAGCCAAATAGCGTTGCTGTATAGTTTTGATGGTAAATAATTCATAGGAAGGAGCGCTTTAAATATATGGTGGCTGATTTTAAATCCATCGTATGCTGCCAATTTTTTAACAATTAACTTATTGTTCTCCACTTTAAATCCTTGTATATCTACAATTACTTTCATAACACACTCACTCACTTTAAATATTGAAATTTTTTTACCATTTCAAATTTTAATTGGTATTCTTCTATCTGTTTCTTTAACTCTTGTAATTTGTGTTGAAAAATGATTAACCGATGCATATAATCCATAATGAAAGAAATTTCTTTGTGTCATGCTATAAATATTAAAACTGACGCATGCGTATTAAAGTTGTTTAACTATTGTTGTTAGAGGATTATAGCTAAATATTTTATCGTGGAGGATGAGACAATAAACAGAGGTATTTTTTTTGAATATTTTCATTTGTTTCAAATTCAACTCTTATAACTACAGAACCACTTTGAAGCGATTCCTCCTGATGAGAGCAATCAATGTGTGAAATAGGGGAAGTTGTCTTAAATTTTTCAGGCGCAAAAATTGGTTCACTTGTCAATCCATAGTAAGAATTTCTAAAATTGGCAAACATTTCATATAGAGCAGAAAATTTGTTGTCTTTAAAATTTAAATATAAATCGTGATATGGATATCTCTCAGAATTAAAAAAAATCTTATGTTTGTTAGGTCAACGTTATCAAATTGACTCATGTCCTTTTTTAATTTTCCTTTTCGATCTACTTGGAAGGCAATAACAGCATCACGGGGCGTCTCCAGTTTACTAGTTGTCTTTACCGGCCATGTATGACGCGTTGCTTCAGGTAATTCGGAATATTCAACACATTCCCAGCTTCGAAATCCTAACAAGATTTCCTTGTTTGTTTCTAATATTTTCGTTAAGGCAAGTTGTTGAGGAATATCTACCTCGATATGTGGCACTTTCCAATACAATTTTTCAATCGTGACTTTTGGAGTAGGAAATTCTAATGTTTTGGGTTCCGTGTCATCTATAAAGAGCACAGCATCTAAATCATTACTTGCTCTGATTAGTACTAATTCTTGCTTCATATTTAAAATAATTTTTTTATAATCCTCGAAGAATCCAAGTAGCATCTTTAGGGGTATCGATACATTAAATTTACCTTTATCATCTACCAAAATTCTGTCTGCTTCATTTCTGTTGGGAAACCACCCAGCATTGTGAAGCTTTACGCTTTCATTGTTATTGAAAGATAAATATCCTTTGAGTGTTGATGTTAAACCAACATTTCTTACAGAGTCTACAGTTACTCCATTTAATTCATAACGTATTTCCCGAAACAAAAACGCAATACCATTGTTGACAAATCTTAATTTTTTTGTATATTTTCCTTCTTGATTAGCGAGATTTCCTTCTATATATAGACTACTTTCTGAAGGTAATGTGTATGTGTCTAATTCTTGGATTGGAATACGTATTTCATCATTATAATCAAATTTTGAAGAAATGAATGGTTGATAGGTATGTAATTCGGAGCCAATTACAGAGTTGTCAACATATAGACTTTCATTAACGTTTAAAATATCCATTATTTAAAACTTTAAAACTTTTGGAACTACTAACTTTTTTTTTTTATAAGATTTACTTACGGTAATACGTTGAAATTTAGATACAAATGGTCTATTATATCTAATAACCATTGTTGTTAGTTTTTAAATGTAATCTTACGGTAATGGTTTCGTTTCTGAAATTTATAAGGTGACCGTCTTGATCAATTATTTTTACAGTAATGTTGTTGATTGTTTGAACGCTAATTGGAAAGTATATATAGGTAATGGTGATTCCACTATTTTATACCCTGGTGGTACCGTTGGAAAAAAATTGGTGAATTATGTGAACTGGTTTGCCATTGTTAAATGAACCTACACAAATGTTACAATCAATACAAATAGCATTAAAATATTTTCAGATTCACTCCATTCATGAGGCTTAATTTTCCGTTTATTAAAACCTAAAAGGTTTCCTATTGAATCATCTTTTGTGAAATCAATTTCTTTACTGCATTTTAGGGTATTGAGATTTGTCGTTAATCTAAACGAAGAGGGTTCTATAATAAAAATTTCATGCAGTTTGATATTTATCAATGTACTTAAGTCTTTTATGTCATAAGTTCCATCCGGAATAACAATCACTTTACTATCTACGTAAATTTTATTGTTTCCATCCTCTATATTAGGGATACTCATAAATGACAAAATCAGCTAAACCTAATAAATATTGCTTTTCGTCATCCAAATAGATGGGAGGATTAAAATCAGATGATAAAATAGAAGAATTCCCTGTAAGCGTAAATGTTGTAGACATTCTGTTAATTTTTAAGAAATGCCGTAATAAATTATTTCATGTGCTTATATAGAAAACTAAGAGCTAGCTGTCCACAATTATAGTTATTAAATTTTTGTTTGACCTCATAGGTGTAATATATATTTACACCCTTACTTGTATTAAAATATTGGATCAACTCAAGAGGTGGTTTGAGATTACCATAACTATCAAAATACACGACATCTTTTTGCTTTTTTATGTAAACTACCCAATGAGAACCATAATTTTTTTCACTGTCCAAATTAACAATACCAGTTTCTTTTTGTCTAATTTTTCGCGGGAGATTATCACGCCTAAAAACACCTCTAAAATGTTTGCATATTTCATTATATCAATGTTGGTTAAAGCTCTTTGCGGAAAATTTATTTGAGCTTTTTTTTTATGTTTTTTTTTATAGGGCTTAATGAACAATCCTTTTTCTTTTCTATATGGCTTTACAAATAGACCTTTTCCGGCTGACCCCTTTATGAGGGCTTAATGAACAATCCTTTTTTTTGGAGTTTTTATACTTTTCTATATGGCTTTACAAATAGACCTTTTTTTCCGGCTGCAACGTTTTATCCTTCGTGTCTGTTTGATAAATCGCTTTGTTATGACGTTGAGTTTCTTCAAGCAATTGTCTTGATGCTTTTACATCATTAACAGCTTTAGCAATGAGTATTTAAGAAATTTGCTAAAACCTATTAAAGAAATTGGTTATTTTGAATATGACAATGATGAAAATATTATATCCCCTCACGATATTAAACCAAATTCAGTTATTATATTTGATGACATTCCATGTCAGAATCAAACTGTTATAAGGGACTATTTTACATTTGGGAGACATAAAAATACGGATTGCTTTTTCATTTTTCAAGGTTATTCATCAATTCTTAAGTGGCTTATACGTGAAAATGTAAATCTCTTAATTTTATTTAAACAGGACCTAACGAGTTTAAAACACATATATAATGACCATTGCATGATGGATATGACATTTGAGAAATTTAAAGCTCTCTGTGAACACTGTTGGAAAGAAGACTACGGTTTCGTTGTAATCGATAAGGACTGTCCCTTACATTCTGGCAGATATAGAAGCAGGTTCGATTCATTCATATACTTATAAACATGGATAAACGACTAGCAAGAGAGTTTATTAAATCAAGAAGAGCAGTAAAACAAAAATATCAAGCATTAAAGTCAGAAGCCTCAACGACTCAAAGCCAATTAGAAAAAAACATATCAACCGATAACACAACCACTACAGCAATTAATTTCAAATATTGCAAAAACGGAACCAACAGACATAAAAGAAGAACCTCATACTTTTAAGGAATTTTATAGTACTTCTACTCGAACAAGGACAGCTAAGAGAAAAACCGGGAAAACTCCCGTTTTACCCACTGAGTTACCCTCATTTTTTGATAGGAGTATTGCATCGACTAGTAATTTCCCTACCATTCAAGAAACAAGCACAGTAGCTGAAACTACACCCCCATCGGGTGATAGTACTGTAGAGAATTTAAATATCTCAGATATTTTAGAGCAAACTAGACAAACAATTCAACAATACGTTGACACTCCGGGATATAAAGATTGGTTGGAAGATTTTGATGAATTGCCAAGAGAATATATCGATAAAGGAGTTAGGGATACAAGACATATATTTGATCACAATTATGGTATTGTTCATGATTTGGAAACAAACAAATTTCTTTTAGGGACAACAATGCAACCAGTTGAAATTATTAATAAAAATATAAAAGTTGAGGGTGTAACCTACACTCCAGGTTTATATGAACTACTTTTTAAAAAAGAACCTATTGGTTACAAGAAAGAAGACTTAGATCACTATATGGACATTCTATCAAGAACTAATGCATATCGCAGAAATCACGATCGTAATGAGCAAGTTCAAGGTAACGGTTCAGTCAAATATGTAACTAATATAGGACCGTACTTACAAAACATAACGAAAACAAAAAATATTAAAACACCTGCAAAAATCTCATAGAAGCATTTAGTAGACCTAAGGCACCATATAGGCAAGCAAGGCAGAAACTGGGAATGGGGATATTGAAACTTAACAAAACAGATACGGACTATGTATATTGGGACATCAACGAACTTGTTGATAGACTTAGACTTTTAATGGCTTCACGGGTTGCCGGGCATACTGGACATAATAATGAAATAATCTCAATTATTGAAGAACTACGAGAAGCCAAAGTAATTCTATAAATAAAACTTTTTAAAGTAAAAAGCAACAGTTGCATATTATATATTGAGTATGTCGGTAAATAAATTTGGAACTCATATCCTAAATGCCAATGAAGACTTATATTACTTTTGCATCCTTCCCATGGTTCTTGGACATTCGACAAAATCAATTTTTAAAACCGGATGACAATTGTGTATCAAAACCACTTTTATTACGAGTCTCTTCTAAACATCGTCTTTTAGATTTGGGTTCTTGTTCAGATTGTAAAATAGATAAATTTTTAATCATTGATTCTATATGGACAATATCTTTGTGACCCCATGCTAAAGTTTTTGGGGTATTTGAAAGACGATATCTTTTATCGTCATGACTTGTCAGGGCTAGTTTGTTAATCAAATTCGTATAAATATTGTGTAGATGTGACTTAAAAACATACATTGTGCAGTATACTTTTTGACCTTTTTCCACAACATCTTTATAATCTGATAAGTTTAATTGTTTTTGTACGGCCGATTTACGAATACCTTTTGCCTTTTTATCTAAATTATCTTTGGTTTTTACACAGTATGCCTTAGCACGGGTACCAAAAAAACTTTCTAAAGGTACACCTTTATATTCATCCTTAAATTTACCAACCATTGATGTGGATATCGGCATATTATGAATATTTGGTTCAGGATAGTTAGAGGTGTCAAATTGATCCAGATTTTGCATCATATCTTCATAAAAATTTTCCGTTTCGATTTCTAGTATTAAAGAATCAGTATCAGTGTACAATAAACTTACATTATCTCCATATTTTAATTTTAAATATCCGTAATAAAAATCATACATTATAGTTTTTGCAATATCCAATATACTCAGTCCAACATAAATGGGCTTATTATATTCGATACATATCTTTTGAAGTTGAATAGCTACTAGATTTTCTGAAAAAATTTTTAAATCTTTAAATTGAGGTTTTGCAATTAATTTCTCAGCACTTAATTTGTTTCGCTCTCTCTCCCATTGAGTTACTAGCTTAATATCTACTCGGTTATCGACATTATCCATAGTTTTACCAAAAATACTGTTATTTGCCAATTTGTACGTATTTTTTTCCAAATTTGTTTTTTGAAGCATTTCGTAAATTAGTATTCAAATCAATATATTTAGCCAACCATGGCGATTGTGTAAATTTAATTCCCCTGTGTATTTTGAGAAGTTTAAGTCCAAATTTTAAGCTTTGGTTCAAAGCACGATAATGAAGAACATAATTATACTTATTGTTTAAATTGGGAATTAGTTTAGAATACTTGGAAATTGGTGGCTTAAATTGTTCGGGACAGAGCGGAAAGTCGTTATGGCTTTCATGTAAACTCTGAGGATATTCTAAGCCAACTTCAAATACATAGCCCGTAGATGATGTATCTGAAATATTTAAAATATTAAGTTCATTAATTTCGTCCTCAGATAGCCAAACAAAGTTTTTTTCTGGCAAATACTGCTTCATTGCAAAACCATACAAATTTGTTGCATCTAAATAGGCAATATATTTTGTTGGATAGTTAGGATTGAAATTATCAAGAAAAGGATTATTTGCCTCCGATTTTCGAGCTGAACAAGTACTAACTCCCCCGCGAACCCCTTTTTTGAAGAAATGAAGCATATCTGGATCAGTCAATAATTCCAATTCTACATTTGTAAATTTCATCATAGCATCCCAACACATTGAAGGGCTTGTTACATAGTTTACAGGATCTAATTTATAAGTTTTATAACAAGTATTTCTATAATTTTCAAACACATCGGCTAAAAGGAGAACGTCAGATTTCAAATATATATCTGAATATTCACCTATCGTGGAGCAATTGAATACATTCCATACCTCTTTAGCTCTAATGTAATCTTGATTACTGATATTTTCATCAATTAAGCCATTATAAAATTTATCAATAGCGGGCAAAGATTTATCATCCAACTTTTCGTAAGAGTCAATATATGAATAAGGAAAAATTCCTTTTTGTCTAACATATTTAAATTGCTTGTGTCTGAAAAATGTTTCCTAATTTCAAGACATTGTGAATCATCTAAAATATTAGATAGTTATTCAAGAGATACTGGTAAAAACTGAAATGAGTCTATAAATCGTAAATTCAAGTAAACTATCTTTTTATTTTTAGAGTCATACGTGTTTACCATAATTTTTTTACTAAAAGAAATATATTTTTCTTTGTTTTGAGCAATAACGCTAATTGATTCTTTATTGTTGTTACATAATGACTTAATAAATAGATGAGAATCGTAATTCTTTAGATTATGAAAAATTATTGGAATGTAAGTTGGAGGTATGAAATGTAAATTACAAATAGAATGAGCCGCGCCCCTATAGTTACCGCTAAAATGACAATGGTCCTTACATTTTTTAAAATTTCCGTCTGAAAATGGTTTTTCACATATATAACACACAAGTGCATTTTCAAATTCTTTTTGTTGCAAACTAGTTAACTTATTCATAGGCTTTTGATTTCTAAAATAATAGTTATAAAGGTTTTTCACATCAAGTTCAATATATTCAATAAACTTTTCAGCACAATCAGTTCCACGATAAAGTTTTAAAGATGTGAGATTTTTATCAAATGATGATTTAATGTAATAAGCGAACGAATATGGAATATGCTCAGCAGGTTTAACTGTATAGGAAGTTGTAGGATCAAGCTTTTCGTTTTCAACGTTTTTTAAATAGCACTCAAAACCAGCATAAATTACAAAAGGTGCTTTATACTGCTTTTGAATATTTTGAAACTTTAATATGTTTTCTGGACTTTGATTTCCAAACTTATCTAAAATAAGTTCATCTGAAGGATATTCAATTCGAACAGATGTGCAATCATATTCTAAGTGTCTTTGTAATTTTGCATAGGTACCAAAATATTGTAAACATCCTTCACACAAATTTTTTCTACATTTCTTTTTTGACAGTTGTTTAAAAAGTAATTTAGCTAAATCTTTTATCCAACAATAATGACTATTACCGTCATCACAAGTATTTAAAAGTAGATTGATATGTAAATTCTTTTTATGTCTATTATAGTGTAATGGTCCTACAATCTCATTTACATATACTCCATTTCTAAAAAATTTCTCAACCCCATAGACATTTATGGATAAATTATTTTTGTTTTCAAAAGTACTTATCTGCTCTAATTTAACTGGAAAATTAATACCTGTAAAATCAAAGATAGTTCTGAAGTCCGGGTACGAGGAAGTTTTCCTAGGGTCACCTGAAGGTCTACATATTGCTGATACAACGGTATATGCAAAACAGAAATCATCTTCATTCAAAATGTTTACCAAACTACCTCGGAACTCTGGAATTGGAATATAAGAGTCGCCACATAAAGGATTGTACTTGTTGATGTTTACTTCTAAATGGAGAATTTGTTGTAAAATCCAACATGCAATTTAAAGAAAAAATAATTACTATTTATTAAGAGAGACTGTTATAAATAAACATAAATTGAAGCAATAGCGTTTGAAATGTTAAAATGTTTGCAAGTAATTATTAACTTACCAGAATCTCGTTCAGGTAGTTCATCTGCCTTGGTTGTTAAAATTTTGAATAGTTCGTCATAGAGATTATTTAAATCAGTCGTCTCAGTCACGTTATGGAAGGCTGTGTTGAATGATTTAACGGATGTAGACTTCAAAACTGGCGAGTAGTAGATACCAAATAATTCTGCATTTATCTTAACGCATCTATATAATTGCTGTTGCTGGCGAATTAATGTTACGACTTTCTCGGAAATTTCTTGCTGAAACTTTTTAAGGTTGACATGCATTTTGGGTGAGTAAACCTTGTATGCAGCAATTCTAGACTTAAAAGCACTTCTAATAAGGTCTATTCCATTTCCATATTTAATAGTGCTCTTGCTTTTGTGGACATTTGTTCTTAGATGAGAGTTCCAAGCATTAAAATTAATATCAGCTTTACAGTCTTCGCAATGGCGAGTTGCATTATTCCTGAAGAATTTTTCACCAACTGAAACAAAAAATGAAGTTTTTTTAATTCACTATAATAATTTATATGCAATATAACATAATGAGCGGCGTAGCAAGGTGGGGGAGGGGACTGACCACCTGCCCTGCCCCTGGACGCTTACTAAGTCAAGCAAAAAAGATCATTGAAATAACACAAAACAAGTTTTATTGTTTTTCTTATATTTTAATATATCCTAATTCTTAGTAAATAATGTAAATATACTTACTATCGATTAAATACTCATCCGGATTATGATTTGTGTCTCTTTTTAAACATGATTCTTTAATGTGTCTTATGGCATTTCGGCTCTGTGTAAATTCTTTTAGACAGAGTGTGCAAAGAAGGGTCATTTTGAACTGGATATTTATAGGTTTAGTTTCTCTTTAAATAAGGAATAGTGGATTTAAATTTAAAAGTTTGCGCTTACGTGTCTTGTATTTTTTTTAATTTTTAAAACATTTTTACATATATTTACCACTAAGATTTACCACCAAAGCAGGGATTTTTCATAAAAATATTACCTAAATTTAAAAGAAGCTCACCCTGTCTATGAATTATTTTTTTAACAGTTGAGCAAGTAAAATTACTCAAATTTTTACATTCATTCAAATTGAAATAGTTCTTTACCATTGATTTGAACGTCGCACAGCCACGTCTTTGTTCTGATTTTGATAAATTTTGCTTTGGTTTTGAATCTAAAAATTTGTTTAATTCACTTCTGTAGGGAGTTTTTAATGAATTGCTGGGTTGGGTTGTAACAACGACCACTGATTTTTCGATATCATCGGTTTTGATTTTTTTCATTACATTTGTTTCGTCGTCAGATGATTCAGAAGCAGAACGTTTTCGTTTGTTTTGAACTTCTTTATATTCGACAATTTCACACGAAAAGGCGAGGTTTCGGTGGACTATGGTTGCAATTTTGAACAACATTGTACACCTCAACATCACCTACAATTTCGTTACAGGTTTGGTCGAACACCGCTATTGATTTTTGGTTGAAATGTAATTTAGGAGCTGGTTGGTATTCCTCCCCGATTTTTTTAACCTCAATAACGGTCTCTGTTGAATCTTCTGACGACGAAACAGAAATTGGTGAGTAGACATTTTGCTCTACCTGAAATTCATTTTCACCCTCAACTCCCTGAAATTCATTTTCACCCTGTTTCCCCTCAACTCCCTGGCTCGAATAAACATCATTGACTAACATTTCAAACTTTTGATTTTCTAAATTAATTTCCTCCTCATCAACAGTGAAATATTTTGAAGAGGTCTCTCTAAGACTGTCTAATGATTCATTGACTGGATTAATATCTGAATTAAATTCCCCAAAGCTCGCTATTTCTTCAAAATTTATTGTTCAAATCAGTTCAGGGTGAACTGCATTATTTTGATTATTAAAAATTTTAACTATATTGTTTATAATTGTAGCGTCATCGATACCACCAATTTCTGATTGAGTATTATCCATGTTCTCATTAAAATATTTTTCTAACGCGTCCGGTTTTAATTAACACAAATGACAATCCATTAAATCATGGACTGGGCAAGTCTCTTCCAAATCAAATAAGGTAAAATCAAATTCAAAATCAAAGTCAGTTAGAGAATTCATAGTGGTAAAAAGTAAAAATCAAACCTGCAAAATACACAAAACGAAAGAAAGCTGTAAACTAGATCACACAATGTAGGATAAATTTTCAACACTCAAAACATAAAATTTAGGAGTAGGATAACTAGGGATTTGCAGTCTAAAAGGCACGAAAACACAATTACACAAGAGAATTCACCGCAGACACCGAGAATCACAATAGGAACTGGCGTACAATAAATACGACTTTCAACTGACGGTACATGTAAAGTCGAAAGCCGCTTAAAACCACTTCTTGTTAAGTCACGCCCACTGGCAAGGTTGGTGGTTGGTACAGCGTGGTACCAAGGTCAACTGGTGTCAAATACCTCCCGACGTGAACTATACTTTTTTTTTTCAACTCGATATTTTTTTTTTGCAACTCGATTTTTTTTTTAGTAATATAATAATTTTTATAATATATATTCTTAAATTTTATTTTGTTCCTTTTTTTGCGTCCGCATTTAATTGGTAATAAAACGTACTAAGGAGCATATCAAATATGGAAGTGTGTGGGGCTAAAAAAAAATATGTATGATAATAATATTCTTTATTATGTGTTTAAACAAAAATTAATTATATTTTGTTATATATATCTTGACAATATTCTTGAGGATTTCTTCTATTTCATTTAATTCTATATATCCAACGTCCCATTCCAATCCATGATATTCTTCAGACCAATCAACTATTTCTTGATCCTTGGCAGATAACATGGTTCTTTTAAATGGTGACTTAAAAAGAAAATTAGACCAGCGTACACCATCGTAGATAGCAAGTTCCTTTGAGACCAAGCCAAATAAACAATTATAACCTTGAATATTCCACAAATAGTTCTGAATAGCACTCGACCATGATTAGTCTCCTACTATTAATTTTAAAGGTTATTCTGCAATTTTATTTTTAAAATAACTTTTGGCCACTAAATGGTTTTTAATTTTTTTTTACACTTCACTGCATATTCTACTCCTTTTTTATAGTGCGTAGAAAAAAAAACTCCTAGGTAATTTTTTGTTACTGCATATATTTCCTCCACCATAATCCCATCATTCTATCCTTTTTAAAATGTATTGTATCTTTTTTTTTTTGCTTAACTTGATTCAAAATTACTTTTGTCCACTAAATGGTTTCCAATTTTTTTCACTTCAGTTTTATTACACACTATACAAGTTTCAGGGGCATGAAGGGGAAATGAAAAAGATTGTCATTGCACAATGTACAGCGCAAGTCTTTTTCACAACATTCCATTGCTCTTTTGTAATGTGTAGACACAAAACTGTGTTTGCCAAGGGGTGCTTCTAATGCGTGCAAATAATAGCATCATAAGCATAAACTATAAGCACCATCAAACGAAGACATAACGGCATAATCTTGAAAGACACAAACTTCGCGGCGTAGATTATTTGGTTCAACAGCATCACTAGCACTTATTTTTTTAATATTTACAAGACCTTTTTCACCACAACCGGCATCAAAGAAATTATGTATCCCCTCATCTTCACTATTGTCTTGAACCTCTTCAAAATTGTTCTTATCTAAATCGGCTAACCATGCTTGTTTAACGTCGAAAATGTTTCTTCCTCCAACCGTGAAATATAGTATTTCATCTTCGTACATCGAAGACATTTTTTCCAATTGCTCAAAATGTAGATCACTAGATTCTTGCAAAACAACGTGGCGACAACTCATTTTAATTAACATATATTTTTTAACTTCGTTACTTTTAAAAATACTGAGACTACAGTAAGAATGAATTGCTCTGTTGGCTGCTAACACTTAAATAAAACATCTTCCTCCGGATGCACACGTAAGAGTGGGGAAGACTAATCAGAATCAAGCAGAGTCAAGTAGGCGTGGCAGGGACAGGCGCGGGAAGTGGGAGACCAATGAAAAAAGTGGTGGGGGGAGCGAGACTAACACCCCAATCCCCTCTACTCAGCAACTTTCATCTCTATTCTCTAGTCAACAGGACTCACAAATTTGTGTGGTGAGGGAGCCCATATTCAAGAGAGTTCTCGGGTAAGAGTAGGTGGGACTGACTTTAGACCTTTCAAATATAAAACTTTCGAGGGAAATAAATCCTTCGATATGACAAACTATGTTAGTAGAGAGGAAATACCTCCCGTTAGGCATTTACCTAGTAAAATCCAACTCGCTAATAGACATTGCAAATGAGTTTTGTAATAACGAAAAACCAATTCAAACTAATCGTAAAAATAGTGAAACCTCTTTAAATGATGAAACAGGAACCGGATTGTCTATAGCATCAGTCAGCCAACGTCGCTGTCCTCCGCAAATAATTTTTGAAGACAGTTCTTTAGAACTGCGTAGAAACAATCGCCTGTTTCGTTAATTAACATGGATTTTTATCTTCGGTCGAAATCTCTAATGAAAACTTAATACTTTAAAAGTACAATAATAAAAATGTAATATGCTAAAGGGTATCCGACTTTTGTAGCAAAATTTGTTGGAAATATTTTTAGTGCATATGGCGATTTTATGAAGTAAAATTATTTTTTAAATTGAAAACCTAGTATTTAATCGTGTTTTCGAATTATACTGGGACATAAGAATATTTCATACAGCACACCATATTTCTAATTTACGTTTTTATGGTAACTGGTTGTTTGAAAAGCTGTAAAAGAGCTGTGAAACTTTACTTATTTTGTAACTAAAGGTTAACTTAACGTCGAATTATACATTAAGAAGTAAAACAAAATATTACATACATTTTACATTATGCCCAATAATACAGGAATAATAGACTTCATTCACATATTGTCCAAGAAACAATTTAATCTTGACGAAGGTCTTTAGGATACTGAGAAAATCTTGTCATAAACTTCCATAAGTTTAAAAATTTTTCGGGAGATTTTTACGTCTTAAAGCTAAAAAGGCCTTACTTTAAAAGATTAAGCAAAATTTCTAAATAAATCATAGAGCCAAATGCTCTTAAGAGCCCTAGTCTTAAGGCATTCATCAAACCAATCTTAAGTATATTTAGGGTTTTTTTAATTTACACTTATCGCTTCTAGATAAAATATCTCATAAATCCACCATAAATAATGGTGTAAGGGCAATGTGTCAAATGCAGTACAAACATTTATATGGGGTTAACTTTGGAGGGCTGGGAATCCTGAGATTGCCTGGTATGTGTCTGCATGAATGCTTACTATTTTTAGACAAGAACAGACATACATCTGTTTAATCAATATGAGCTGCGACATCTCCATGATACAAGATTCATTGGGTATTCTGTGCCTCAGCATTGATAGACCTCTAGAGAGAAAATACCTTCATACTTACGTATTATATTTTTTAATAAGTTGGTGAATGAAATAAAAGGTTAAAATTATTTTAGAGTCTGTAAAGACAGATTTTTAACTTGGTTTTAAATATTGAACCATACATTATTCAGGAGTTTTTATTTTTTAAATATGTGGTTAATATATTCCTTTAAATTGTTTATATTTCTGTTATTTGTTGTTAGATGTATGTAAAGTGATGCTACAGACTTCTGACGCCACCTCATTTTATTGTGCAAAGTATTTGAGTGTATTATTTGTACAATTTGAATAGAGGGATTTATTGTTATCATTATTATTATTATTATTATTATTATTATTATAAGTTCAGACATAAGTATGTTTGATGGTACATACTGGTTGTCGGGTACAATCATTCGCCCCGCGCAATTAGGGTCTCAGATGAAGCTGCAACTAAGAGTTTCCTCCTAAAAATACGTAAATATTCAATATAATGATTTAATAAAGTATCGTTATGTACTTATTTATGAATTTCTAAAACTACTGTTTTTCTTACTTCTTCCCTAAAGGTGATGGAGTACAAATGATATTTCTTCAATATCAATTCTTGTTGGTGATGATGAAAAATGGGTGGGTAAAATTTCCAACTGTCTAAAATTTAATGCCACAAATTAGTTTTATTTAATTTAAATTTTTTAAAAAACTCGATATGAATTTAGCTACAAGGTTGTTTTCTGTAAACGGCCCATTTATTTTATATAACTATTTAATAATACATATTATGGGTTATTATAACTTTACAATTCATAAATAACCGTTTATTATCTCATTAACTATACCTCAGATAAACCTTCTGGGACTATACTTAATTCCAAGTTCTTGAATCTTGAAATTAAGACGTTTCAAAATAGGCACCTAACAAATTTTAACTACAAATATTTGCCTGTTTTGACTTACAAACACATTTTTGAGCAAATACTGCAAGATATGAGGGTCAAAAAAATGTATAACTGCAAAATTTTAACTTTCTATGTCAACTGGTTTCTGAAATAAACAGAAGAAAAAGGTCGATCACACTGTAAAACTGTGAAATAATAAGGCAAAATTTAAATTTTAAATTATTCAGTTAAACAAAACTAATTATTTATAATATTTAGTATTTACGTTATTTTGGTAATAGGGTGCACAACATGTCTACTGTTAAATATTATTAATCTTAAATAATTCTCAGTATTTGGTCGCCGTGAACGTATTCAAAAATATAACTCTAAAATGTTAATGTTTCTAGATATTGGAATTGAAAAATTCTATCGGCACTGTTGCCAGATTTCCCAGTTTTGCGCTACAGATACTCATTTACTTTTCTTAAGTAGAATGCCCTATTTATCCTTTTTGCACTAAATTGACCGTCTCAAATTTAGTAATATCCCAAATTTTCAAAATTTTTGTCTGTACTAATTGTTGTGATATAACATCACAAAAGTACGGGAACCCTTAAATATGCACTGATTGCTGAGGTATGGCAACATCGCCTTTACAGTTACTGCTTACAAAATTCGAATGCTCCACTTATTTTTATTGAAATGAATCATTTCGCAAGTAATTTTTTTATCGGGTGATATTGGCGTATTTCCCTCACACTTTTTCCAGGCTTGGCACTGGTCTAAGTTCCACCAGTGGCAGCTACTTAAAGCCTGTTTAAAAGCTAACGGGCGAAACAACAACGACAAAACAACAATAACGCTAAGCTAGGAAGGTTATTAAAAGTCAACGGACTAAAACAACAATAACCTAACAGAATACTTATTTTAAAGACACTATTTTTTAATTAAATGTTGAAAGTGCTTCCCATTATTTGCCAGACAGTACCCAAGTCGATCATAAAACTCTTGCAGTGTGTTGCTCAACATATTCGGTGTTGTGCAACTTCGGTGAGGATTCTTTCGCAGAGTTCATCTAAATTTTCTGGACGATTCTTGTATACACGATTCTTAAAATGGCCCTTTAAGAAGAAGCCCAGTGGAGTCATATCAGGGGATCGAGGTGGCCACTCTAATGCACAATGTCTTCCAATCTGCCTCCCCGGCAATTGGTTGTTTAGGAACTGCGTGGCTTCTCTTGAATAATATGGTGGAGCACCATCATGTTGGTACCAGATTTCACCCACATTTCTAATTTCTTGAACGGCAGGAACTTTATGTTCTCTGAAGACCTCTAAATACTTCTGTCCAGTTAATACACCTTCTATGAAATATATATATATATATATATATATATATATATATATATATATATATATATAGCAGAAATATATAATTTCTGCAGGTGCAAAACGGCCTAAAAGAAGAATTGTTTTCGATTATGTCACAGGGTACCTTCCTGCGATCATGATTTCTGGGCCTCTACCCTCATCAGGCAGGCTTGTACCCAGGGAGATCTGAAATAACAGATTGCTAGATATGACAAAATCGAAAACGAAACGTCTATCATAATGAAACAGTACTACAAGTTAAATGTAACATTTAGCACCACCTATCGGGGCTCCGGTGATTTCCGGCTGCAAACCCGTAGGTAATTTAAAATTTGTATCGATTTTTAGTATCTACATATATATATATATATATATATATATATATATATATATATATATATATATATAACTTCAACAAATGCAACTACGTTTATTTGATAGTATGTGGTATTAACAATTAATTAACAATATCGCATATCTATATCGCTAACAACAATAATGATTAGCAAAATATATTTTTGTTAGGCTTGGAGCATATTAATTGGGCCGTAAACGCATGCACTAAAACCTCGTGATTACTCAGTGACATCTGATACAAAATTTATTAAGCTAAATATCTAATCGAGAGATAAGCGGGCTCTCGTACACTAATTAAACAAGATCGTCGAGCTTCATCACGGGAGTTAGCTGTAAAATGGGTAGTTGCAATTGGTAAACGCATTTCAGAAGACATCTGGTTGAGAAATATGAAGAAAATGGAATATCGCTTCTACAAAGTAAGTTTATAGCAAAATACAAAAAAAACAAATTTAAATGTTTTCATTTTAGGCCAAGGAAAAACTGCTTTGGTCGCAAAAACAAAAAAGAAATCGACTTTGGTGGACAAAGGAGCATAAAAGCTGGTCACAACGTCAGTGGGATTCCGTTATATGGAGCGACGAGTCTAAATTTGAAGTAGGTATTGTGATTCACGAATTCAAGGGGAGGAATATCATAGAGACTGCCTTAAGAGAAAAGTTAAATTTACAGCCTCCATCATGGTATGGGGATGTATGTCTTCACAAGGGGTTGGTCGTTTTCTTTTTATTAATGGTACCGTCAATGCTGTAAAGTATGAGTCAATTTCACAAAAAAAACTAATTCCTTCTATTGATGAGATTCAGTTGCTAGAGGGAGGATTCATATTCCAGCAAGACGCAGCATGCCATACCGCCAAAACCATAACATTCTGGCTGCAAGAAATAAATATTCCTGTTTTAAAATGGCCATCTAGTAGCCCCGACTTATCGCTTATCGAAACACTATGGCATCAAATAAAAAAAACTCTACGAACCAGTCCCATCCGCACCATTCCCGAATTAAAGAACAAAATTCAGGAAATCTGGGATAACTTCCAACCAAAATATTGTAAAACATTAGTAGACACCATGCAAGCAAAACTTAATGCAGTTATAAAACAAAAAGGTGACTGTACTCAGTGGTAACAGTGGTAAATTACTCAAATTTTTATGGTCCAATTAATATGTGACAAGCCTAACAAAAATATTTTTTATCGTTATTATTGTTCAAAATACAAGAGTTCTAAACACACTACACTACAACTTGTTAGCATCATCTGCTGATTTGCTAACTTGGTTAGCGAAACGCGCGTCCAGAACGTAACAAGTTGTGGTGTAGTGTGGTTAGAACTCTTGTATTTTGATCCCTCTTCCACCACAGGTTCCAGTGTTAGGATTATTGTTGTTAGTGATATAGATAAGGAATATTGTTGATTAGTTGTTAATACCACATACTATCAAATAAACGTAGTTTTATTTGTTGAATTTATGTTATGTACAATAAATACTAGGTAACAAAAAGAAATATCTCTTACGAATTCCTTTGGTCCAATACATATGCGACTGGGCTCGTATGTTTTGTTCTCTTTTTTTTGCAATTCAACTGCGGGAACATGGATGTTATCATTAAAAACGCCACATTATTTGAACTGTTCTAACGTAAAAATGTTGAAATTTAAAAATTATTGACTCTATCATCCTGTAAGTAGTTTTAAATATGTACTGACCTGTATATCTAGACAAATTTTATTCTTTTGATTGTCATTTTAATGTTAAATTATAATTCTAATTGGACCTATTCTTTATAATTTTTATAGTTGCTCCTGATGAAGGTAATAAACATTGGCGAAATATATATATATATATATATATATATATATATATATATATATATATATATATATACAGGGTGGCCCAACGAAAAGGTCCCACCCTTATTTATGACTTTCCTGGTATATTTTGGGAAAAACGCTTGGACACGTCAATTTTGATTTTTAGGGGGACGTCTTTTCATGTATGATTGTATAATACAGGGTGTTCCAAAAATAAGATATCGCATTACACTTGACATTTTTAAATGGAAACCCCCAATTTTTTTTCTATTTTTGGATTCTCCAGGAAGTTTTTAGTAACTTTTGTATAATAGAGTTTATACCTATCTTCAACCATTTTGAAGTTATTTGAATAATTGAATAATATCAAGTATTGATAAATTAAATTCAAGAAAGGGTCAAAATAACGAAACTTTATTATCAAAACGGAAACATTGCAAGGGCTACTGCCCGGTTGTTTAATACGTTACATTCAGTCAAAAATATTAACCATAAGTATGTGGCTAAATTAATAAGAAAATTTGAAGCAACTAGATCTGTATCTAATATTCGCCGGAATCAGGAACACTAAACCATTTACAGTTTTACATTCACATTAAAATTTAAACAAAAATTAGTTACTTAGCTACAATGTGTCAAAAAGTCAATGTGGTAATAAATGTTGAAAGTGGTGTCCGTTTACCTCCATGCAATAATAAATATTTTGCTCAAATCTATTCCTAACATTTTCACACATTTCTGGAGTTATTTGTCTGCATTCCGCCGTGATCCGCTCCCGAAGATCTTGGATGGAGTCTGGCTTCGTACTAAAAACCTTACTTTTTATATGTCCCCAAAGAAAGTAATCTAAAGGACTCAAGTCCGGAGACCTTGGTGGCCACTCAATGGGGCCGCGCCGTCCGATCCACTGATTTGGGAAATGGGTGTCCAAAAACTGTCGTACTGGAGCTACATAGTGCGGTGGTGCACCATCTTGTTGGAAATGAAGAAAATTTTCATTATAATTAACCTCATTTTCTATTATTTCGGTTATTCGTGGCTCTATTGTATTTTCCAACATGTCCAAGTACAACTCCCCCGTCAAGTTTCCAGGAATAAAGAAAGGTCCTACAATATGATTTCCGAAAATGCCGGCCCAGACATTAATTTTTTGTGGGTATTGCGAATGTACCTCTCGAAACAAATGTGGATTCGAGTCGCTCCAATATCGACAATTATGTCTATTTACAGCACCATGTAAATAGAAGGTACATTCATCCGAAAAACAAATGTTAAATAACAAATTTGGGTTATTGTTCAAACGTTGTGTCATTAATTCGCAAAACTCCAACCTTCTATCATAATCGTCTTCATTAAGCTCATGGACAAGTTTAGTTTTGTACGGGTGAAATTTATAGGATTTCAAAATTCTTTGCACTGTTGAGCGTGTAAATCCTGAAGAAGTAGCCAGACCACGAGTACTTTGGGTGTTGTCAAGAGCCACGTGTCCCAAAACTGCTATTTCTCTGGCTTCATTTCTACTTGGACGATTTTCCTGATTCCGGCGAATATTAGATACAGATCCAGTTGCTTCAAATTTTCTTATTAATTTAGCCACATACTTATGGTTAATATTTTTGTCTGGATGTAACGCATTAAACAACCGGGCGGTAGCTCTTGCAATGCTTCCGTTTTGATAATACAGTTTCGTTATTTCGACCCTTTCTTGAATTGAATAAATCATTGCAAAATATTATAATAGAACTAGGCAACTTAACGATTTCAAATCAAAGATAAAGTTGTTCTATGATTTACGATGACATTGACGGATGCTAAATTTCTTGCTGGTATCGGTGATTATTATTTTTTTCCGTATTATCAGTACTAAATTAAATGAGGCGAATTTTATAAAAAAAATTAAAAAAACTTCAAAATGGTTGAAGATAGGTATAAACTCTATTATACAAAAGTTACTAAAAACTTCCTGGAGAATCCAAAAATAGAAAAAAAATTGGGGGTTTCCATTTAAAAATGTCAAGTGTAATGCGATATCTTATTTTTGGAACACCCTGTATTATACAATCATACATGAAAAGACGTCCCCCTAAAAATCAAAATTGACGTGTCCAAGCGTTTTTCCCAAAATATACCAGGAAAGTCATAAATAAGGGTGGGACCTTTTCGTTGGGCCACCCTGTATATATTCTCTAACATTTCTACCTTTAAAGGATCCCAACTGAAATATTATGGTTTACTAATATGATGGAAGGCCGTAAATAAGTAAGATATGTTAGTCACCAGACGCAATACACTGACCTAATATCGACCCAATATTATCTCTTAATGATGACCATTGCTAGCTCTAGTCGGATAGGTTCGGATTCTTCTTTCTCGTTACTCTACCTATACTTCAATATCACAATCTCTTACTTTAGGTGTAATATTTAAGTTTAGCGGCACCAAGTTTTAATTTAAGTTAAATAAAACTTGGAAAAAAAAAGTAGTTGCATTGAATCTAACCACTATTAATAGGTAAAGACTTATCTTGATCAACTGAAAACCAACACGTTGGAAACAAATGACTTTTATTGTTAATTCACCATATTCAGCGACTTATCCCCAAGAAAAAAAAATGTACTGAACAAAAAAATAAATAATGATTGAAGTTTAGTTCTAGATAAAAACAAATAATTATGTTACTATGATATGATAATTATGATAATGGTTAGGGTTAAGTATTAAAAAAAATAAATTTTGATTAGCCACATGTTGAGTGGCAGCACAATAAATATCTATAAAATATCTATTACATAGATTTGAATGTCTTAGATATTACCAATAAAACAGCAGTAATTAGGTAGCGCTACGAAGCCGGTTGCGTTTCACCTTACAGAAATTCTGCACAGTATGCTATATACTAGACAAGGTGACACCAGTAATTAAATTAATATGCATAAACAGTTTAATTAACAGAAATAGTAATATGTAAAGTACATATTTAAGACTATATTTGTTCCTTCAGAGTACCAAAAAAAAATGAGTTTGTCAACTATAGAATAGTAAACGTTAAACTGGTTGATGTGAATAACACTAGGTAGGGTATGACCCTTCCAGAACAAATATTAATCCTAAGAAAAGTACAATCTATATGTTAAGGTTCCAAATATTATACTACTACTTAGCTGAATACTCTAGTCACTAGTGTAGACTGTAAATGGTGGTAAGGCAGGTAACATCCAAGTGTTCCTCAGTGATCACTATGTCCTACAGCTCCGCTGCGTAGACCGTATCCAAGACATCATGTCTATTCCATCAAAAGAAAAGTTCCAAATTCCATAAATAACTAGCACTTAGGAAACCATACCAAAACCTTGCTAATGTTTTGTCTTCCAAAATAGTCCCAAATGAACTTCAAAGGTTCAACCTTATACAAAAACCCTGAAACAAGAATTGCCCCATGTAGAAAAATCTCTACAACAAAGTTTGGAATATAATTCCAGACAGGCAAAACAGCACAAATATATACGAAAATATAATACAAAATTCTTACCTCATTGTAGCTACAAGGGTATCAAAAAAATTGCTTGATGAGCACCAATGTTAAGATGACCGATGTTAGTGGCACGTGGAAGTAATTAAGACAAAATCGCCATGTGGGCCGTAAAGTTGAAACCTAAAATTTACTAAACCATAATATTCAACTTCACTTGTTCAAATCGGATCCTTCTAATCTCCCATTTGGGATGGAATTTAGTTAACAACCAAAAAAAAATTCAGAACATCCGACACTTCCGTCGTTGATGAGACTTGGTGCTAAAAAGAAGATCTTTTGCTTAGTCCTTCTCACGTACACAAAATGGTTTCCATCACACAATATTACCAAACACGGCAAATCTACATATCTTTTTCTACATTCCAAAACATTATCTGAAAAAAACAACTTTTCTCAGTATCAACAAAATAATGTTGGTACAATAAATCCCCTAAACTAAATATTAACTTGTCAAATTCCAGTTCGATTTATAACAAAAATAGCCTATATATCCATGAGTATTGGAAAGAGATGAAAATATATTATTACTCCTCAACTAATCCAAGCTACCCTGTATTTTGTCCAACCAAAGAATAACCATCTAAATTAGTAATATTAGCTCGCCGATAAGTCAAATCAAGGACTTATAATAAGAAAGAAAAAGAGAGAGACAATACTTCCACTTCTATGCTTATTTCGACTGCATTATTCTATGGATTGAAAGAATGTGGTTTTGAACTGACCTACCATAACCTCGTGTAAAAATCTGACAACTGATAAACAATAACAAAGCAAATCTTTGTAGATTTCGAAATATATAATAATGAACAAATTTACCTTACTAATTAATGCAAAATAGTGAACCAAGTTATTAAAGTGTTAAAACAGTAATTATATGACAATACAGGACAATATGAAAGTATATTACATTGGCTCTATCAAAAATAAAGTAAATTCACATAGGGTTCTAATTTTGTACTTTTGCTTCCGGCTATTTGTGACAAGAAATTTATGAAACTAGCATTATTTCTGTAACTTAGGTATCAATGTTAAAAATGAGACTAAATATAGTATAAAAGTGTGTTTTTAATTATAAATTAGGTTAAAATGACTTAGATATCACAAATGATATAATACTAAAAAAATGAAAAAGTGTAAAGCGAAGATTGATTTTACTGAATTTTACTGCCATAGGTACTGACAGACATGTATGACAAATCTAACCGTAATAGTGACCCCCCTTCCTCAGAAAAAAAAATAGCAACGTTATTTTTTTTTTGTACAGAAAAAATAATGAATTGTTAACATCTGGTTCATGATATGGTTTAAGGTCCTGAACATGCAAATTTCCTTTAGATTTTACATCCTGATCCTCTAACTCATAAACAAAATAGCCAACCTTATCTTTAATCCTAAAAGGTCCTTCAAATTTACCTGCTAACTTATAGTAAAATAATTTCCAGAATCTGATAATGCAAACAACCTTTTCCAAACAAGACTAGGAGGAATGGCTAAATTATTTGTTCAAGCTGAAAAGGGTATTAAATCGTGATTAACTTTAAAAAGAAAACTATTAGCAGAATTTCAGGTTAACGTCAGTAGTGTCAATATTTATAAGATGCCAATGGACAGAAAGAAAAAATACACGGAAACACTATCGGAATATGCATTAATTATGCGCGAAATCGGAAGTAGAGCAAGCCTTGAACCAAAAATTGTTATCCAGCAAGCCAAGGTGGAATAAAGGAAGTTTAAGACATAGCAGAGATGATAAAGGATACCTGAAGAGAGGACAAAATAACGATAGTCGAGAAAAATCTAAAAACTGTTTTAACTGTGGTCAGCTGGGACACAAATCTGCCGCGTGCCCTGAAAAATCAAAAGGCATCAAATGCTTTAAGTGTGGGGAATTTGGACATATTGCTACCAGATGTTCTAAGAGGCAACAGGAAAACCAAAATCAGAGAAGAACAATGCACACCGTGGAAGTCGTTCCCAAAAATGCACTGGACTTGGCATTAGGTACGGTTCATCTGAAAGCTTTATTTGACACTGGTAGTGATACAAATGCTATACGGGATGACGTGTACGAAAGCAAGTTACAAGACATACTTTTTGTCAAAGAGAAAAAATTCAAATTCGAGGCATTGACGTTAACAAAGTGGAAACTTTAGGACATTTTCGGCAAAAAGTTAAGGTCAATAACGAGACTGTTGATTTAACGTTTCACGTAACTCCCACGGAGACATCAAGTTACAGAGCTATCATAGGGAATGAGCTCCTGGAACACCTGGAAATAACTATAAAAGAAGGAAATGTTGAAGTGTATAAAAAAGAAAATTGTACTTTTTTAATGAAAATGAGAATAGAAAAGGAGGATGAGATTGATGTAAGAAACATTGAAAATAAGGAACTTAGAAAACAAGTACAGCATTTAATGGAAAGTTATCAACCAAATAAAACACAGAGCCCAGAAATAAGAATGAAAATTGTTTTAAAATATGATGAACCTGTATATCAACATCCAAGGAGACTGTCAGTGATAGAGAAATAAGAAGTAGAAAAACAAATAGATGAATGGTTAACAGATGGTATCATTCATCCTAGCTGCTCAGACTACGCAAGTCCTATTGTGTTAGTTAAAAAGCGAGATGGAAAAACAAGAATTTGCTGTGACTACCGAAAGATTAATAAGAAAATAGTCAAAGATAAATTTCCATTTCCTCTGATCGAAGATGTACTGGACCGACTGCAAGGCGCGAGATTTTTTAGAACACTAGGTTTAAAAAACGGACTTTTCCACGTTCCTGTCGACGAAGAAAGTGTAAAATTTCCCGCTTTTGTGACTCCTAGTAGACATTTTGAATTTTTAAGATGTCCCTTTGGGCTTTGTAACAGCCCTGCAGTGTTTCAAAGATGCATTACACATATCTTTAGAAATTTGTCGTTAGCAAATATTGCTCTTTATTATATGGACGATGTAATTATCCTAAGTTATACAAATACAAATACAAATAGTATATTTCCAAAGACATTTACAATGAATTAGAATTGTTCAATAGAAGAAGCTATTTTTTTAACTTAAAAGACCTATATAATTTTTCGCCTATACTAAATGTATAAAAATCTACTGTGAAAAACAAACAAAAAAACTATAAGACAGCCCTTCAATTGTGAATGAAAGAATAGCAGCTGTCTTAACTGAATATCAAAACTATTATTTACCAAAATATTAAAACCATAACGCCTTAACATTAATATATAACATTTAACATTAAAATTTTTTTCGATAAAACGCCCATCCCTAGGTAGTAAGCTGTGAGACGAAAAACTCGAAAGTATGTGAAAAAAAAGGTTATTTTCGAAAACTGATTTATAAAGATGTCCCTTTATAAGGTCTAATGTTTTTGAGCGCGGTCGGCGAAACATGTCAACTTTATTTCGAAAAAAAAAGATTAAAGGAGGGTCATTTCGGGCGTCTCAATGGTACGTCCTAGGGTTCTGAAAAAAAAACCTTTCGACGGAGAAATTAAAGGAGACTAAAATCCTAAATGGGTCTCTATTTCAAAAATCTCGAATTGTAATATTCTTGGAAAAATAAAAAAAAACATTTTTTATTGCTGAAAATTTCGGTGATTAAATTCATTTCATTTTCCAAGACGAAGGGTCTAGAGGAAACGTGACTTTTTTGCGTTAATCTACGTTGAAATATCTTAAAAAGCACACTTCGCCTATCAAGGTTATTTTTATAGTGGGAGCAAAATCTTAAACTAAACTCTTCTAATTTCAGAGTTTTTATTTATTTTCTGCACTTATCGATTTTTACCTTCGAATCTGTAATTGCTACATCGATCGGAGTTTGACACGATATTGGACCATATTTTTTGCTAAAACCCCGAAAATTTTCAGATCAGAGGCTTAAACGGTTTTAGAGTTATGATTTTTTTTTTCATCGGAAGACAGGTTGAGACTTTTTGCGGGCTACCACTGTCCCTTAACTCGAACATTCAGGCGATTAGAAAACTTTGTAGTAAGACCGTCCATTGCATTTGTAAGAGCATATAAGTAGAGAAGACACAGTTATCTGAAGAGTGGCAACATAGCTTTGTCGAGCAATGTCAGAGAAGGAGAAACAGAGAAGAGTTGATGTAAGAACGTTGTAGGAAGCATAGCCGTGTTTAAATCTCCAATTTTTATTGTTAAAATCCATTAAAATAAACGTGTTAAGTTAGAATAAAATATTCCTCGTCTTCTTAAGTATAAGGTAGTCCTTCGAAGTAAAAAACAAGATTAGGCCTTCAGCGAATCTGTATAAACCAGCTTATTTAAAATTAACATTCCAAGTATTGTTAATTCTTCTACGAACTCTCTGTAGAGCATTTTGAGGCAATTGAATGCTCTAGTTAACAAACGGCGGTAGTCCTGTTTTTTGTTGACATTGTGTTTTTTCAATCGCTGGCTCAGTTATTACTTCTTCGGTGTTAAAGCAGAGTATATTTGAATTGCTTATGAAGTATATGATGCTTATGAACTATCTTATGAAGGGGTCCAAGACTTTTGAATGTGTGTGTAAATAAATAATATATTAGGTAAAAACTTACAAACAAATCCACTTAGTTCACGTGGTCTGCCTTGAACAGTTTGATTTGGTGGAAAGAGTGGAGAGAGGAATGTCTAGAGCACAGCAATAGTTTGCGAGCAATAACTTAGCTCTAAATGAATCAAAGACTGAAGTCATAGTAGCTTCTACAAGAGATATAAGCAGCTTCAACAGGAAGTACAAGTTGATATGATGTTTCCAAATACGCTGCTAAGGATAAACTGGATAAGGATATGTCTTCCGTATACCTGGATTTTGTATATAATTAGCCGGTTGCACAAAAAGTTTAATCACAGAATAAATTTAATTGACGTTTAGAATCATTTTTGACATTGTCACTCTTATGTGATCTGTCACACTCTGAGCCGTCTGATTAGTTAATGCTTAGTTAAATGTTTTGTCCAACCCGCCAAAAGGACTGTGAAAATTAAACACAAACACTGTATACCAAAAACTGAACAGGGCAGCAATCTCATCGCCCGGGCCACTGACCTTTGATTTATGAAAAATTTATATCTTTATAACATTCTTAGTTGTAGATGTGTCTTAGGGTAAGAAGGTATTCGAATGTAATAAAACACTTCATATATATTACTTTTTGTGTTTTATTTTATAAAAAACAGTTTTAAATAACAAAACAATACATTAAAAGATTTAAAAATATTATTTTCTGGGTTTTATTTTATAAACATCAGTTTGAAATACATAACAAAATTCTACTACTAGTTTCGAAAAGGCAGCACTCTTTACCCAAGAAGTTGGGAAAAGCTGCAAAATGAAAATATTTTTTTAAACGAGATGAACAACTTTATTTGACTGCTACAGCAAATATATCTGGTTTTGTGAAGCAACCAGCACGTAAAAAAACTGCCTTTGGTTAATAAATACGAAGCCTCGGAGCTGCAAAGTGACGTTGTCAAGTACCTTTCTCGGAAGTACTTTCTGGCGTATACAATCACTAGGTCTGGTAGGTTCAAGTTAGCAATAGGGGTAGTGTAAATCGTTGGGGTGAGGTCTTGGGATAAATCACAAGAGCCATGTTTCGCCTAATTCGCCCGTTTCTAAAATAAGAAAAAAAGTTTTATATGAACACAGGTCTGAAAACACTTTGTTTCTCATATACAGGGCGAATAATGTTTGCGTCTTAACATTGTATATCGATAACAAAGCATTAGTGAATTAGATCGAAAATATCATATCAAAAATTAAGGACAATAAACCAAATGTAATTTTTCCATAAGAGAAGTGTAAGTGCAAAGTAATACTAAATAAACAATTTTTGACATTTATTTGTAAAAAAGATTCTTAAAACTGGTTTCTATGGCTATTACAAATTGTTCATCTCTCAATAAAATAAAACAAATCCACAAGGAGTTTTCGTCTCAAATTTATTGTCAGATCTATAAGATCCCTCAAGATTCCCAATAAAAAAACCCTACCTACAAAATCCTATTACTAGAGAGGACCGTCTTACCTCTCCGTAAATCATTAAACTATAGAAGCCATGAAAAACATTATTGATACAAAACTGTGAGGTTATAGATTTGTTTGTGTCATATACGTAGGAAATTAAGCGGGGCTTGATAGTATAATTAGATAGGTTTTATCGTTCAATTTTTAATTTTCTATATATTTATTGGATACAATGAATTTCAGTATTGCCAAAAGTCGTTGGCACAATATGGCGGCGCGCAAACTCCAGTCGAATGAACCACTGATCCACCTGATCCTGACAGTATCTGCTTAGCTTTCCACCTGATCCTGACAGTATCTGCTTAGCTTAACTTTTTATTGGTTCTTCATTTATTTCCGCGGTGTATAAACAAGTTTTCTTGAATTTTCGATATGAGCCTGGTGGCTCAGTGGTAGGGTTCTCGGCCAACATGTGTGTTTCGAATTCCAACTTGGAAGAAGTTTTAGTTTTTTTTTAAACAAAACAATTTTCTATGTTGCTATGTTTTAAAAATTGTGTGTAGTTTTGGTTAACTCTTGCAAGGTCTTTTTAAGGTGATGTAAAAAAGTGAAGTCGTCTTAAAATAAGAATTTTTTAACAAAACCTATATTGAGGTGGATCTTGGTCCCGTCCCGTTGGTTGGCCCAATTTTTTGATTGCTAGTTATCAGGTTTTTCTAACATTAGAAAAATAGAAAAAAGTGTTAATTGTCAAAATAACAATTGCATTATTTCAAGTAAGCCGCCTTGTAAATTTTACTTTCAGGGGGTAGATTTTTTTTGGTTCTAAATATATCTTGTGATACTATCCCAAAATAATAAATACACCGTGATTCTGAACATCAACATCGGTCATATCATTGAAAATATCAGAATATAAATAAACTGACTTAAAAGTAAGTACTTATGAGACATTTAAGTTATCAGTTTTTATCTTAACCTTTTCTGCATTTTTCTATACAATATATTATCTGAATATTCCGCTAAATGTTGCCTCCATAGATACGTTGTGCCTGTTTCCTAACAGATGTGTTGTCGAAATGTCTCCTACTGAATTTTCTTTAAGGGGTGGAACACAATGCAAATTACGTCAAACATTATTTTTCCTTATGTGTTTTTCTGAGTTTTGTTAGATACTTTTTTGAAACATAGGTTTTATATTTATTGATTAGTTTTTACAGTGACAGTGACGCTGAGTATTCTTGACTTGGGTTATACAAATGAAATGAAAATAGGTAGTTTTTTAAAATCCATATATCCAAAAATAATAAATAGTTATGGAGGAAATCTTGAATTTTTGTCACCTCCAGCTTTTAGCCTCAATTCTAAATTTTTATTTTTTAGGATATTCTAAAGTTCCATTCCTCCCCTTTTTAAACTCCTACCAATTTCTGAATTGAGATGTTAAATAAATTGTACACCCTATTTTTTATTTAACCAAAAATTTTAACGTGTCAAATTTTAAAGACAAGACATAATTGAGAAAACATGTTTTTGGGCATCTAGAAACTCTAAACTTGAAGCTATATAAAATGGAGGAGAATTTTACCATTCCATCTTTATATCATACTTAATTCTTGTCCAAATTTGGATTTTTACCAAAATGTAGACACTTCATCACTTTATGACACTAGATTTTGAACTAAAATTTCTAGTTAATCGGATAAGTATTTTTAAAGTATGTCCTGTAAATGGAAAATGAGAAATTTGAGAACATGTTTTTCGGGTATTGTCGCATTTGTCCTAATGTTCATCTGTCCTACCACCCGAATGGAGCTTTGTCTGACCAGAATAGAAGATGAGATGGATTTATAGACAATCAAATGTGCTGACGTGCAGAATATAAATAATGTGGGGAATTTTTGCAGAAGTTTTTATCAATATAAACATGATCTACCTAATTAGTAATTACTAATTACTGTTCATATTTATTGCTACAATTATTGATTGTGTATTTCTTACGAATATTTGCCTTATTTTAGATTATTTTTGTACAAGATATTCTCAAAAAAGTGGAATTATACTAATTTTTATTTTGTAGGCATAATAGGTGTCGGGACGCAAACTGAAAATGGATCGATATCATAACTTGCTTTTCAGGGGTATCCTACACCATTTTTTTTGTAATCGTTATTTTATATTTAAATTAATTATTAATTGAATTGTTCTTCAGTTTTTAAGATACATGATAAACATCCATGCCGTGTTTTTGTTTTTAATCTCCCATTTTTTAATCTGGCCTAATAACTCTAAAGAACTAGCAGACAGCAGTGCAATGTTGCGAGGCCCAGCTTGAAGTGTAATTCCTTTTTACTGTTTTCCAATGTACCAAGTATTGATGTATATCCTGCTTTAGGAAATATCTTACCAAATAATGTGCACCATTTAGCATATTTTGTTAATTATTTAACCGAATCTAAGTATTTACAATATGATGACTTCTATTGAGACTTCAGTAATGTGATTTTATGATGATAAATGATTATTATGAGCTTGGCTGCAGAAAGACTGAGTGCGATAATCTAGGTGGCTATAAACTGGTTGTTCCCTAAAAACACATTAAAAGTTCTTCATTTTTGAAACAGTTTAGTCCTACATTGAAACATCTTATCTGTAAGAAAAAAAGAATGCAAAGAAAGTATATGTCATCTCGATTCCACTGGGATTATGAATCATTTGCAACCCTTAGGTCATTGCGTAGGGAGGAGCATGATATGTTGTGCTTTGTATATTGGTGAAACTGAATCCTGATTAATATGTTATGCTGTGTATATTTGTGGAACTGAATCCTCATTACAGCTCAGTACAAGCGTAACTATAATAGTTTTCCTAATACTGTGTTTTTAGAGAGTAAAACTGCTGCCCGAAACTTTTGTACTCTTTTAAATCATCCACAAAAATAATAACCGTGGAAGGTTTTATGATCCTTATTGTCATTCACAAATAATGTAAACAACATTATTTGTGAATGGCAATAAGGATCATAAAACCTTCCACGGTGATTATTTTTAGGGATGATTTAAAACGATATTAATGACATTTTGTTGCTCCAGAATGATTTGGTTGCTCTATGGGAGTAGTCGCAAACAAATAACTTACAATTGAACATAGGAAAATGCTGCTTTATCTGATTTCATAGGGGACATAAAGTTTAACATAAATTACAAGCTACACATTGTCAACCTCAGTTTCTCTGAATCAATGAAGGACCTTGGAGTATGTGGTTCCTGAGAAATTGAGCTTCTTTCAGCATATTTCCAATATAAGCTTGCAGGGCTTCAAAAAATGCATGGGCTTATCACTCTCAATACTTCTGAACTTCCAATGAATATTCATGAGTATCATAGAGTAGACATGCTTGTTAGACTTGGATTGATGAGCACTTTTAAGAGAAGACAATTACTTTTTGACTTTGCTAAATCTATAATTTTCTTTACAGTCTAATTGATTGTCAACAGTTACTTTCTAGGATTGGTTTTAATGTCCCTAAATGTAATCTTCATCACTTTGAACTTTTTTCTGCCTTTCGATGCTACAAGGCATGGTAGGCAAGCACCTATCGATAAAACTCTTCGTGTGCTGATAATATATATATATATATATATATATATATATATATATATATATATATATATATATATATATATATATATATATATATATATATATATATATATATATATATATATATATATATATATATATATATATATATATATATATATATATATATATATATATATATATATATATATATATATATATATATATATATATATATATATATATATATATATATATATATATATATATATATATATATATATATATATATATATATATATATATATATATATATATATATATATATATATATATATATATATATATATATATATATATATATATATATATATATATATATATATATATATATATATATATATATATATATATATATATATATATATATATATATATATATATATATATATATATATATATATATATATATATATATATATATATATATATATATATATATATATATATATATATATATATATATATATATATATATATATATATATATATATATATATATATATATATATATATATATATATATATATATTTTGTAATCAATATTTGAGATTTATAGAGAAACATACATTTTATGAAAGAATAAAGCATTTACCTAAAGAAATTGGGTTTTATTTTACTGATTGTAATGTTTTAAAAAGTACTCAAAGGAGTGAAATGCCCTGAAAATTAGGTACTCCATTGCCCCCTATACAAGGCTTTTGTTGTATGATTTCCACATGAATACTAGGAAATACTACTGCAGTTTTTTTCTCTATGATTTGTTTATTGAAATATAATTAATGTATTACATTTAGTTTTGATTTAAATCGGAAATTAGAAAAAAAAAATGTTTTTTTAGCAACAAAAAAAATCTAAAAAAATTTCTAATTTCTTCTTGATGGCAAAGTTTTAAATTTGCTACACTGATCTCCTTGTTTAACCAAGGTGCTTTTGGTTTGCTATTTTTTTCTCTTGAAGCGGTGCATGTCTATCAAAAAGATTTTTTAATAAATTATTAAACAACAATATTTTGTTATCTAAATTATGTTCCCTAAAAACATCAAACCATGGCAAATTTACTAAATCATTTTGAAAATTTTAATTATTAAAATTTTTAAAACACCGAAATTTTATTATTTTGGGAGGTGGTTTGTTTGATTTACTACTGGTTTAAGCGTAGACTAAATTATCATCAGAAACACCGTCGCATGAAACTGTGCCATATTTTTCCAAAATATCAACAGATTTTATAAAGATTGGATTAATTCATGAAGAATATTGTAAAAATCAGGAATAAAATTGTTAATGTTCGTATTTCGCGGCCTATAAAAAACACCAATAATTTTATTTTTGTCACGCAATTTAATTGTTGGAAACATGTTGTGTTGAAAGGGATCCTGACATAGGCACCTACTTCCCCACCTCTGCCTCTCCTCTCGTTACGAAAAAAGGTATAGTCTGGTATATTTATCACGGTTTTCAGTGAGTCCCGTTTCTGTTACCATAACAATATCATACTTTGGTTTGAATTATATTTATACAGTTTAGAAAGGTCAAAGTGTAGGTATTATTTTTTATTTATTAAATTTTCATATTGATGCTTTAGGGAAATTTAATTTTGAAATTGTTAAAAAAAGTAGACAATAAAAAGTCGTCATTCGTGCAGAACGCAAAAGATGACAATGGGCTCTGTCCAATTTTCTGAGAAACAATATTTTCTCAAAAAGATTTCACTGTATAGGACAAATGTTACACAAGTTATGTTTATATCGCCAATAATTGATGACAGAAGTCACCTAAAAATATAAAATATTCGTTTGAGGAAAAAAAGCCGCTGTCAGTGGATATGTTGTCCCCGCTCCCAGTAGCACACAATATGATACAAGTTAACTAAGTTCTTTTATACAAATTAAAAAAAGAAAATGTTTTAAAATCCTATCTATGTTTGAAAAGAATAATATTACATATTTAAAATATATTACAAAATACTTTTTATTGGTAAAAATCTTCTTAAGCTTATTAAATAATTAAAAATTAAATAAAATTTATATTTGAGTGATAGAATTCAATATGTAACATTAGATAATGTGAAAAGTAATGTATTAACAAATACGTATGGGGTTCCACAGGGCTCTGTCGTAGGTCCACTTTTTTATTCATTGTACGTATTGGCTCTTAAATGTTCAAAGCTTAGAGCCCAATACTTTACGTTTGCTGACGACACAGCATTAGTTTATACAGGAGAAAACGATATCGAGCTTATGCAGGAAGTTAATGTAGATCTTGACCTCTATCTTAACTGGCTTTTTTTACAACACAAATAAAATAAATATAGATAAAACTAAATATGTGCCCTTCAAACAAAAAAAAAATAATAATAATAAATTTATTGTTCAACCAGATTTACAATATAGATTTAATTGAAAATACACTAGTTGAACAATGGGCCTTATGGTACTCAGACATCCAACCGCATTGGCCAGACACTGTTCAAGCCCTAACTAACTTAAATCAAAACTAACCTAAATCTAAGTCGAGATATTTCATTTATTTCTACTGAATGAAAGGCACAGGCGAAGCTTTGTAAATACAAAAATGAATCAAAAACCAGCAACAATTTTTAAATTATCAGGCGGCTTAAGTCGTTGGTGGGGGAGCAGACACGATCACAAGCATAAAAAACAGTACTATTGCAGTCGAAGGAGACGTTCTTTCATTACTTTTTTAAATTTACACGTAGAAAGATTAAAATCTATATTCTCTATTGAATTAATAAATTTAGATAAATTGTACGAAAATGACCTCTTAAACATCTCTTTTCTATGTTGTGGTACTGTTAATAAAGGTTTTCTACGTAAGTTGATTTTATGAATATCGTGTCTAAAGGATACTTTCTCAAATAAATAATTCGGCTGTTTAAACTTAAGGATCTTAAATGTAAAATTATACATATGCAAACGGTACCTATTAAACATATTGAGCCATCTTGATTGTTCTAAAAATGGAGTAATATGATTTCTCCTTTTAACCCCATATATTAATCTCAAGCACGAATTCTGCACCTTCTGTATTCTGTTTCGATCGGAGGCGTCCAGACGGGGATAAAAGACAGTCGAACAGTGATTAAAGTGAGATAATACGAGAGAATCGCATAAAAGTTTTTTGCTCTCTCTGGATAGACAGTACCTCTGGCCATAAATAAGCTTTAAATTACTGTACGCTGCATGCAATTTAGAGGTAACATGCTCTTTAAAACGGAGTTTTGAATCCAAAGTAAGCCCCAAAGTCTTACAGGTAGTCACAGCGGGTATGCTTACATTGTTAATTTTGACCTCAATGTTGTTCTTAGCATATGTTACTTGGGTTTGATTACCGACTAAGATTATTGACGATTTATTAGGATTGAGTGTAAGTAAATGATTTGATGCTACGTTAAAAAAGTCAGCCATATCTGAATTTATTAGTTGTTGGGCTTCAACCGTTTGATTCTCTGAGAAAGAAAGGTATAATTGGGTATCATCCGCATAGAAATGCGATTTACAGTATTTAATAGATTTATAAAAGTTGGAAGTATAAATTGTATATAACAATGGACCCAAAATACTACCCTGTGGTACTCCTATACTTATACTTAAAAAAATTGAATATTGCATGTCATAAACAACTTGTTGATTTCGATCAGATAAGAAAGATTGAATGAAGTTAGAAGCCTTCGTGCCAAAACCTATAAAGTGCAAAATAGCGTATAGAATTTTGTGGTTAAGCATATCGAACGCTTTACTAAAATCGAGAGAAACGAGTGCTGTAATTTTGTTATCATCGGCGGCTCTAAGAATATCATCAGTTATGTGTGCCAAGGCACTCTCACAACTATGATTGGCTCTAAAACCGGACTGAGTTACTGGTAAAATTTGATAACGATTAAGAAAAGTTCTCATTTGATGGTTCATAACTTTTTCAAGTATTTTAGATAACGTCGGCAGTATGCTGATTGATCTTAGGTGATTAAACTCAGAGGGGTTGTTTATTTTCGGCAAGGGGATAACCTGAGCTTTCTTCCATAAAAATGGAAAGTATGATGACAAAATACATTCGTTAATTATATGTGTAATAAAAGGTACAATAAAAGGGCAACAAAAATTAATCATTGTTATGTTAATCTTATCCACACCAATAGCCTTAGAATTAATTTTTTTAATAATTTGAAATATTTGATTTTCGTCTGATAAAGTAAAATCAAAAAGTTCGTTAATGTTTTCCAAACGATTATTGTTATAATAGTCCAAAATCTCTTGATTTGGATTGTTCTGATTATTTACCGAATTTACAAAAAAATTATTTATATTATTTGGCTCGCACAAATTGTGAGGTAATGCACATTTTTTTTGTTTAATAAAATTAAGTTTTTTAAGCTCTTGCCATTTTTCTTTTTGATTGGAGTTTTGAAATTTTATTCGTAAGTATGCCTTTTTTTCGGATCTAATTGCAGACGTGGTATAGTTCCTTAACTGCTTATAGGATTCATAGTGCTCTGGTTTCTTTGTTTGTTTATATTTTTTTAGAGCTTTGTTTCTAAGTTTTTGCATTAGTTTAATATTGTCTGTGATCCAGGGAGCATAACTATAATTTCTATTCTTCCTAAATTGTTTAAGAGGTGCATGTTTATCAAATACATACAACAATAATTTATTAAAATATTCTATTTTATCATCTATAGTTTCCAAATAAAGCAGAGTGTGCCACTCCAAACGTTCAAGGTCCGTTCCGAATTCTTCAAGATTGATTATTTTCATTGCTCTATAAAAAAAATTTACGGGAATATCTCTGATATTGTTTAATCGAATTTTCATAAAAATCAAAAAATGGTCCGCAATACCACAATCTACCACACCCGAATCCATTATATTTTCCATATTTGTCCATATAAGATCAATAAGGGAAACTGTATTATTGGATATACGAGTAGGATCCTGAATAACTTGTAACATACCAAAAGTGGAGAAGACAGCCTCAAGTTTCAGACATTCATTTGATTCTAAATTTAACATTAATATTGAAATCTCCCATACAAAGTATGTGTTCATACTCTGAATAAATATTTGACAAAGTATCCTCCAAACAATCCAAAAAATGTGACAGACTGCTATACATATTGAGTACACTATTCTATATTTACAATACGTAAACTATTAATACAAGTAAAAACAATAATTTTTATTTTATAATTGTTTCCCTATCAGAATAAACGTAACTAAATCATATACAAAAACCTCCATATTATTGGTCGTACTGAAATAATCATTAAAAAATAATAAAAAAGAAAAAATCGTCCAATTAGAATATAAGCACCCCAACAAAGCACAAAAAAGACCATATCCAAATTACGTAACTAATTATCTAATTCTCATATTTTAATCAATATTATACCTTTCTCCCTCATTAAGGGTAATTTCCTTCATACAACAAAAAAAAAACCTATAGAAAACCAAACGTATCTTATTTCCCTACAATGCCACTAAAATTACTTTAAAGTTTTAAGCTAGGAAAACAAATTTCTGCCATACTATCTAAATAATAATGTATCCTACAAAACGTAAAAGCAATAAATAATGCGATATTTTAGGCGAATGACAACAATGTTTTGGATAAAATAAATTAAATACAAATTTAATACGTTCACAGCGAAATATGTGCTTATTTACCTTAGACGATTCAAATCCATTTCATCAATTACACGATGGGTTACACCCCCTCACTTAACATAAATATTACCATTAAGTGACCACGCATTTTTTTCGGAAAATTTAATCACTGCACTTTTATATAAACGCAAACGGGTCTGAGTTAGGTCTTCCCGAACCACTACAGGAGAGTTTTTTAAATTTTTTCGCTGTTTCAATACCGTTTTGCGAACGTTGCTGTCTCGGAATTCAACAAGCACTGCAGCCGGCTTATCAGGTGTAGGGTTTTTTGCCATCACTCGATGACAAACTTTGATATCATTGGGGCCAATATTTACATTCATTTTATTTTAAAAAAGATCCGACACAACGTCGATTAATATCTCATTCCTACTATGTGTAATTCCAAATAGCGGACATTCCTGTTACGGGAATGCTGCTCCTGTTTATCGGTTTGCTTCTTAAGCTCAAGATTTTCCCGCCTTATCTTTTCCATCTCTTGTTGGAGGGTGGCGATATCGTTGTCGATCTTCCTGAATTTTTTACTTAACCTATCATCAATCCTTTTAGTCAGAGAATCAATGAGTCTGACTTGAAGCTCTTCACTTAGAATTGTTGCATTAATCTGATCGGCAACTATCTTACGGATCTCTTCAATTTCGTTTCGCAATAACACCATTTTATAGGTTAGTTTATTTAACGTTGTTAATAAGACGCACATCTAGCACCAAGGGCACAAATATTTCGCTAAATAGAATACAGTACTAAACACTTTTCAACTTTAATGTACAAAAACGGTTTTCTATTGCAGAGTTTTCTGTTATTTTTCAAAAACTAGCAGACTAGGAGACACGTTACAATTTCTACACGCGCGCCATCTTCTTCCATAATAAGATAATTAATTTTCATAACATCGAAATTAATAATATGAATTTAGAGAAGGTTACAGATATAAGATACCTTGGTTTAATTATCGACGAATCACTGAATTGGCAAAACCACTTAGACAAACTTAAAGATAAGGTTATTCCAATAATTCCTATAATCTACAAATGTCGAAACTATCTTTCTTATATAACAAAAATGAATATTTATAATGCTTTTTTTATGTCACATCTACGTTACCTTCTACCAGTGTGGCGAATCTGTTGCAAAACTAGATTCAACGAAGTTGTACAAAATAAAGTTTTAAAAATTCTATTTAACTATAATCTATTTACAAGCACAGAATTCCTATACAGTGAACTCGGTGTATGTAGGTTGGATAAAGTATTAATGCTTGAGCAGAGTAAATTAATGCGTAAGATAACTTTACAACAACAAAAAGTAATACTAATATAACATTCACTCGCGAAATACATTGTCATAATACGCCAAACAAAAATAATGTATATATAGATAGCGATATATCGGGGCAAAAGTTTTATTGCAGGTCGATCGTTTGAGATAATTGTGATCTTCTTTTGGTAAAACGTGATCTTCTCGGTGGGGCCTATAAAAAGCCACCAGTGGCGTCCGATATGGGCGCTTTTTTCGAAACCCCCCGATGTTTAACAATGCAGGTCGTGATGGTTATTTTTCGAGGTGGGACATTTTTTCGTATTTCTCGCCCAATAATCTCGAAGAAGTTTGTTAACCGGCAATATCGGAGCACGGCATGTCTCTTAAAAAAACAAAAATGGAGTAAGTTTGAAGGCAGTTTGAGGAGCCGAAACCCCGACTACTTTGTCAAGGTAAGATGGGTGTTCGATGGGGAATATACAGGGGATTCAAAATCAATATAGGATGCGTATACCTCAAATGCCGAGAAAGCGGTCGAAATGTGCACACATTTCAGTATTTTTGTCGACAAGGGTAATGAGGGGCGGGAACAGTTTTGTAACCCCAAAGTTCCCCCGAGGTACTGAAAAATCAAGTGGCCAAAATTACTATCTGGCTTATATAGGGCGAGCCATTTAGAAATAAAATTGCAATTTTTTTTTCATATATCCACTGCTGTTTTACATTTCGCCCTTTAGTATCTCAACGGTCTTTACATAATATAATAAAAAATCCTAGCAAACCTGTAAGAGTGAATTACATGTTTCGGTTTATCTCCAGACTACAGCTAAAGTGCAGATAAGGAAAAAATAATTAAAAAAGCTGTGAACTACCAGATTAATATTTTTTTTTAGAATATGGTTATTTGTAACTAACTTCTGTTTATTTTCATTTCAGCAAAATCTCTTTACAAATGTACATTTTACTTAGATTAAGTATTTAAAAAACTCAAATGTGATGCGGAATTTACTTGTCACACTGTATATGCTGTTGGCCTGCTCTTGGGCACCCTATCATGTAATATAACGACAAATTATTAAAATTAAGAACCCCCTTTCGTATATTCTGTAAAGTACATATTGTGTGTATATATATGAAATCGTCTTAACGAGCTCTTTAATTTGCTACCTGTCATGATGAAGTTGGAAAAATATTTGTCTCTTCAATAATTTAAATCCCTTTAGCTATTTAGGTTTTACAAGGTTTCTGCTACTTTGTTTTTTTCAAGCCTACGTCATTAGCAACACAAGCGGGATATAGGCGAATCTTTTGTTTTATGAAAATCGGTCCATCCAAACCAGATTAGCTTTTGTCCTATGCTGAAATGGCCCAAATCAATGTGAAGAGGATTTCAACACTCTTTTCAGCTGGAGGCGAAAGGGATTGGAAGGTCAGTTTGAACTAGGAGCTTCCTTCATATATTTGGAATATCCACTTTAGCCTTACTGAAAATACCGTGATTCCTGTCTTTGAAAGCTGCATGCGATGTTGGTTTGACCGTTGTGTTCTGCCAGGCCTGGTTTGACCTCTCGCCCTTTTGAGTATGATTCAAATGTTCTTCGACTCTTATACTCAGAGGACGTTTTGTCTCTCCAATGTACGATTCACTACACTCACACTGGATTTGACATCCTCCTGATCTGATCAATTTAAGATCTGATCCCTATCCGATCTAAACAGAATTGGATTTCGAAAGCATTCCTAAATAGATCAATAATAAAAAAAACCATTTTCAAAAAAGTTAGTTAAAGAGCAAGACAGAGTTTTTTTTGGTTACATAAAGTTGATACCTTGGGCTACCAAATAATAAACCAAAAATTTTATTATTTTATAATTTTTACGAGAATATAAGACAGTTAATTTTATTACATGTGCTGAGGCATTTTCTGATAACCTGTACATTGATATTTGTCAACGGCTACCATAAAACATAGAGAAAGGCCATTTTTATTCCCATGTAGCAGATTAAAATAAGGTTTGTTTTAAGAAAGATACATGACCTTGAAATTTCGAGTTCGTTAAAAAGATGCTTAATTTTTTGGGATTACAATCGGATTTTTTGCATTTTAATAATTTGTCATATTTAATATGAAATATAAAAAATTAAAGACGACAGAGCTCGAGAGAAACGAGAAATTCTCGGCGAGAGAAGACTACTCTTTCGTGTCGTCCCATCTTGTACGGCGAGAGAAAATTATCCTCTGGTCTTATCGAGGCGAGAACCTCTCGTCTCAGCGCCGGTGCGAATGCTTCATCGGTATAACCATAACACTAAAATAAGATATATACATATATATATATATATATATATATATATATATATATATATATATATATATATATATAATGCAGGTTCGCACGAAACGGGAACACCCAAAACGGGCATAATTGGATATGATCGTCAAGGCTGGTAGCCATAAATAGTGCATGGAACTTTTTAAACGCCTGTAACACTTTCGTAAACAGCATATCGGCATTGCTAGGTATTTATCCGATTAATTTCAAGTTTGATATGGCTAAATAATAAGCCACAAAATTTTATTATTTTCTGATTTTTACAAAATGATATATGAAGATAAACCACCAATATGGCGCGGTTTATAACAATTATAATTTCGAATGTATTTTAGTTAAGTTTCTAGGTATACTAAATAAGTTACTTGTCATCTTTCTATACAAATATATAAAGCTAATTTAAATAAAAAGGTGATTAAATTTGCATTTATTTCATCATGCCCTGTAAACACAAAATATTAGCTTTATTAAGCTGTAATATCTAAATATTTAATAAGTTTTGGTAGATATTTTTGTAGTGGGTTTTTCTGATTAGACTGTGGTATGATTGTTGATTCATTGCTCGTGTAAGTTTCCGACAGTTTTTAACTTTTGTTTTTTTTTTTCTAGAAAGGATCTCCATACTCCTTATTATGGAAAGAACAACTAAACTAATGAAAAATAAACTGAAATTCGTAAGTGGCCAGAGAGGACGTATAAAATCCTAGAAATTTAGTTGTTTTGATGTAGAATACAGAAATAAGTTTCATTGTTTTTATTTTATAATAATAAGCATACCTATGTAACAGTTCTGTTGTGTATTTGTTATATGAATTTGTTGAACTAATAATATAATTATTTATTAGCGAGAGCTATTATGCGACTTATGAATTTTGATTGTCTAACGGTTTTTTAGGAGTAATTTTACGTTAAAAAGTATAGTCTAATCTCAATGGTACTCCGAAAATTAACTGATCTTTAAAATTACGAATTGATACCTGTTATGAAATGAGAGCAAAAGATTACCCTCTTTTTCGCTACTTTTAACCTTTAGTTTATTCTTATATTTCAAAATGATGTAAATAAATTGCCAGATACAACTAAAATTAAAAAAAAAACGTAAGGAAAAACCGCTGAAGTTAGCAAGCAGTATAAAAAATATATACATATAATAAAAAATAAACAATAGAGACAGAGGGTAATAAAAGAAGATACACAACGTAACAAAAACACTACAATATCACACTTAAATAATGAACATTAGACTAGGGCATGGAATGAGGTGGTTATAGTTAAGTGATAAAAAAAAACAAAGTTGGAAATTAATTAAGAATAAGGCTCAGTATAGCAAGCAGAGAGTCTGCTCGTTAAAACTGATCATTGAAAAGTTCCAGAAGGCTGTAATATGCCTTTTCTTGTAATATGTGATTGATTCACAGGGAGGTGGTTGAATATCCTATCGAGAAATTCAAAAACTGCATCACCTGTCTTCCGACCACTAGGGAAACCAAATTGATTTAGACTTAGATTCATCTGTTTTTCCAAGAAAGTAACAACTCTATTTTTCACATGTTTTTCTCTTACTTTAGAGATGGTGAGCAGCAGAGAGATCGGTCTAAAATTTGCTGGTGATCTCACATCTCCCCCCCTTGTGGATTGGGATGACGATCGCTTGCTTCAGGGAATCAGAAAAGATTCCTGCAGCAAAGGAGTCGTTTATCACTTTCACAAAGACGTTTAAAGAGGATTCAGGTAATCCCTCCAACACTTTGAAATTCCATCGCATCCCGAAGTATTGTTTTTTTGTCTTGAAACTCCTCCTCAATCTTGACCAGATGAGTTGGGGCAAGAAAAAAAGAGTCACCAAAACGACTTCAAAAAATCTAGTGGTTTACGGCCTGGTTTGATATGATTAGCCAAATTCTCGGCAACAGAGCAGTAAAAATTATTTAAATCATTAGGTTTGATTTCAACATCCGATACATTATTTTTGCTAGACTTTCCCCAGTTTACTGACAATTTTCCAGCTTTCTTTTTGTTTATTATTGGTTGGTTAAGTACTTGTTTCGTAATAGTTGTTCTTTGCTATTTTTAATGTTTTTCTATAAATGGATCTGTATTTATTAAAGTAATTAATAAAAAAAATCAGAAGTAATAAAATATTTCCATATAGTGTGCAAAGAGCGCAGATTTTTGCTTGAGACTTTAATAACCTTGGTGAACCAAGGTTTCCTATTCTTGTTTTTAATCTTTACAATCGGAAATGAACGCTCAAAGGTGTCTGCTATCAAACTGTGGAATCCCTTTAGGGGATCATCAGAAGAGGTCACGCTAAACCAGTCAGTCGCCAAGTAGATCAATTTTTTTTAATTTTTCTTGTAGAATATTCTCCCAATCTGGATTTTTGCGAGACTGTATAATACCATATGGTATCTTAAATAGAATATACACTCACTGCATTGGGAGGTGGGTATAAACAAATTATATAGATATTCAACTTTTTACACATACAGAGAATTAAATTTTTTTTTCGACAATCATACTATCAAATTTTGAGACAGCCATGCTGAGAAGCAAGAAGTATAGTTTGACAAACATATAGATTCCTTATGATGATCACTCAGTAAAACAAAGTCAGGAAAGTTATCATTATCCAACTTATTCCTTATGGATTGTATCTTCAACAGCAGAAGTGACATACTTGTCTCATTTATTCTAAAAAGCTCTAATATCGTCGTTTTCGTTATCTGTTGAGTTTTCACTATGTGGTGCAGGAAGTACACAGTCTGTATCTCCATTTTCACGTCCGTAAGTTGTCTCACAAAACTGTATATGCGTAAGAGTTTTGTATATGACTTTATTTTGACTTAATTCACATAAATTAATGTGAATACACCTTCAGCAATACGATTGATTCTATTCAGAAAATCATTAATTTTTTTGTTGAACATACAAATTCTAATGTGGTTATTTATACTCAAAATTATTGCAGCCCGCGGTAATAATAACATAATCATTCTTAGCAATGTTGTTCATCAAAATTTCGACATTATCTAACACGTTTTCGTAGGTACGGCTGGGTTTGATGATGGTTTGAATTTTATATCATACATGACATGTACCTTGAGAAAGAGTTTCCCAAAATGATTCAATTAAACTGATAGCCAGTTTGCATTTTAACTCTTCGATGTCAGCTTCGTAGGATTTGTTTACATCTTCCAAAGTTGCAATATTGATTAGCATACTTTTTCATTTCATCTAAGTTCACTCACTTCTTTAACAGCTTCTTTGAAGATCCATACTTTTTTCAAGTAAAAGCAATTCCAGCGCATAATATTTCTTCTTCAAATCTTCCATATGAGCTATTGTATGGCTCTGGGACGCAACATCTTTGAAAAGTCTGTCATCAGTTTGAGTCTGAATTTCGGTACTATCAATCGAAGTTTGGGTCTACAGGCAATTCATTTAATTCAGTTGGTGCAAATCTCGAAACAATATCATTTTTTCGCTTAAACTTGGAACTTAGAACCTCGTTTTTTTTTCTGAGCGACTTTATATCGTTTGTTGGCTCGCTTGAAAAATAATCTGAATTTCTCTTAAGTCGGGCTATGTGTGTCGTTTTATCCTTGATTTCACAATTTAGTTGCTCGATAATACTTCTTAATTCGTGAACTCCATCGCAATCGGTTTCATAGACGCTCTCCTTACATTTTTCAGAGCACCAGATAAGATTATATAAAATAATCTCATAACCTCTATTGCTTGCTCTACTCAAACTACTTTTATGAAAAACTTTTTTGCATGCGAGACAAAATAATTTGAGATATTCTTTAGTTTTGCAAGTTTTGAATGTTGCTGCCATTATTAGTAATTACGACAAAAAGAAAAATAAAAAGCTATTATTAATTTACGAATACAGTAGAAATAATAAATAACAATGATATTTTGGTAAACAAAATTCAATTTACTGCTTGCTATATATAGCGCAAACATCAAAGTACATCTTTATCCACGCACACATGACAGTATTTTCAACACGCTGAGGAGAAACTCCTACCCGCTATATTTACTTCCATCTGTGCAGTTAGACTGTTCCCAAATCACCTGACAAACTAAAAAGTATAAACACTGGCCCTGTATTTATCGGTCAGAGGAATATTTTTACTATTTTATTATCACAATCAAAAATTTGAATCTGTTGTTAACCACTTTACTACTTAATTTGTACTATTTTGACTAAACTAGAAATAAGACACAAAGTCTCCGTCTCAGTCGAAAAGAGTATAATGCGGTTACACGTGTTTCGCCTTTTCAGGCATCATCAGACCTACAATTAATATAACAATCAAAAACTATCACCATAAATATACAAAATTCAAACAGACCTTCGACATTAACTAAAATCACAAGAACAAATCAAACAACTATAACGTCACATGTTAAAATACACACTAAGATGAGGTTAAGAAACTAAGGTATTGACACGCGCAGATAAAAGTTGAATCAAATAAAAGACAAAAAAATATATAAATAAAAAATATAAAAAAAGGTTATTGATATACCCAGGAATTGAACCCGAGCCTCCGCACAGTGTTGCACAAGATAGGGAATAATAGACAAAAATAGTTCCGATCATAAAAATTGAGCACATATTATTTTATTATGATAGAATTACCTTTTAATACATGAATCTTCAATATTGTAACACAATAAGTAACGTTGGTTTTTATACAGGGTCTTGAAAATTCTTATTTTTAAAAGTTGATATCAAATTATAAATTATGCTAAATTAACATCTGAAATCAAAATTTATTTCCAAATTCAGCCGTACTACCTAAATATTCATACAAGATATCAAAGTATCTGTATGAAAATTATACAGGGTCTTGCAGAAGTCTTGGTACAAAGACTTTTTTACTGGGAGATTAATTGGTTCAAATATTACGAAATAATACTTTAAAAACAGCAACAAACAAATATAACTAAAAAAAATACACCTCAGAGGTTACCAAAAGATGGATTAAAAACGGTTAGGTATGGGGTTATTTGGGAAAATGCGCTAAAACAATTTTATCAATAGGTAATTATTATTCCAACCAATACACCACGGTGCAGTTGAATTCATAAATAAGTGGGACATCATTTGTATATAGTGTGAAGCTGCATGTCATAGTTCGAATATCAAAAAGAAGTGGCACAGACTTCACATTCAACAGATTTCCAGCATTTGGCACATAACAAACTCAGAATAGTGTTGTTATCCGTTAATAAATGTTTTGTTTATAATTAATTTTTTTCAAAATTAATCTGAAATCGAAGAATACCAGTCACCCAGACTTTTGAATGTGAAATTTTTTGAAAAACTGATTTTACCCTATAGTCTAAAGTCGCTCTCCCACATGTTTATGAACGCAACTGTACATTATTAGTGTTAACTTAATCAGAATCATCGCCATTATCATTGATAATTCCATCAGGAATGTCGAAAGAAAATGTAGAATTTGATGATGGTGTATCAATGTGTAAATATTCCAGTATATCTCTGTCATAGTCCTTAGATTTATTTTTTAATATTATGTTTCTTAAACTAGATATATGAGGGTCTGAAGTTAATCAAAGGGTTCTTAAAATATCTGTGTTACTAGATATTCTAGATGATTTACGGGTCGGGTGTTATATAATCGAATTTTTCTAAATTCTTTGTGTCTTGCTTCTAGCGCGTCTTCTGCTAGTTGACCAATTGGTAGTTCTAAGGAATCAATTATATCACACCCGTGAATCAATATTCTATGTACCGAACTCGGCATAAAATACCACGCATATAAATCTAGGTACAGTGCTCTCGTTTCTTCAAGTAAAAATCTAAACCTATCAATATTTATTTCACAACCAGAAGCTAAAACTCTCAAAACTAAAGAAAATTTTAAAATTAAATCTTTATCTATTCCAGTAATTTGGGCACTTAATTCCGGGTTATAAAAAAAACGCCTAGCGGTATTGCCATCGTTTGTGGAACCATACCCGGGCTTTGGCTTATCTACTATCAACCCCATTCTGGATTTAAACTCTGCTTGAATTTTCTTTTTAGTATTTTCAGCAATTTTTTTATTTTCGTCGCCTTTTATTTGCCAGGTTTTGAACTCCAAACGGTATGAGATGTGTATTAAACATTCAAAGCACCTAATCCAACAATGAAGAGTAGATAAGCCAAATTTATAATTCTCAGTGTTCGGAATTTTACTGAGGACTTTGTTTGAATTCATTTCCTTGGGTGTGGCTCCACAAACGATACACTTAGATGTTGCATTAGTTCCCGATAAAATATTAGCAACACTGCCATCAAACATAGTAAACAGCATATTAAACGAAACATTAAGATTATTCTCGCCGCGGATTTCATAAATAGATAGTTCATTTATTAATTTTTTTATATAATTTTCTTGCTCGCGGATGACATTCGCATTTTCTTTAATAAAATGAAATCTGATTGGTCTGCAGTAGAACGTCGAAGATGGTGTCGAGTTAGACCAAATAATTTTTTGACCATTTGAGGTAATTAATTTTAAGGGAACTAATGCAACTAAAAACATATATTCATCTGTTGAATTTATGTCTTTAAATGTTTGCTTATAGAGACTATGCCCCGAGCTCCCGTCAAATCCCCATTTGCAAATTAATTTAAAGTGAGTTTCGGAAAAAGTAGTGGGATGTACAATTTTTAAAATGCTGTCAGTCGTTTTTTGCAAAAGTTCCTGTAGATTCACTTCTGCTGATGTCTCAGTGACAGTAATTTGTGTCGGTAAATATTTATTTTTAGTTTTTAGGAGAGTACGGTAGCTCGGAAAACAGTTCTTATGTAAATTATTTACTGTACAACGTAAAATATTATATTTTCTATATGATAAATTAAGATTACAAAATAGGGCCAAGGCCTGTTGATTAGATAAACTGGATTTATTATTACTACTAAGAGTTGATTTTTGCAGACCAGCAGATCGTTCAGCAGCAAAACTTAGTTCCTCGGCAGAATAATTAGAAACAAGTGCCTCAACTCGACGTATTTTGGTTTTGTGAGATTTTTCCTCAAAAGGCTTTCGCGGCCTCCCACGATTAGGGCCTAGATGCAAATTATTATTTTCTAAATTTCGCTCAACGTCTGATTCTAATGCCAAAAAAATAATAGTTCCATTTAGCCAGTCACCATGCTTATTTTCGAATGTTTTTCTCGTTCTGTTGCAATTTCTCCACATTCGGTCAATGTTCAAGCAAAAAAAATTACTTTTTTCTAATAATAGCTTTTCAAAATTATCTAGATAGTTGTAAGATTCCAATTCTTTGCGCATTTTCGCCAGCACATTTGATATTTTTTTGTCTTTACTGCTGTCAACCCATTCAGTATACAAAATTTTTCGTTGAATGGCAGGTGATTCGCCTATAATATTATTAATTGCAAGAAAAAAAAGCGGCAAACAATATTTATATTTTAGTAAAGTCTAAGGGTAGATATATTTATAAATAAAAGATCTCAGATATATTTTGATATATATTTTCTTAAACCTTAGCTAAACTAAAATAATCCGTATTGTTCAATAATATAAATATTAAAATGATAAGGATTAGTAGAAACACGAAAATAACACATTATTGTGATAAATACCTTTGAAATTATTCGCCATTTCCAATTTACCGCTCGCTTAAACCACCTTAAACGCTTAACTTTCATTAAAAATGTCATTAAAAGCATATCATCAAAATTTGTTATCATGGCAACCAAAACGACGTATTCGCCTACTTCGATCATAATATTGACAGTGCGAAATTTTTATTGCTTATTCGGCATCCTTTGGATAGTTATTAGTTGTTAATTCCCATAATTATTGAAATCCATTTCGGCAAAATTTTGAATTATGTCCATTGAATGCAACACTGTGCTCCGGCGTGACACACCGAGATACTGACCACCACTCTACCAGCAGGTCCAATGAAAAGTTTATACATTATCTTCCTGCCGATTAATATTAGTACCAAGGTTATTAAAAATTAGTTGAGGTTCGAAATTGAAGACATCATTAACACAATGTAAAACTGGGCTTCTTTTAGCCCTTGTAATTTCCATCTTCTCTAACAAATCCAGTTTTTTACTCTTTGGACACTCGTGTAGTATCTTTACATTGTTTGGTATAGAGAAATGGTGTCCAGTTGTTAGCAAGTGGTTAGCAAAAGCCGACTTTGTCTCAACAATATCAGTGTTTTTATATTTATCGAAAAGGCTAAAATGTTCCCGGACCCTAGTGGAAATCCTTCTCCCTGATTGTCCGATATATACAGCTGATTTTAAGAGATGTTCAGTCTTATCTTTGGTCATTACTAGATGTCTCTTAAGTGAGTTCACTGTTTTAAAAGCAATTGAGACATCTAAATGTTTGAAAAACTTCGCCACCTGCATTGAAATATTACCAAAAAATGTTAAACCTTTGAAGCATTTTTTAAGTGTTGGTTTAGAGTGAATAATATTAAAGGAAAGTTTGTATTTATTGAAAAACTTAAAATAAAGTCTATTGATGGAGTGGATAGGAAAACCGTTGTTGAAAGCAATTTGTTTTATAATCTGCAATTCCTGATTGAAAGCTTCCCTGGAAAGAGGTATTTTGAACAACCGATAGAAAAATGAGTTGAAGGCTGCAAACTTGTGTGAGTGAGGAGAAATGGAACTAAATTGAATAACGTTATCTGTAGACGATTGTTTTCTGTATATTTCAAATTCTATTTTGGTATTGTTCCTGATTAACATTAAATCTAAGAAAGGTAATCTACCCTCATTTTCCATCTCTAGAGAAAAATCTATTTTGTTATGAAGGGAGTTAACAAAATTTAAAAAACCGGTCAACTCCTGATTGTTTCCTTTCCACACGATACATATATCATCTACGTACCTCTTGTAAGCTAATAGATGGTTGGCAAAACGGCTTTTCATAATCTTTGCCTCCAAATCACTCATAAAAATCTCACTAAGAAAAGGGGAAAGGCAGGAACCCATCGCTAGACCCGTTAACTGTCTAAAAAATAAGCCATTAAATTTGAAAAAATTTTGGTTCAGTACGGTGGAGAGCAGAGAAACGAGATTCTCCTTTACTAGTGCTGGTAGGGCAGTTTTTTCTAATAAACTCTTTACCAATTTAATGCATTCGTTGGGGGGGTATGCTGGGGAACAAATTTTTTACATCTAAGGAAATTAATATTGCATCATGCGGAATGTCAACATCTTTGAGGTACTGCGCCAAATCTACCGATTTTTTTTATGGAGTAAGTATTCTGAAAACCCGTAACCTCTCTCAAAACTTTATTTAGCCACGAAGACAAACGGTAACAGGGTGAGTCAACAAAAGACACCACGGGTCTGATAGGGTTTCCCTCCTTATGTACCTTAGGTAAACCGTAGAGCAAAGGCGTTCTAGGATTCATAGGATACAAATTATATTTCGAGGTTTTAAAATATTACAAAGTTACCAACGTTTGATCAAGAACACCTTTAACCTTCACAAAGAATGAATTTGTGGGGTCCCTATTGATACTCTGGAACTCACCAGAGTCCAGGAAGTCTACAACTTTCTGCACGTAATCATGCTCTCTAAATCTGCGTAAATTGCAAAAGGAACCAATAATTTATTTGAGAAATTTTTAAAAGTTAAAATTTTTTCATTTTCCTTTGGCAATGTAATTTTACATTTATTTAATAATTGACAATCTTTGGAATGTTTTTTTGTTTTAAAATGATTAAGACAACGCTCGCAAAACCATTTTTTATGTTTTCTATTACCCATTTGGGTATTCAATAAACCACTTAATTTTTTATGCATGCAAAATGAAATGTGTTTGCAGGTTCGAGAAAATAGTGTGTGTTTTCTAATCCAACGTTATTACAAGGTAGTATAAGTAAATTAACTGTATCTGTAAAATATTCTATTTTGCTTAATAATAAGGGTAAAATTTCTCTCTTTCTTAAAAGTTCAGTTTTAATCCTGTTTGAAAAAATACGAAAAGCACTATTTAAAAACTCTCTTGGTTCTTTCATCTTTAAATTGTTAATAATTCCCGTTTTTATTCTCTCTTTAAAACAAGAATCAACATCTTCCCAAACTAATTTATCTTTTTAATAGACCCTTGTTATTTTTTAAATGCAAATTAAATTTGACTAATCTACATGTTGAGGTATGTAATTATATTAAATATCTGCTTCAATTAATTTAAAGTTAAATATTCTTATTCAGTTGCGAAAAAGCCAAAAAAGATTTTTGTTTGTCAATCTAAACGCAACAAATAATCTGAACACATTTAAAAGTAATAAAAAGTGTTTTAAAATTGACAAATTACTTTCCACTCTACTATAACTAGAAACACATGAACTATTTTTTAAACATTTTTAAATAATGGCAATTGATTTTTTTAGATAACGAATATGTGTTTGGTAATCTTCTTTTGTTTTAAGTAATCTACTTACCATTTCAGTTTTCTGGACCGCCTCACTTGAAAATGAATCTAGAACTTTGTTGCTGCTGGACGGCATTTTGGTTTTTGTTTTCTTTTAGTGTAGTGGCAAGAAGGACTACAAAGACTGCAGTGTGAATAAGTTCGGTGTGTGCGTGATAATTTATATACAAAACTCTCAAAGTAGCATGGTATAATCATGTATATGTAAAATTTTCCAGAAGATAAGTCACGTTGCACCAAAAACATGTTTTATCAAATATAGGTCACGTTGCATGACCTTTGCATTTTTATTTTCCGTTATCAAATACAAGTCACGTTGCACGACGTACATTGCATTTTTCTTTTTTCGTCGTCGTCGTTGCAAAATATTAGGAAAATTTCTGTTTTTGCTAGTAATTATAATAAAAGATAAAGAAACATTTACTGTGGACGTGGTGTTACAATATGTAACGCAGCAAATTTTGTTGAAAATTTTCTTTGAAATTAATGAATATTTTTATCGTCGTCTACGTCAAAATTGTTAATTTTTTCAGTGATAAATTTGTATTTATACTCATCCAGAGTTTGCGTTTGATATCAGTTCTCTGCCTATCCGTTGTTTGGAAACAGCCAAACGAAAATATTCAAGATGGCAACAGTACCCAGTACACTTGTCGTATTTTCTGAAGATAAAATAAACTTTCCTGTGCGTCACGTCTTGGTTGTTATGAAACAGCTTTTTCAGTAAGTATTTGTTAATTTTTTTGTTAAAGTGTTAGTGAACGTACCATTTATTACAATAACAGCTCCTTTTATTACATTTTGTGCATGAATTTATTTAGCTAGGTGCTGTAGCTTATTTTATATATTCCATAAATTTATATAGCATTGATGGTGCAGTAGTTGCGTAGCCTGCCATACCTATAATTTTTATTTTATTCCAGAATTTTTTTCTCGATCTACATTTACATTTTTTTTTTAATTTTGAAAGCTTTTCAGTGAAGCAATATTTTTTATTTTTGCAAAAATACTGAATATATAAAAATGATTCCTATGAGGTGTTATAAAACTTGTATTTAGAGAAGTTTTTTTTACTTTCAGATATAGTGTTGATAGGATTCTCGAAAGGGATGATAAAGATATACACTTTACTTATAGTCCCCGGAGAGAAACGTTGAAACGAAAATTTGGAAATCTCCCCGTACGCTATCTACGGACAAAAATCAATAATGATGAGGAATTTAGGATACTCGAAAGAGTGGTAAAACGGTTCAAATTTAATCTTGTGGACGAGGATGTGGAAACAACTGTTAATGAGCAGCAACGACGAACACTACCATCATCGTCGTCGTCGTCGTCGTCGAAACGGCAAAAGTTGACTGTGGAGGAGGTCTATTCCTCCAGCGAGGATGAAGAGCAACAGCAACAACAACAAGAACAAACAAATGTAAATTAATTTTAGTAATTTTAGTGTTCTTTTTTCAGATTTAAATATAGTTAGAATAGTATATTTATTCTTTTATTACAGAAAAATCAACTAACTTTGGTAGAAGGTTATAATTACCAAAGCTTAAAAAAGTGTTGGACTTCAAAATCATTACATGATGTGATTGTTGCTGAGGTTCTCGATGAGGTAAAAATCATTAACCTATTACTAAAATCTTGTCCGTGTAGATCCTTTGTAGCCGGTGGTTATCCTAGTTATTTAGTAGGTCAAACCAAAACTTACGCAGATATTGACATGTTTATTGAACTTAGTCCTGTATGTGAAGCGGTATGTTTATTGATTTTAAATATACTGATAGAGAAACTTAAGTAAAATGGTTATAGAATTGTACAAAGTATAACAACTGTAAATAATTACTCAACAAAATTTTTCTTACGAAAAGTTGTCGTCAAAAAAGGTTTTTTATTACAATTGATATTTTTGAAAGAAAACTCTAACCATTTAACTTTTGAAGAACTAATTATACATACGATAACTAATTTTGATTTAGATATATGTAAAACTGCTTTATTTAGGCAAAATAATTCGTTACATACAATTCAAATGAATCAAATGAAGAAAATTGTATATAGAAAGACGCTTTGAAAATGTATTGAATGTAGACACCTTAGCAATGATATGTCTGAAAAAAATGACATGTCTAAAAGTAGGATAACGATTAGAATAAATATAATTTACATAATATTTTAGTTTTTTATTTCAATCTTCATTACAATTTCTACATTTAAATGTATTCCAATGATATAAATTAAATACTTTTTCCAAGGTACAATTTAATGTATTACTATCATGTTGCTGACAACGGTACGACTTGAATACATTTTGTAATTCGGCCAAGGGTGGACATCCTCTTGTTTCCAAATCAATAACGGTGTAATTTGTTTTGAACAATAATCGGATCAACCACTCCAATTTTTGATTTCCCTTTACTGCAATGATATTGTCGGTGTAGTCGTTATTCCAAGAGTCCACAGTGTCATATCCATTTTCTTCATTAATAAAATCTTTTATAAACTCAGTCAAATTTTCATATTCCAAATTTTCAAAAGCATCGTTTGACCATTCCAAACAATGTACGTTGTTAGTTAACCATTTCGTGTGATTTCTAATTTGGTCTTTACAAAAGTCCAATTCAAAAGGAAGTTTAACTGAAGCATGTTTATAATTTTTATTTGAGGTATTAAGAATTGCAATTTCCTTGCACAAAAAAGTTGAGCTGCCATATTGAAATCTTTGTATAACTATTACAAACATGACTCTTTACAAAACGTTCACTATACTGCTGCTGCTGCTGAGACTACTCCACCTCTTACCGCGAACAATCGATGACTGAAGTTTTACTTTTGACACTTTGAACATCAAACAAATGAACAATTCCGTTATTGATAAAAGTTACATTATCACTATAGGTATTATCGTTTTTAAGCAACTTTCCTTCAATGTATAAAAAGCTTTGACTCCGTAACGTGTATAAATCTTGTGTTTGTATTGGTATTCTAATTTCATCGTTATTGTTTAGAGTTGTTGAGGAATAAGGTTGATGTGTATGGTATTGATAATTTATGATTGAGTCATCATTTAGCACATTTTCTCCTACTTTTAACATGTTATAACTCATTGTCTTTTTGCCTATATCTACACTTGCAAACTAATATAATAAAAATGTTTTCCAAACTTGTAGTAATCCGTAATTTAAAACTACACCAAAATCTTTGTAATTTTCCAATTTTTAATTTTGATTTTTCTTTTTCTTCTCCTCCTGTAAACTGAATCTCAGTGAGAGTAGTACACGTTTGTTTTTAGATGTTAACTCCTTAAACGTTCTGGTGGAACTAATGGTTGTCTGTTCATCTAATTGGGTTTTATGACAATTTTCAAACGAGTCCTTTGGTATATTTAAAGAATTATGATTATACAGAAAAACCATTCTAAAGAATTCGTTTCAAATGTAACCTTATCGTTACTAGCTCGTTTCTGAAATTGACTAATTTCTTATCCTGATCAGTTATTTTAAGGATTATCTCATCGATATATCGTGTGCTGATTGGTAGATAAATAACATTCGATGGCTTCTCGACTATTTTGAAACCTGGTGGCACTGTTGGATAAAACTAATGGATAATATGAACTAAAGCTCCATTATTATAGGAATTTGTAACTAGATTACATTCTATACATATTGAATTAACTTTAAATATATTTACTGGATTATCGGAAATGTGTCTTTTATTGGGCTCGAGTTGCTTGCTACCGAAACCCAGTAAACTGCCAATTGAATTTTCTTTGCTGAAATCAATTTTACGGTTACATTTGATTTCACACTGTAAAGTGTTATGGTTCGCTTCCAAACGAAGTGTGATTGGATCCTTTTCTTTTGAATGAAATCTCAGATATGTCGTCAAATATTTTTGAATATCGCTAATTTCGTAGGATCCTGCAGGTATAACAACGTGCTCATCTCCACAATGAAAATTGTTATTGCTACTATCAATGTTAGGAATTGAGTTGTAACTTTCAAAATTTATTAAACCCAAAACATAATTTTCGTTTTCATTGAAAACAATAGGTGGATAAATTTTGGTTGAAAGTACATACTCCGTTCTCGATAAGGTAAACGTATAAGACATGTTTAACTACTTTTCGGATCAAAGTATTTACATTAAATAAAACAAAAACTATAGTTATATTGGTATTTATTCTAAATCTACAGAATGATACAAAAATTTCAGACATAAGTGACCACATATAAACGAGTCATAAGGTTGGTAACAACGATGATTAAAAAATATATTATAAATATCATTAGAGTTAAAATATTTACACACTTCCAGAGGAGGTTTTAAATTTCCAAAACTATCAAAATAATATAATGAGTTCCCGGTCCAGAAAAATTGTCTAAAATGATAATACCAGATTCGTTTTGGTAAACTTTCTTCGGTAATCGATCCTTCATAAACACTCCTCGAAAATAGGGTATTTTGAGTAGTTTAGTATACTTTTCAATATCAAAGTTACTTAAGGCACGGTTAGGTAAGATTATCGGTATTTTTTTTTCCTGAGATGATTTCCTAAAAAAAGGCCTAACCTGTTTTGTATGGTTTTAAAAAGAGACCTTTTCCCAATGCAATGGATTCCATCGTCTTGTTGTGGCGTTCGCTTTCTTGCAATTGTTGTTTGGCAGCACGGGCATCAGATACGGCCTTTGCGATGCCGGCAGCTCCTCCACTTAACTCACCTAATGCACTCAGACCCGCAAAAATAGGGATCAAAGGAAGAAAACCTCCAGTTTTTGGAATTTTAATTATTCTTGGCTGTCTGATTTTGGTATTATTAACTGCTTTCATAGCTATCTTAACAGCATCGTAAATATTGGATGATTTTTGATTGAACATAGTACCTTTAAGCTTCTTCATAACTGATTGAAAACTTTTTAATTTTGTACTGCTTCTTTTTTTCCCGCTAACTTTTGGTCTTTTTGCCTTTTTGCTTTTCTGCTTGAGGTTTACTTTTTTTAATTGCTACCATGTTTACTACTTTCTGTTGGAAAAGTTTTTAATACACTAAATGTTGAAGCCAGATAAATGAAAATATATACTATTTTTTAACTTTTTTTTCCAATGGGCCACTAGCAAATTCCTCATGAAAATTATCGTCGTCATCATCGTTTTATTTCCGCTTATTGGATAAGTTTGCCGATTTTATTTCAAATTTTAATTTTTTCCCATCCATTATATCATCATCAGAGTTATCTATCTCTCGTTTGAGTGCCCTATTTTGATGTTGTTGTTGCAAATCTTGTTCAATCTCGTTCTCTAAGTTCTTTCGTTTCTCATCATCATTCTCAATAAAATTAGAAGGGTATTTCATTTTTTCGTTTATTTTCTTCTCATGATAATTATCGTATTTTTGTTGTTTATTTTGTGTTCCCTTTTTGACTTGTTTTTGATACACCTTTCCAGTTTGACCTTTTACTTTCTCGAGTTTGTTTTGTTGTTATTGTTTTAAGATACTTGTTACCATGGATTCTATTGTATGACTGATTTAAATTGGGGTTATTACTCAAACTTATATCCCCACTGCTAGTACCCATACCTAGCTTTATTTTAGTTTGCATTGCAGCTGAAATACCTGCAGCGGCTAATTTTTCTTTCCAGGATGCGTTCGATGAATTTATTCTGCTTAAAGCGTGTTTAAGTAAAATTTTATCTGCCGCATTACGATCTGATATGTTTTGATATTGTGAATAGGCAATATCACGATTTTTACGTGCTTCATCTAATGGGTTAATTCCTTTATCACCACGTCGTAAACGTTTCTCTAATTTAGTTCACGGACCACAATAGTTATACCCTGGAAGATGTAATTCTAATGGAAGTTTGTTTATCATTGAGTTTAACAAACCTTCCCCATTAATCGTTCGTTGGTGTTGTCGATCAATCGAATAATACCTCATTTTAAAAGAAGTAAATAAAGACTGAATATAAATAACAGCGTATTATGGCTTTATAATTAGTTTTACATCGGATATTTAACATGGAGGAGAAAAAGAAGAAACATATCAAAATTGTGAAACAAAGAACATCTTTAACAGTAAATAATCATGATGTGAAAAAAACAAAAATATTAAACACAGTATATTATTATCATCTACTGTACGATGCATCGTATCGGGACGTTCAAACTGTGGAAAAACCAATATCATGCTAAGCCTTCTTGAACATCCCAATGGATTGAAATTTGAAAATGTCTGCGTCTATTCAAAGTCTCTGTATCAACCTAAATATATGTATTTAGAGAAATTATTAAAACCAATAAAAGGAATCGATTACTATGCATTCGATAATAGTGAACAAATATTATCTCCATCTGACGCTAAAGCAAATTCAATTTTTATATTTAATGACGTCGCGTGTGATAAACAGGATGTTATCAGAGAATATTTTAGTATGGAACGTCACAATAATATAGACTGTTTTTACTTGTGTCAAACATATGCAAAAATACCCAAACATTTGATAAGAGACAATGCTAACGTCTTAATATTATTTAAACAGGATGACTTAAATTTACATCATGTATACTCTGATCATATTGGTACTGATATGTCATTTGACAGCTTTAAAACCATATGTTCATTCTGTTGGAAAGAACCATTTGGTTTTCTATCTATATTTAAGGATAATAAAATTGATGAAGGTCGATATCGGTTATGTTTTGATAAATATATATATATATATATATATATATATATATATATATATATATATATATATATATATCTATAGTATCGCTTTTATAAATTACTACATAGTTGAACGTTGAAAGTTCATCATTATTACCATCATGGCTCCTGCTCGTACCACGAAAAATAAAAAGGAAAAAACTAAACATCAATCAGTTTGATTTCGGAACTTAAAAGAAGGGAACAATTTCCTGATGACGATAACTATGATGATGATGATAAAGATGACGAGAAGATACTTTTTGGGGACCATAATAGTGAAGAGGAAAACGAGTCAGTGAAATCGGAACCTATACCCTCCACTTCCATCCCATTAGAGTTTACGGATACTCCTACAGGAAACAAAATCACACATGCATATCAAACTGCACCTGAAAAGAAAATTATTTTCTTCCACAACAAAATCATCGCCGTCGTCGTCGTCACGGAAACCATATAATCTTAGAAAATTAATAATAAAAACGTGCAGGATGAAATCGAAGAAGATGAAATTAGGAAACAAAGGGAATATGAAAAATACACTAAATCAAACTATAAGAGAAAAATCATTTTCCGATTATTCTGATCAATATCATAGTTTACCTTTAAAGTACATCACAAAGTTTGTAAAGGATCCAAATAGTAGTAATTCTGATGGAAAATTCCAAGTAAAGTTTGATAAGGATATCGAACGGTTTTCTATCGGTAACAAAACGATAGATTTCGATGGAGCTGATTTGATAATTGCAGGAAAAAAATATAAAGGCACTAATGGATTATATGGTTTGTTATTTAATCAGAATGTTCGCACCATCTATACAAATGATCATGGAAAAAACTATACTCACATATTATTTAAAACAAATGCTATCAAAAATGTAAAATCAAGTAAAAATAAGAAATTTAGAAAATTTATTGAACCAATAATAAATAAAACAGAGTAATTATACCAGTCCAACTGATGATGATGATGATGTTTTGAAACAGGGGGAGGAAATGTCTATGAAACTTTCAAACAATCCTATTGATTACGTTTTTTGAGACGATCCTCATGAATTGGTTGAGAGATTGGAGCTACTAGTTGCGTCTCAGGCTGCTGGTAATACAAATCATGTTAACGAGATTATTGCCATTATTGAAGAATTACGAGAAGCCAATATAATAGAATACAAATATGTCTAAATTTGTAACCAAAGTAAAAAAAGATATTGTTGAAGAACTCCATAAACCATCAAGAGTAAATTTTAAAAGAAGAAAGGTTATTATTAAATCTCTATTGGACTTAATACAAGCTGATTTAGTTGATATGAAAGAATACGTACAAGAAAACAAAGGATACAAATATATACTCGTCGTAATTAACTGTTTTTCTAAATACGTTTGGGCTTATCCGTTGAAAACAAAAACTGCCAAAGAGGTATCTAAAGCGATGGAAAATGTATTCAAACGAGGTATCTAAAGCGATGGAAAATGTATTCAAAGAACAGACACCTATACATCTCTGTACAGACGCCGGTGGTGAATTTACTGGAAAAGAAATGATGATTTTAATGAAAAAATATAATGTCAAACTTTATTTAGTTTACAGTGAGAAAAAAGCATCTATTGTTGAACGTGTAAATCGAACCCTTATAGGAATGATGTGGAAAGAATTTAGTCTTCAAGGATCATACAAGTGGTTTGATATATTAAAACAAATCGTTTATTCCTATAATAATCGAGTACACACTACCACAGGTTTAAAACCGGCTGAAATTTCAAAAAAGCATGAAAAACTGCTATTAAACACAGTTTATAATCGAATTAGAATGACATCGAAACCAAATTTCGAGATAGGTGATCATGTAAGAATTTCCAAATTTAGAGGAGTTTTTGATAAACAATACCAACCAAATTGGTCAACAGAAATTTTTAGCGTAAAAAAACTCAACTTACAAATCCAGTGACATACATACTTCAAGATGCAGAAAAACAAGACATTAAAGGAGGATTCTATGAACTTCAATTGCAAAAAGTTAAATATCCAGACATTTATTTAGTTGAAAAAGTGATAAAACGTAAAAACAATAGAGTATTTGTAAAATGGTTAGGTTTCAGTGATAAGCATAATAGTTGGATAGATAAAAATAATGTAGAGTGACTTAATAAAATAAACATTTTTTTCATATACGTTTTATTAATTTATTTGCATGTTTTCTGCAAATAATTTATTTATCTTCAAACAGAAAAACAGTATTTATAATTATATAACAACTTGGCGTTTGATAATGCACAATGCCAAGTAGTGCCATACTTTTTTAAACTTGCTTAGCTTCGGTTCACTCTTCAGAGGTATTTTAAAAAAATTTTCCGCACTTATAAATTTTCTTAGAAAATTCACCTTTTCATTTGACATTGCTATTTGCTATTTCGTTCAAGTCTACTAAACCAGACTCCCATATTAGACCATGATATGAGTTTTCGAGATATCGTTTTTAAATCCTGGCCTTTTAACATGCTTTTGTTATATGGTGGTTTGAAAAGAAAATTTGAACGTGTTCCATCATACACAGCTAGTTCTTTTGGAATAAATCCAGAGGCACAATTAAATCCCTGGATATCAAGACACAAAATTGAATTTTCTCATGCCGTAGTTCGAGTTACGAGACACTACTGACGCCTAGTTCAATCTACTTCTTTTATAAATAAAACTCTACCACTTTTTTTTAATTATTGTTCTATTGGTGAGTAAAAATCACGTGAATTTACATCACACCCACTAAGTAAAACTAAAAACAAATAAAATAAACCATAGTAGTTTTTTTACATTTTAATTTCAATATTTTTGCACTGTTCTATTCTGGCATTAAAATCATAGACCTAATACTATTTAAACCAAATACATAATTCGCTAAACAAGGATCACAAAATTTTAATAACTTTACTCTATGTTTTAAGTGTTTATTAATTTTTTCAACTGAACAATTACATCTTTGGCATAAAAATTGTATTCATTTATAGAAGGCTCACATATATATTAATTATGTGTGCTGTACATATTTTTTAATCACCTGGTATACGTTATTATTCTAAACAAATATTATTTATTAAAACATTATTATTGCTCATCTCAATACTACACAAAGATCTCCTTATCTACAACCTCGACCTTTTCTTATCTGCGAACCTGACCTCTAGTTTTACGTCGTCGAAAATGAAAACAAGCTATTCTCTGTATTTTTCGAAAAACAAATATTTTACGTATTTATTCAAACATTGCTCATCTCAATACTACACAAACATCTCCTTATCTACATCCTCGACCTTTTCTTATCTGCGAACCTGACCTCTAGTCTTACGTCGAACATATTAATTTTTATTAACAGAAAAACAATTCTCGGTATTACGGAATTCGGCGAGGCGAAGCTCGGCTCTTGTGATGAAGCGAGGCTCGGCGAAGCTCGCTTCTTGGAATTTTTTTTGGTAAATAACTGCTACCTGTTCAAACCAGGTGTCACGCTTAAGACAGGTGCACAAAAGGTGACAGGTAAACACTTCTTGCAGGCAGTTGAGCCGAAGAGCTGCTGAATTAAAAGATTGCTGCAGGTGCATCACTGTTGCTAGATGGTGTTTCACTAGCACCTAAAAACAAAAGTTTTTCTGGTGTTTCATCTAATGTTTTATATCATTTTAGCATTATTTTTTCCCAGTTCTTATGATGGGTATCAACTTTTTATACCCTATATAATATTGTTAAAATCCTTTAACATAATATGACATTTTGAGTATATTCAAGTGCAAAACTAATAAACTTACAAAAAACAACGTCAGCATGTAAAATCTGGCGATGTTAAACCGGAAGTTAATCATAAAAAAACTTAAAACAGATAAGCGTAAATAACAGCTAAATTTATAAAATATTCAAATGTACAGGGTGTTCCAGCGAGGACTGAACAGGGACCTATTTTCGACCTTCCTTGTATTTTGGAAAAATTCAAAATAGCCAATCGATGTATTTTTTTCTTGTAGAATCCAAAAATGTCATCGAAAAAATATTTGAACCAGAAACAAAAGAGTTACGCTATGCATCAGGTGTTTTTTAAATGGAATGTATCGTTTTTTATACGATTTTTGGAAAGAGTGATTTTTTTTATGTCCGTTCTGATTAAAAGATTTGATTTTGCGATAGCTGTTTATATTACATTTTAATGTTTTACAAACTAAAATTTTAGCTTCACCTGTTTAAAATATACGATAGGTTGGTATAGGTGATCAAGGTAAAATGACGTTTGAATGCTTTGTCAATAAAAATTGACATTATTTTAATTATTGTCGAAGTCTTCACCTAAAAAATATATATTTGACTATGATCGAAATGAAATACTCTTCGGACGAGAGACTACAGATTGTTATGCTATTTTACAGGGTGCCAAGAAAATGCAAGAGAAGCAAGAAGATTTATTGCAAATTTTCATAGAAATATATCCATCAATACAATTCTAAGGATAAAAAACCTATTTGAGGAAAATAAAACTTTACATGATAGAAAAAGAAATTCAATAAAAAATAATTATTAAATAATAAAATAAAACTACTAATAACATAAGTTTTCAATGTGACCGCCGTTTTTCTCGAAACAACATCGATAACCCCTTTGTAGCCTTTCTAAACTTGCTGTTACAATATGATTTTCCTGATTAAGGCGGTTTATTTCATCGACAATTTTTCCCATGATCTGTTGAATATTTTCGTTTCGTTGTCTGTATACGACGTTCTTCAAATGGCCCCAAAGAAATGTATCCAAAACTGAGAGGTCGGGACTACTGGGCGGCCAAGCATATGTTCCATTTCGCCCTATCCATTCGTTATGGCGCCGATTTAAAAATTGAACCACATCATGCACGGCATGAGGAGGCGCCCCATCATGTTGCCAAATTAAATTCTGATATTCTGCCAATGGTAAGTCTTCCAAAAAATTTTCAATTTCGTTTTCTAAAAACTCATAATATCTGTGCCCATTTAAAGTCCCGTTAAAAAATATTGGTCCCAAAATTTTATTGTTTTTTATCCCACACCAAACATGAATAGAATTCTTCCCTTGAAATTTAATAGTCTGGAACTTTTTTGGATTTTCAACGGCCCAGTGGTGACTATTATGTCTGTTGAATACTCCCGATGTTGTGAAAGTAGCTTCGTCGGTCCACACAATATTTTTGAATAAATCAGGGTCTTCGTTTTCTTGCCGAATTACCATTTGAGAAACAAATTGGAAGCGAAGTTCTTTTTGTGCCGGTGTTAGGTGCTGAAGTGGAAGGATACGAAAAGGCCTAAATTTATGAATTTTCAGAGTCTGTGAACAGTCCCTCAGGTAACTCTTCTGCGCCTTACACCGCCACCGTACTGAACTTCCCGAACTGCATCCGAAATAGATTTGGTTGGATTAACTTGAAAATAATTTATAATGGTCTGGTCTCGATTTCTTCTTCTTTGTATATTTCTTTTTCTATCATGTAAAGTTTTATTTTCCTCAAATAGGTTTTTTATCCTTAGAATTGTATTGATGGATATATTTCTATGAAAATTTGCAATAAATCTTCTTCTTGCTTCTCTTGCATTTTCTTGGCACTTGTAAAATAGAATAACAATCTGTAGTCTCTCGTCCAAAGAGTATTTCATTTCGATCAGAGTCAAATATATATTTTTTAGGTGAAGACTTCGACAATAATTAAAATAATGTCAATTTTTATTGACAAAGCATTCAAACGTCATTTTACCTTGATCACCTATACCAACCTATCGTATATTTTAAACAGGTGAAGCTAAAATTTTAGTTTGTAAAACATTAAAATGTAATATAAACAGCTATCGCAAAATCAAATCTTTTAATCAGAACGGACATAAAAAAATCACTCTTTCCAAAAATCGTATAAAAAACGATACATTCCATTTAAAAAACACCTGATGCATAGCGTAACTCTTTTGTTTCTGGTTCAAATATTTTTTCGATGATATTTTTGGATTCTACAAGAAAAAATACATCGATTGGCTATTTTGAATTTTTCCAAAATACAAGGAAGGTCGAAAATAGGTCCCTGTTCAGTCCTCGCTGGAACACCCTGTACTCAGCATTTTTAAACCCCGTTTTTTTCTCAAACATATTTTTGATTAAACAAATGTGTTTAGGATGCTAAGAACAATTCAAGAAGGTTACAAACATTTAAAATAAAACAAAATTTGATGCAAATCGGAAAATCTTTCATGGTTGATTTCGAGAAAAATGTTATTGCAAATTAAAGTAGAAGAAATATTGTTTTTGGTAACATCAAGTTTTACCTCTGAGATGGTGTGTGTTCAAAAAGTAAAACATATGCGTTTGAGAGTTTACATACACATACAAAAATTAGTTTTGAGAACGCAAAATTACAGAATATGGGAATATAAGCACAAAAGCATAGTACATTTTTTTGGTTAGAATTTTCAGTTATTGTGGAATTTTATCTTGAAAATCAAAAATACAATTTTTTTTTAAATTTCGTTTTAAGCTAAAACTCTAAAATAGGTGAAACTTGTATCAAAACAGTTTATTAGGTTTTTATACATGTGTTTTCATGTTCTATGATCTTTAATTTTACAAAATTTGTAAAATATTAAACCCACATTTAATTTTCTAACACCATGCACAGGATTTTCCAATATATTTTGCCATCCACCTAGCGAGAGATTATTTGAATAGATACGAAAATGATGTAAATACATTTGTAGGGTTTTTATAAACCATCAGAATGTTGTATCATAAATGCTAAAATATTATTGGTTAATATTAGTTTTTCCGCCATACTTCTTTTATTTGACCTTCAATAATTTCTTTTTTTCCATAATCTAGTACCCTGAAAAAAACTACATAACTTAGGTTTTTGAATTTTAATTTTAGCTAAAACATAACTGAGTAAAAGCAAGTGGCCCGCTTACGTGAATCACCCTGTACACGACTTTTTACCACGATGTTTATTTGCGGCTTCTTTCATTCTTTTTGTACTGTATTTCCTACTTTTTTATGAAGTCATAAATAAACGTTTTATTATTATTATTATTATAATATTTTTTATGCAACTTTTATTTACAATAATTTTTTTTGCTAAAATTTCCATTTGTCAAGAAGTTTTAGGACAGGCTGTATGTAAAGGCGGACTCAAACGACTGGTATATTTGACGCCTATTTGAACGCGTTTACACAAATGGGCGTCGCCAAGTAAAAGTCAGCGGGGCCAAACATCACACTAAGTGTTCAAAATATGATAGAAAAAACTTATTTTTCACAAGAATGCTTGTAAGCATATTCGGCACTTGTTTATTTACCACCGGTTGTCGGTGAATGTAGCACAAGTCAATGGCTGCTGTGTAAACCTGTTCAAATGTTTGTCAAGTACACCAGTCGTTTGATTCCGCCTTAAGTACAATACTAACTCAATGGAGACAAAACATTTGTTGTGAAAAATAAGAATAATATTTTTAGATAGTTTCTGTAACGAATTATAAATTCCTATAAGTTTATTAGTTTTATGAAAGAAGCCACAAACAGCAGGTTACAAGTTAACCATACTATACCTCCTTTTATTTTTTATCGTGTTTATGCACCTATATATTTTTTAACAATATCAGCCTTCTATTTTTATTCTTACCCGCATCCATAGGTTCATCGCCTTTTTCAATGACATTAGGTTCTTTGTTCTAAGGTAGAAAAAAAGTTTCTATTTTTCTTGTTTTTGAAACAATTTCACGTTTTTCCTGTTACTTTTTTCTTTTTGCAGCTTCGCTTATATAGCTACCTTTAATATTGAAACAATACACAAATCAAAATCAAACTATTTTTTGCTGTTATTTTTTTACCACCCTACACGGCATATGAGCTTCGTCAATATAGGAACAATGTTGGTCGATAGTAAGTGCAGTACGTGCTTCCCTCCCCGGCAGAAATCAATAGTAGCATTATTGCATAGTTGTCAGTTCTCCTTAATTGTTGCATTTTACAGAATAAGGCATATGTTATACATTTTTGATTTCCTTTCGGGCCCCCGGCAATCGTCGGGTCGCCGGGCGGGCCAGTCCGACACTGCATTGAAAACGTGTGACGTCATACGCCCCCTCTCTTACGTCCCTGTCGCCCTCGCCCTTTGACGTCATTTGACTTTGAGGGAGCCCCGCCCACTCATTCTTGATTTTGACCTTGAAATTTTGAAGGTCAAGTTGCCCCGCACACTTGACCTTGGGGGGGTACATACCCCCCTTTACGTCTCTGTCCCCCTCGCCCTGTGACGTCACTTGACGTTAAGTGTCCGCCCACTTGCCCTTGGGAGATGTGGTTGACTGGTGGGGGGGGGGGTGCTTGTTATTTAACCCTGAGAGGCCCTTGACATTTGACTTGAAAAGTCTTTGAGGATGTTTTGAAGGTCAAATTGTCTGATTTGAAATGACCTTGAGATGTGGCTGGTTGGTGGGGGGTGCTTCTTTTATTTGACCCTGAGATGTTTTGAAGGTCGAATTGTCTGACTTTGAAAAAAGTTTTTGTAGGTCAAATTGTTTGACCTTGAGATGTCGTTGATCGGTTGGTGGGGGTGTTTGTTATTAAGTGATGCTTTTGTTTTTTATGTGGGTAGGGGATGTTCGACCTTGAAGGGAGTATATATAAAAGGCTTGTTTGGTAAGGAAAACCGCATATTCAAACACGAATCATTTGCAGTGACATCCCGCTTATAAACAGAAATATTGTGTTGTGTGAAAGTGTTTTAAGGTATACTATATTCGAGTTTTGACTTTCAGTACCCTTATTACTTTTTTTTTAATGAGTATTTCAAAGCAAACAATTGTTGAAATTAGTAAAACGAAGATGGTGAGCGGAGAGCCATACCATCATTAACGGTGTAAAAAGTATATATTATTATAAAAAATAAAGTTAATGACAAGTTTTGGGGAAACTATTCTAGTAACATTATATGATAAAATCCATAATCAAATTTTTCAAACATTTTTACCAAAACGTGTCGTTGAAGCTGTATCATTGGACACAGTCGAGAATATGAATAAGTCAGAGGATAAATTCACTTTGACTTTTATTTAGGACAAAACTCGCGAGTGTTTGCCGGTGCTAATACATGGTGTTTTGGAATAATAATATTTAACATTAAAGCTACAATTGTTGTATTATAATTTAAAAAGCTTATTAAATAAAAAATGTAATAAGGGTGTTGTTAAAAACAAAATTCGGAATCATAGATTCCTCACATATTTATTTCTAATTAGATATGGATAATGTTGTTACTGAAAGGTATGATTCCCATGTAAGCATCTTGAGCTATGACAATCAGTAATCATACATCGGACATTAGGCAGTACAGCTAAGAATAATGTCTGAACATATATTTCACTTTTAAGTCAATTTGGAATCGATGACCGACAAGAATATATTAAATATTTAGAGGATTCAACCAATTTATCTGTAGGAGCACATATTTGTGAAAATATGTATATGGATGTATTACCTTGGATACTTTTTGTTCAGAAATTCTTGAGGAGGCTCTAAAGGATTTTTAATTAAAATTCCACATATTCCAAATGATATTGTGGAGAAATATCGATTATACGAAGACTTGGATGTACATGATGTAGCTGAGGAAAAACAACTAGAGGAAGATCTACAAAAACATCCTCAAAGCAGTGACAATGGCAACCAGAGTGATGTACACAATTTTGCAGTTCCTGAAAGCAGTACCAACGACGGTCAGTGTGGTATTGACACTGTCGATAAAATGGATGTAGATTAGAAAAGCAAATAAATACTGTGAAAAAGACAATGTACATAACAAGTTTGAATTGTCTTTTTTGCAAATAAAATATTACTAATATTACATTTCATTTCCCTTATTTTTAATAGTTTTCAGATATAACTAGGATTTTTGCATTTTACTTTAGTTCTAAGTAAGAATGGGTCGAGTTAACATTACACTTGATACATTTGTTCGTCAAAAAGTTAATAAAAAATACTATTACGCAGTCCTCCAGGAATTGGTTTTAAATTTACTGTTGATCTTCAATATGACATTCAAGGAAAATCTTTAATTAACGTCGCAGACCGTTCGAAAGGTAGTGATATTGTAACTCGAGACTATTTCCTTCAAGAAACTCACAAGCTTCGGATAAAACTGGCCGGATTTTTGAATATGCTTAAACTTAAAAAAGCTTAAGCGCGGAGCTTGACGATCATGAGACACAAATAGGGTTGTTAGAAATTGAGCTGCTGTTACATCGGAAGGGGGCTGAAGAATGTCGACAAAAGCTGGGTCACTTCTGCAATTTAGTATAAATATGTATAAAATGTGTATTTTTAAGTAATTTTAGGTGTTTATATGTATGGTCAATAGATTAATTTTAATAAAATGTATTATTACAAATTTAATGTATTTACTTAAACCCTCAGTGAGAACCGTGGAACATATCTCGATATATTAACTAAATTTTTATTCTCATATGCTCAATACATACACACTTAAAAACGAAATAGCGACAACCTCCATGAAATGTAGTTTTACGACCTAAATTTTTTGTTAAACAATGCTGTCTATTGACTTTTTATGATATAAAGTAAAAAACTTAAAAATGTTTACTTCTGTAGATACACCATAAAAAAATTAAAACTAAGAAAATAAAAAAATATTATTTGTGTTGAAACGGTATAGCTTATCTGCAAAAAATTGAGTTTTTCATACCATAATAAATAATTTTTTGTTTTTTGTACGAATTCAACTGGATGGGACAAAAATAATGCTATCTATATGTAATATATAATATATATATATATATATATATGAGGGTAAAGGCCCAGAAATCATGATCGCAGGAGAGTACCCTGTGACATAACCGAAAGCAATTCTTCTTGTAGGCCGTTTTGCACCTGCAGAAATTATATATTTCTGCTATCTACATATATCTTTTCCGGCCAAGAACTTTTGATAAAGGTGTGTGAAAGCGCATTTTTATTGATTTTAGTATCTACTCTCCGTATGATGGTGCTAGTGCATACTTTGCCAAATTCCTATGGGTTTGCAGCCGGAAACCACCGGAGCCCCAATAGGTGGCGCTAAGTGTTATACTTAGCATGTAGTACTGTTTCAGTATGATAGACGTTTCGTTTTCGATTTTGTCATATCGAGCAATCTGTTATTTCAGATCTCCCTGGGTGCAAGCCTGCCTGATGAGGGTAAAGGCCCAGAAATCATGATCGCAGGAGGGTACCCTGTGACATAATCGAAAGCAATTCTTCTTGTAGGCCGTTTTGCACCTGCAGAAATTATATATTTCTGCTATCTACATATATCTTTTCCGGCCAAGAACTTTTGATAAAGGTGTGTGAAAGCGCATTTTTATTGATTTTAGTATCTACTTTCCGTATGATGGTGCTAGTGCATACTTTGCCAAATTCCTATGGGTTTGCAGCCGGAAACCACCGGAGCCCCAATAGGTGGCGCTAAGTGTTATACTTAACATGTAGTACTGTTTCAGTATGATAGACGTTTCGTTTTCGATTTTGTCATATCGAGCAATCTGTTATTTCAGATCTCCCTGGGTACAAGCCAGCCTGATGAGGGTAAAGGCCCAGAAATCATGATCGCAGGAGGGTACCCTGTGACATAATCGAAAGCAATTCTTCTTGTAGGCCGTTTTGCACCTGCAGAAATTATATATTTCTGCTATCTACATATATATATATATATATATATATATATATATATATATATATATATGTGTGTGTTTTCATTCCGGGTGTACATCCGTCCACTACTGTCGTTCTGAAAAGAACAGTTTTGCTGACGTTTCGACAAATCATATTTGGCATTTTCGAAGCTTTCCTCGCGTCGGAATAGAGACTCTAGAGAGAGATAGAGATACATGTTAAACCTAAATTAATTTTAAAATTTTACAAATTGCTATCATTAATATAAAACTACATTTAAAATATAGCAGATCTTAACAAAAGTACAATACATTTTAAAATTTAAACAAAAATAAGACAAAAACAGGAACAGAAATTTGGAAATACGAAAAATATTTATTATTTACTTCTCGGTGGCTAATCTGCTTGCTTTTGAATTTTTTTTTTCTAGGCTTAGTCAAGGTGGAATCATTAGTTCGAGATAACAATTTAAATTTATTGTAAATTAATAAATATGTGATGGAAAAATTATTTATATTTTGTTATAATGCATGTATTGCAGCATGTGGTAAATTTGGCGTAATTTTTTTACGTCTCGCTTGTTATTAACAGCGTATTTTTCTTTTTTATATGAAGCAATTCTTTTATAATAAGTTTATCATATTTATTGTCTGTATCTAATATTTTGGTATTAGCGTAATCAAATTCATGTTTTTCTGTTTTTTCGTGTTTGTGTAAGCCTATCGATGCATTTTTTGTATACTTGTGTCCCTTCAAACTATTCTTCAATAGTTGAGTGGTCATGCCTATATATTTTGCTGGACAGTTTAAACAGGGTACGGAGTAAGTTAAATTAGATTTTTTATTTAAATCTGACAAAAATAACAAAACTTTCATAATGAACACCACTGACTATGATATGACAATGATTCAACTTCTAAACGACACAAATACATATAAAAAATTAATCGAATAATTAAAAAAATAACAGAACTAAACAATTTATTAAACATAACTCTCAAATGACCATCTTTAAACCTGAGAAAACTAGCAAAACTGTCATAATGAACACCACTGACTATGATGCGAAAATGATTCTAATCGACACAAATACATATAAAAAATTAATCCAATCTTTAAAAAAATGAACAAAACCTAACAATTTATTAAGGATAACTTTCAAATTACCATTCTTAAACCTGACAAAACTAGCAAAACTGTCATAATGAACACCACCGACCATGATACGAAAATGATTCAACTTCTAAACAACACAAAAACATATAAAAAATTATTCGAATAATTAAAAAAATTATTAAGAATAATCCTCTAATTACCATCCTTAAACCTGACAAAATTAGTAACACTGTCATAATGAACACCACTGACTATGATACGAAAATGATTCAACTTCTAAACGACACAAATACATATTAAAAATTAATCGAATAATTAAAAAAATAACAAAACTAAACAATTTATTAAAGACAACCCTCAAATTACCATCCTTAAACCTCACAAAACTAGCCAAATTGTCATAATGAACACCACTGACTATGATACAAAAATGATTCGAATTCTAAACGACACAAATACATATAAAAAATTAGTCGAAGAATTAAAAAAATTAACAAAACTAAACAATTTATTAAGGATAACCGTCAAATTACTATCCTTAAACCTGACAAATCTAGCAAAACTGTCATAATGAACACCAGTGACTATGATACGAAAATGATTCAACTTCTAAACAACACAAATACATATAAAAAAACAATCGAATAATTAAAAAATTATAAAAACTAAACAATTTATCAAGGATAACCCTCAAATTATCATTCTCAAACCTGACAAAACTAGCAAAACTGTCATAATGAACACCACTGACTGATACAAAAATGATTCAACTTCTAAACGACACAAATACATATACAAAAATGAATCCAATAATTAAAAAAAAAAACTAAACAATTTAATAAGGATAACCCTCAAATTACCATCCTTATACCTGACAAAACTAGCAAAACTGTCATAATGAATACCACTGACTATGATTCGAAAATGATTCAACTTCTAAACAACACAAATACATATAAAAAATTAATCGAAGAATTAAAAAAAATTAACAAAACTAAACAATTTATTAAGGATAACCGGCAATTTACCATCCTTAAACCTGACAAATCTAGCCAAAACTGTCCTAATGAACAACACTGACTAAGATACGAAAATGATTCAACTTCTAAACGACACAAATACATATAAAAAAAATTAATCGAATAATTATAAAAATTTACAAAACTAAACAATTTATTAACGATATCCCTTAAATTACCATCCTTTAACCTGACAAATCTAGCAAAACTGTCTTAATGAACACCACTGACTATGTTACGAAGGTGATTCACCTTTTAAACGTCACAAATAGATATAAAAAATTAATCGAATAATTAAAAAAAATAACAAAACTAAACGATGTATTAAGGATAACCCTCAAATTACCATCCTTAATCCTGACAAAAAAATGATTCAACTTCTAAACGACACAAATACATATAAAGAATTAAAATCCGACCCTACAAACGTTTTACAAAATAAAAACAATTCTTAAAAAAAAAGCTTAGAAACAAAAATGTATTAACTGATACTGAAAGTAAAAATGTGTCTATACACAATGCAGTTGCACTTAAAATTTATATTCTAATCAAATTGCTTAAACCAAACATTCCTTTAAGACCAATTGCATCTTGTGTTCAATCGCCTTTCTATAACCTTTCAAATTATTTGTCGAAATGTTTATCAAACATCACAGAAAAAAATAATTATTACATAAAAGACTCTTTTATCTTTAAACAATTCATTGATTCAGTAAAATTACCAGCAAACTCCAAACTTATATCTTTAGATGTAAATTTTTAATATACTAATATACCTAATGAACTTGAAGCTACAGCGATAAAAGAAATATGGAATGAGCTAAAAGAATTTACAACTTAACTTATAACGATTTTATAGAAGCGTTAAATATCGTAATTCTAAATAACTACTTCCAATATAAAAATGATTTTTACCAACAATTAGATGGTTGCGCCATGGGCTCATCAATTTCTTCCACAGTGGCATAAATGGTAATGGATTTTAGAAGAAAGAGTTCTTGAAAAATTGGATTTTAATATTACGTTTTTAAAAGGTACGTTGAGGATTGTTTGGCTTTAATTCCAGAAAATAAAATCGACAATGTATTACTAGCTTTTAATAGTTTCCTTCCTAAAGTTCAATTCACACTTGAAGTAGAAGAAAATAACTAAATACATTTTTTAGATTTAACCATAATCACTCAAACTAACAACGATTTAAAAACAAAATGGTTTACAAAAGAAACATGGTTTGGACGTTACCTTAACTTTAATTCTCATCATCCCAATAACCAAAAAAGAAGTGTCCTAATTGGTGTATCTGATCGTACTGTAGCCCTTACGTCACCTGAATATCGCCCAGAAACTCTCCAAAAAATAATAAATACCTTAAAATCTAATATTCCTGAAAGGTTTATCAAAAAAATAATTAAACAAAGAACCCACAAATTTTATAATCAAAAAAATCAATTAAAACAAGATAACATAAAAAAATATGTAGCAATACTTTACCCAAATCAGTTATCAGAAAAAATAAAGTTCATTTTAGGAAAAGATAATATAATTGCATGTCACAAAGCACACAACTTAATCGGTTTTTTGTGTACTACACTAAAAAGCAAAGTACCAAAAAATAAAAAATCTAATTTAATCTACTCAGTACCCTGTTTAAACTGTCCAGCGAATTATATAGGCATGACCACTCAACTATTGGAGAATAGGAGAGGACACAAGTATACAAAAAATGCATCGACAGCCTTATACAAACACGAAAAAACAGAAAAACATGAATTTGATTACGCCAATATTAAAATATTAGACACTGACAATAATATAATATGATAAACTTATTATAAACGAAATGCTTCATATAAAAAAAAAGAAAAAATACGCTGTTAATGACAAGATAGACGTAAAAAATCTAAGCCAAATTTACCACAACTTAATACATGTATTATAACAAAATATAAATAACTTTTCCGTCACTAATATTTATTAATTTACAATAGATTTAAATCGTTATCTCGAACTACTAATTCCACCTTGACTAAGCTTATAAGAAAAGGAAAAAAAAATATTCCCCAACCGAGAAATAAATAACAAACATTTTTCGAGATATGTACCGAATTTCTGTTGCTGTTTTTGTTCCATTTTTGTTTAAATTTTAAAGTGTATTGTGCTATAAGATCAACTATATTTTAAATGTAAGTTTTATATCAATGTTAGCAATTTGTAAAATTTTAAAATTATTTTAGGTTTAACATGTAATTCAAAATGGAAAAAAAGCTTAAATAATAAATAAGACCTTTTTAAAAAGCCTACTAAGACGGGCGAAGTAGCAAGTTTCATTATAAAACATAAACCTATACTCAAGAAAACTAAACACTATATTATAATATTTAAGGTTTATGAAAAAGAGAATTATATTCTATATATATCTATATATATATATATATATATATATATATATATATATATATATATATATATATATATATATATATATATATATATATATATATATATATATATATATATATATATATATATATATATATATATATATATATATAAGCGATATTAGTCGTCTTATACACCACACAAAACCTTTAGTAAATAGCTATCTATTTTCAATTTGTACCATAATTTTACCAGTTCATCCCTCTACCACCCTTAATTCTTGTGCCAAATTTTAAATCAATCTATTAAGTAGTTTTTTAAGCTGAATTTTTAAATTTTTTATTAAGATGCCATTTTGTTTCGTCATTTTGGATTCGTACCAAAACTTTACCAGCTGAATTCTACATAATGGTTGATTTCTGTGCAAAATTTGAGATAAATTTGGAAAGTAATTTTTTAGTAATAATTTTTAACATTTTACTAGGCTACCATTTTGTCACCATATTGGATTGCTCCTATTTCACCCCATCCGCTTTACCCGTTAATACATAAGAAAATAAAACTAATAAACTATCGTTTTTCCCATATCTCATCAACTTCAAAAAATCGTCACTCAGAACATTCTCAAAGTCATTTGAAAGTTAATAGGCAATTACTTCTCAATGTCAAACAATTTGACATTCAAAACTTCAAGGCTAAGTGGATCCAAGGTCAAGTGGAAGGGTGGGGAGTGGGGCGCTTTTAGGTCAGATCTCAGAGTCAAATGAACCCAAAGTCACGTGGTCGTTCTTTTTCCAGTTATAATATGTCAAATGATTTCGTATCAAATAATCTTGTTTAGTCGTTAAAAGTTATTTATAACTGAACATTGTATTTACCAAACATAATCATAATTAAAGTAAAATAATTCTTAAAGCATAAAATTTTATATATGTTAAGTTAGTCTTAGCGGTTTTATATATGTAAAATTAGGTTAAGGTGAAATGCATTTTTGCAAGTATTTTGGGTTTTATTTCAGTTATAAGTTGTAAAAACTAAATGGAAAAATTCACGCCAAGATAAAAAATAAAACAACACTTGTTTAATAATTTTTTTCATAAAATAAAAGTTTTCCATAAAACCGATAGGGAGCCACGTAAACATCAAAAAGGATTTTTTATCGAACTTTCATTCGTCGTTTTGGACCCGGCAACGCTGGGTATTGGTCAAAAAAGTCCTTATCCTAAACGGTCCAGCGTGATATTGATATTACATTGTACTATAAAAATCAAATCAGCTCTATATCAGTGTCATGGTAATTGCACTTCTCTGAGTAACTAACTACACCAGTAAACCTCTTTCAGTATGATAATTAATATATAAGCATCCTTAGCAATTCTTTTGAAAAAATATTAAATAACTAAAGAACTCAGCAAAACACCGAAGTTGATTCCAAATCTCAACCATAAAAGATGTACTTTGTGCATTATTGACCATTAAAAGACGCGATTCAAAAGAATCTAATGATAATGGACACGCATAGAATTTTAAAATTTAATAATTCGGCGTGGATAAAAACTTACATGGATTGATACAGAGATTTTAGATTCATCAGTTTTATACATTTTCTATGAAAAACATGGGTGCGTAATGTAATTCCCAAATATCTAATAATTTGGATTTTGTATAAGGCGTAGGAGTTTCTTAAAGTTTATCCCAACATGTAAACCTTTCAATATTAATATGTAAGGCTTAGTCATTTAATTATTAAGTAACAATCTTCGTGTAACTGACATTCACGATTGATATGCCTAACACATATTTTAGGTTCTGAATTGCCGGCTTGTTCAAGCAAAGCAAAAATGACCTGTTCGTTTAGCGGTCCATCGTAAAAATACGATGTTAAAAATTCACCAATGTATAAGTTATACGCGAGCATTCAACGATATGCAATATAAAAATAGTAAATCACTGCTTTTATATTATAACAGGGACGTAAGAGGGAGGAGTATTCACCTTCAAAACATCTTAAGGTCATTGCACCCCCCACCCAAACAATGGTATCAAAGTCATTTCATAGTCAAACTTAAGGTCGAACAATTTGACCTCCAAAAAAATCTCTAGGTTAATTTACATGATAAACGCATCACTTAATAACAAGCACCCCCCACCAGTGAACCACATCTCAAGGTCAAATGGACCCAAGGTCAGGTGGCCGGGACGTGTACAGGGTGAGGGGCAGGGATGTAAGAATGGTGAATATTCGCAACGGATTATTCAAGTTATTTTTAAATGTGTTCAGATTATTTGTTGCGTATAGATTGACAAACAAAAATCTTTTTTGGCTTTTTCGCAACTGAATAAAAATATTTAACTTTAAATTAATTGAAGCAAATATTTAATATAATTACATACCTCAACATGTAGACTAGTCTGTCTACGGAATGTTTCGATACATAATATAAACAATATTATTTAAGCAAGCATAAGAAATTATATCATTTACCTTAAGTTTTTATAGACACATAGTAATTGTACAAATACTTTCATCCTATCGGGACTCATCAGTGCGCCGATCTTAAGAGAAAAACATTAAATAATAGAAAAGAATTGATTTCAAAATTTTAAAATGTGTCAGTTTGTTTGACATGTAATCTCATTTTTTTCATATCTAGGTTACATGTCAAACAAACTGACACATTTTAAAATTTTGAAATCAATTCTTTTCTATTATTTAATGTTTTTCTCTTACGATCGGCGCACTGATGAGTCCCGATAGGATGAAAGTATTTGTACAATTACTATGTGTCTATAAAAACTTAAGGTAAATGATATAATTTCTTATGCTTGCTTAAATAATATTGTTTATATTATGTATCGAAACATTCCGTAGACAGACTAGTCTACATGTTGAGGTATGTAATTATATTAAATATTTGCTTCAATTAATTTAAAGTTAAATATTTTTATTCAGTTGCGAAAAAGCCAAAAAAGATTTTTGTTTGGATTATTCAAGTATTTCACGAATAATCTGAGGATGTCTGGAATATTGAGAGAATATTCTATGATATTCCTCTACTATTCCAAGGATATTTTTAGATTTATTTACTGGGAATATGTTTTATAAATATTCTATGTATATTAAATGAATATTGTATAAATATAACTATCGTTATGTGAATATCGAATTATCTGTCTATTATAATAGATATTTTTTAATACATTTTTCAGTAATAATCTCATATTATTCAATAAATACTAAATTCTTAAATGAATATTTTGTAAAAAAACCTATAAATGTTATCTACAATATATTTTTGTACGCAAGGCATATAAATGCAAAATAATTTGTGTCCTAGTATATCCTAGAACCAGTTTTTTTTTGTAGCCATATGCAAAAAATTTCGCACTTTAAATCAACGTTTCGCTCACTGTGTTAAGCTTTCTCAAGATTTTATTGTCTCCTGATTCCTAAAAAAATTTTTTTTTTAATAAGAACACAATAAAGATATATACATACATACACGTAAACATAATTATATACATTGAGACGTTAAATGGCTTAAAATGACTAAAATTGTACAATGAATTTAAAAAACACATTTTTTAGTTAGTAGACACAAATTTAAAACACAAATATCTATTATACTTATAGTTTACGGTACGAACCTTGGAGGAGCAATTTGTTTTGTGGAATGTTTATGTGGTGAAATTATGAGACTGAAGGGGTCTAGAATATTTTGGTTAACATTTTTTTTTTGCTATAAAAACTCTGTATTTTATCTGATGCTTGGCACCTGTGAATACAAATATTAATAGTTTTAATTGATATACAGAGGCAAGTTGAATTTCTGTTTAAAATTTTATACAGGGTTGAGAGGATAAGATTTTGAATTTGTATTTCTTTCCGATTAATTAATTAAGCTGAAATATATTTGCCTTAAACCACTAATATCTTTTTTATCATTTACTGTCTGGCTTTCCTTTTTTTATTGCGTTCATTTCCTTAACTGTTAATTTATAATAATTTCTAAATGTGTTTTTTAAATTCATTATGAATTGTGTGTGTACAATTTTAGTCATTTTAAGCTATTTAACGTCTCAATGTATATAATGATGTTTACGTGTATGTATGTATATATTTTTATTGTGTTTTTAATGAAAAAAAAGTTTAGGAATCAGGAGACAATAAAATCTTGAGAAAACTCAACATAATGAGCGAAACACTGATTTAAAGTGAGAAAATTTTTTTCATTGTTAACCTAACCTAAGAAAATAAGGTCCCTCATATATATATATATATATATATATATATATATATATATATATATATTTATATATATATATATATATATATATATATATATATATATATATATATATATATATATATATATATATATATATATATATATATATATATATATATATATATATATATATATATATATATATATATATATATATATATATATATATATATATATATATATATATATATATATATATATATATATATATATATATATATATATATATATATATATATATATATATATATATATATATATATATATATATATATATATATATATATATATATATATATATATATATATATATATATATATATATATATATATATATATATATATATATATATATATATATATATATATATATATATATATATATATATATATATATATATATATATATATATATATATATATATATATATATATATATATATATATATATATATATATATATATATATATATATATATATATATATATATATATATATATATATATATATATATATATATATATATATATATATATATATATATATATATATATATATATATATATATATATATATATATATATATATATATATATATATATATATATATATATATATATATATATACTATATAATATATATATATATATATATATATATATATATATATATATATAAGTAGGTATTATCGACCGTATATAAATTATAAAAAGGTTTTGGTTTCGGGTCTAGCGGTCAGTGGATAAGAAAAAAAAACTCTTTTTCCTTAAGTGCTATATTTATATGTTATTAGCTTCATCAGGAGCAGCTATAAGATTAACAGAAAACAGAATTAAAATATTACGCTAGCGTTAAAATTTATATAAAACAAAAAAAAAAAACAAGAAACATTAGGTACTTTTTAAAATTACTTACAAGAAAGTAGAGTCAAACTCTGTAAAATTTGAACATTGTCACGTTCGCAACAGCACAAACAATGTAGCGTTATCAACAAATAACCATAGCTCGATCATATATAATGCAAGAAAAAATGCAAAATAAAAACTTATCAGTGTAAACTATCTTAGGTGCTGATAATTATTTCTACGAGGAGTATGTACAGTATGGAATTAAAAAGGATCACATTAAATTTAACAGATTACAATAAATATTACTTAACTGATTTGTGTCTGATTTATAATTTATACATCTATTATTCCTATTAATATGAAACATTTCCAGAAACAATCTTTTTTTATAGTTGGATGCAATTTCCAAAATTTTTACATTTGCAAAATCAAAATTATGGCCAGTTTTTTTATTATGTTCAGCTAACGCACAGGAGTTTTTTCCTAAACGGCAATCACTCTTGTGGCCAGTGATTCTTTGTCGAAGCCATTGTGAAGTTTGGCCAATATACTGTCCATCACATTCCAAACACGATAACTCGTAAACTACATTACTATTAAACAACAAAGGTGTTTTATCTTTGACTCTAGAAAACAGATTAAAATTTTTTATTGTTTTGTATTTCACTACCTTAATCTCTGGAAAGGATTTAAATAATTTTGAAATGTTGTTAGTAAGGCCAGTAATAAAGGGCAGTTTTCTATATTTAAGGGTAATGGGTTGATTTTCTTCCGTGGGACCATCAATGAATTTGAGTTGTAAATTAATTTTCTTAAAATGTGTGCAGGATAACCGTTATTTAAGAACATCTGTAACAATTTCTTTAAGTTTTTTTGTAAAAATGAATCATCGGAAATATGCGTTACCCTATTTTTCATCGCTATTACTGTATTGTATTTTTGATTTTTTGGATGGTTAGAAAAATATTCAAATCATTAAAATATTGTAGGGTTAGATCTGCACTATCATAGGGAACTGCAAATGATAGTGCAGATCTAACCCTACAATATTTTAATGATTTTCACGATAATATTCAGTTTACCATAGAAAAAGAATCCCAACGTAGTGTGCCTTTCTTGGACACTAAAGTAATTAGAAACCCCAATAACGTAATTATTTTGGATTGGTATCAGAAACCTACGGCATCAGGTAGGTTTCTAAATTATTTTTCTAACCATCCAAAAAATCAAAAATACAATACAGTAATAGCGATGAAAAATAGGGTAACGCATATTTCCGATGATTCATTTTTACAAAAAAACTTAAAGAAATTGTTACAGATGTTCTTAAATAACGGTTATCCTGCACACATTTTAAGAAAATTAATTTACAACTCAAATTCATTCGATGGTCCCACGGAAGAAAATCAACCCATTACCCTTAAATATAGAAAACTGCCCTTTATTACTGGCCTTACTAACAACATTTCAAAATGATTTAAATCCTTTCCAGAGATTAAGGTAGTGAAATACAACACAATAAAAAATTTTAATCTGTTTTCTAGAGTCAAAGATAAAACACCTTTGTTGTTTAATAGTAATGTAGTTTACGAGTTATCGTGTTTGGAATGTGATGGACAGTATATTGGCCAAACTTCACAATGGCTTCGACAAAGAATCACTGGCCACAAGAGTGATTGCCGTTTAGGAAAAAACTCCTGTGCGTTAGCTGAACATAATAAAAAAACTGGCCATAATTTTGATTTTGCAAATGTAAAAATTTTGGAAATTGCATCCAACTATAAAAAAAGATTGTTTCTGGAAATGTTTCATATTAATAGGAATAATAGATGTATAAATTATAAATCAGACACAAATCAGTTAAGTAATATTTATTGTAATCTGTTAAATTTAATGTGATCCTTTTTAATTCCATACTGTACATACTCCTCGTAGAAATAATTATCAGCACCTAAGATAGTTTACACTGATAAGGATTTATTTTGCATTTTTTCTTGCATTCCGATTGATCGAGCTATGGTTATTTGTTGATAACGCTACATTGTTTGTGCTGTTGCGAACGTGACAATGTTCAAATTTTACAGAGTTTGACTCTACTTTCTTGTAAGTAATTTTAAAAAGTACCTAATGTTTCTTGTTTTTTTTTTTTTTTTGTTTTATATAAATTTTAACGCTAGCGTAATATTTTAATTCTGTTTTCTGTTAATCTTGTAGCTGCTCCTGATGAAGCTAATAAACATTGGCGAAATATTGAGCACTTAAGGAAAAAAGAGTTTTTTTTTCTTATCCACTGACCGCTAGACCCCAAACCAAAACCTTTTTATATATATATATATATATATATATATATATATATATATATATATATATATATATATATATATATATATATATATACAGGGTGTTTTCTAACTTGATGCATTCCTTTTAGGAGGTAATAGGGGAGGACTTCAAATGGAATCAAAATAAACCCATATTGGGCCATATAAAAGTTTTTAGTTTTCTAGATATTTTCGATTTTTTAAAATATTGCAAAAAGCCAGAAAATTATGGTTAAAAAATTTATTTAAAAAAAAAACTATAAACCCTGTTGAGGTAAGTTAAATTTTATTTATTAGCCAATACATTGATAATGTAATATTAATAGCATTTGTAGTAATAAACCTAAATTCTAATAAATCACAATCAAAAGTTTGCATCGAAAATAACAATAAAATTTGCTTACTTCAGTTTTAAGACGTTTTCTTGAAGAAAGTTGTTAATACATGAAGCGTACAAATTGAAGCGAAAACCTCCTCATTTATTTAACTTTACAACGAGATATAAGAGTTATGAAAATACAATACAAGAACTCACTAGAAATTGACAATTATGAAAAACTCACTATGATACAAAACGAAAAAGCTAATAATTAATTGTTAAAATCAGAATGAAAAGTCGACATAAGCCGGGTTTATAATTAAAGTTTCCTTCAAATTGTGCCCCTCTGCTTCTAATACAGGCTCGAACACGTTTTCTTACTTCACTCTTTGTAATTCCCATGGAAAAATTGGTTCTAATTTGCTGGGCCGCATCGATAATCCTTTGCCGTAACACTTGAAGCGAAGGTACGGGGGAAGCATAAACTAATGCCTTCATATGGTCCCAAATATAAAAATCTAATGGTGTGAGGTCAGGAGACCTCGGTGGCCAAGGCATAGGCCCGCCTCTTCCAACCCAGCGATTTGGAAACTGATGGTTTAACCACTCCCGTACTGTTAAGTGGTAGTGAGCGGGACAGCCGTCATGCTGAAATATCATATCTATCTCGTCGAGTTGCTAGTGGTAAGTCTTCCAACATAACCATTAAGTCATTTCGCAAAAAAGCTTCATAATGGACTGCATTAAGGTTATCCGGCAAAAAATATGGACCAATCACAAAGTTGTCAATTACCCCCATCCAAACATGCAGCGAAAAACGCCTTTGAGACGATGTGGGTCTAATTTGGAATGGATTCTTTTCTATCTTGGGTGCCCAATAATGTAAATTGTGGTAATTAACCACCCCGTCCTGACTAAATTTGGATTCGTCAGTCCATAATATTTTGTTCAAGAAGTTCGCATCTTCCACAACAGTCTTTACCATAAAACGGCAGAACTCCATTCTTCTTCGAGGATCGTCTTCCTCCAGCACTTGTACAGGAGTATAGTGATATGGATAAAGTCCAGATTTATTAACGGTAGACCAGACTTTATAGCCTGAAACATCAAACAGGCGCGCAACTTCTTTTGTAGAGGCTTCAGGACACACACGAAAATGTTCTAGGATGAGTTCGGAATTTTTTAACAAAAACAAATCAAATACACAGTTTCAAACAACTTTCGAAAAACTGTCAAATTGTTTTAATAAACAAGGATATGTCATCGAAGAAGTGATTGTTTCTGCTAGATCTTTTACCATTACTTTAGTTGTACACTTCCCTTGTAGACGCTATGCCAAGATCAATAAATGACAAATTTTTATTTAACAAATAACCGAAAATAATTGCATAACACACTTTTTGTTAGAGGTTGTTAATATTTTTAAAAGAGTTATATCTCGTTGTAAAGCTAATTAAACGAGGATGTTTTGGCTTCAATTTGTACGTTGGCTAATAAATTGAATTTAACTTACGTCAACAGAGTTTATAGCTTTTTTTAAAATGCATTTTTTAAGCATAATTTTCTGGCTTTTTGCAATATTTTAAAAAATCGAAAATATCTAGAAAACTAAAAACTTTTGTATGGCCCAATATGGGGTTATTTTGATTCCATTTGAAGTCCCCTATCGCCTCCTAAAAGAAATGCATCAAGGTAGAAAACACCCTGTATATATATATACATATATATATATATATATATATATATATATATATATATATATATATATATATTATATATATTTATATAAGTCCGTCCATTTAGTGGATTTTCGAAAATTACTACGCCGATAATTCGGTTGTTTACGACCTTGACTCTGGACTTCTCGCATCCAGAGAGGATTGTGGTCCGACCAATAATGCAGGTTATGCAAGTTCACTTTCCCATTGGAGAGGAAAATAGCTATGTAATAAGTAATATGTGGATTTATGGATTTTTGGCTATATAGAATTTTTGAGTTAATTTAATGTTTTATGGAGATCTAAAGATGATTTGGAAGTAGTGATTTAATTTGCATAATTTTTTTTTCAAAATTTTTCAAATTTTAGGTTAAATTGAAATGATAGATGAAAATAACTTTCACTTTACCATTGGCACTTTTTCTCCTCTACAATTCGGTGCAGTTAATTTTTTAATTCGACGTTTCGGATTCGAGCATCTATCATCAATTTTCTTAATTTAAATACGGACCTGGTTTTTTTATTTCACTATCTTATACCCTTCATAACCACAAAATAAAATGTGACAAAAAAAGTCATATTATATTATTTGATTTTTTTGAGAAAATCCGTTTTATTTGAGGAATTCCAGAAAAACGCAAAACAAATTTGGTGACCGTTAATAGCACCACAAATAGAGTGAAAAAAAGCCCTTTTTTTAAGAATAAGTTCAATAAAATCGGTTCATTCAAAACAGAGATATCAACGTTTGAAATAAAAATGATTGACCTTCCCCAACCACTTTATTATTGAAAATAGAAAAAAATGATGCGTATCAAAAGTTGCGCAACTTATTGAAGAATACTACGCTTATATTTTCGACACACTTTAACTATGTAAATTCACAAAAAAATCGACATTTACGATTTAACGTTCTTGTTGCGGCCCCTAGCGGCAATTTTTCGAGGTTAAAAATAATTTCGAGCAATTTGTCTTGGCCGATTTATTATATAATTTTTTTCCCGAAACCGTAAGACAAGTGGCTTCTGAGATACGGCCGGCTCATTTCTGCCGTAAACGAAATTGTCCTAAAAAATCCTATCTCACGATTAATAGAGCGGACATCCCCTCTCCCAACCCTGTTAAATTCCTGGGACTGACCTTTGACTCCACTCTTAACTGGAAGGCTCATCTTGACCACTTAAAAACAAAATGCTTAACTGATCTAAATATCTTACAGAATTTCTTTGTTACAAATTTATAAAGCATGTATACTATCTAAAATTGATTATGGATGCATAGTATATTCCTCTGCTACCACTGCCAACTTAAGAAAACTTGACACTGTCCATAATACAGCCCTTAGAATAACACTCGGCCCCTTCAGAACAAGTCCTGTTACTAGCTTGTATTGTGAGTCAGAATGCTCTCCGCTAATCGTCTCCCAGAATACTTCTTAATCATGTATTCAACATTACAAGGAATTTTTTCCATCCCATATTCCACCCACAAATCAACCCAGTAATGCATGCAAAGCATGGAAACGCTAAATATTACTCTCTCTCCTGCCTTTACCTCCGAAACTACCTCCTTCCCGCCATGGAATATACTACAACCATCTATCGATACTACTTTGCTACAATACGAGAAAAACCTATGTAACCCTCAAATCATACGCAATGCATTCATATACCTTAATCGCACTAAATTTACGAATTACAAATTAATATACACTGATGGATCTAAGAGTGAAACTCGTACATCTGCTGCTTTCTCTAGTCTCTTTCGAGAAGCTACCTATCGCTTACATTATTCAACCGGTATACTAACTGCCCAACTTCTAGGTATATCTAAAGCAATATAACATATAATGAATGCAATTTACTTTTAGGAAATGGGCTATAATCACTGACTCTGTCAACTCAATCGGTCAACATGATAAATTATGTTTCCCCTAACCATTCTCTGGCCCTAGGTATACAAAATAAATTAGAAAGGACACTGATACAGGGTAAGGACATATCACTTATCTGGGTCCCGAGCCACAAGGGAATCTCTGGAAATGAAAGAGCTGACCAACTGGCCAGCTCCTACAATCATAATGATCTTATAATTAATAACTGCTTTTGGTACAAGGATCTATATGCAGCTTTAGAGCTCATTTCTATGAAACTAATCCAATAAGAATGGGACTTACTTGATCGGGATAATAAGCTTAGCTACATTAAACCTTCTACGATAAAAAACCCATACCTAACCACCCTCGAAGAGTCATGACTGCCACGTCTAGACTTCGCTGTGGCCTACAACAAACTCACACATTCCTACTTAATTGAAAAAACAAATCCCCCTATTTGTAATACATGCAACCTCCTCCAGCAATGTAACCTAACTGGAAACTAAAAGAACAAACTAATTTATCAGAATGCATCTAATATATTAAAATTCCTCTCAGCAGCGGATCTGCTTGACAAACTTTAAATAAAACACCATACAATTTAGAAAGACACCAAAAAGTCTAAATGGCTGACGTGTCTTTAAACCATATCTATCTATCTATCTATCTATATATATATATATATATATATATATATATATATATATATATATATATATATATATATATATATATATATATATATATATATATATATATATATATATATATATATATATATATATATATATATATATATATATATATATATATATATATATATATATATATATATATATATATATATAGTATATATATATATATATATATATATATATATATATATATAGATAGATAGATAGATATGGATTAGATGCATTCTGATAAATTAGTTTGTTCTTTTAGTTTCCAGTTAGGTTACATTGCTGGAGGAGAGGTACATAGATACGACATTCATTAAAGATGTGTTTGACTGTTATTTGGACGTTGCATGTATTACAAATAGGGGGATTTGTTTTTTCAATTAAGTAGGAATGTGTGAGTTTGCTGTAGGCCACAGCGAAGTCTAGACGTGGCAGTCATGAGTCCTTGAGGGTGGTTAGGTATGGGTTTTTTATCGTAGAAATTGGGTTTAATGTAGCTAAGCATATCCCCATCAAGTAAGTCACTTTCTAATTGGATTAGTTTCATAGAAATGAGCTCTGAAGCTGCATATCGATCCTTGTACCAAAAGCAGTTATTAATTATAAGATCATTGTGATTGTAGGAGCAGGCCAGTTGTTCAGCTCTTTCATTTCCAGGGATTCCCTTGTGGCTTGGGACCCAGATAAGTGATATGTCCTTACCCTGTATAAGTGTCCTTTCTAATTTGTTTTGTATATTTAGGGCCAGAGAATTGTTAGGGGAAAAAATAATTAATCGTGTTGACCGATTGAGTTGAGAGAGTCAGTGATTATAGCCCATTTCCTAAAAGTAAATTGCATTCATTATATGTTATATTGCTTTAGATATACCTAGAAGTTGCGCAGTTAGTATACCGGTTGAATAATGTAAGCGATAGGTAGCCTCTTGAAAGAGACTAGAGAAAGCAGCAGATGTACGAGTTTCACTCTTAGATCCATCAGTGTATATCAATTTGTAATTCGTAAATTTAGTGCGATTAAGGTCTCTGAATGCATTGCGTATGCTTTGAGGGTTACATAGATTTTTCTCGTATTGTAGCAAAGTAGTATCGATAGATGGTTGTAGTATATTCCATGGCGGGAATGAGGTAGTTTCGGAGGTAAAGGCAGGAGGGAGAGTAATATTTAGCCTTTCCATGGTTTGCATGCATTTCTGGGTTGATTTGTGGGTGGAATATGGGAGGGAAAAAATTCCTTGTAAAGTTGAATAAATGATTAAGAGGTATTCTCGGAGACGATTAGCGGAGAGCATTCTGACTCACAATACAAGCTAGTAACAGGACTTGTTCTGAAGGGGCCGAGTGTTATTCTAAGGGCTGTATTATGGACAGTGTCAAGTTTTCGTAAGTTGGCAGTGGTAGCAGAGGAATATACTATGCATCCATAATCAATTTTAGATAGTATACATGCTTTATAAATTTGTAGCAAAGAAATTCTGTAAGATATTTAGATCAGTTAAGCATTTTGTTTTTAAGTGGTCAAGATGAGCCTTCCAGTTAAGAGTGAAGTCAAAGGTCAGTCCCAGGAATTTAACAGAAATGGCAGAGGGAATGTCTGCTCTATTAATCGTGAGATAGGATTTTTTAGGACAATTTCGTTTACGGCAGAAATGAATAGCAGATGATTTATCATGCTGAAATGGCATTCCAGTTTGTGACACCCAGCATTGCTGTAGAATGTTTTCACTATATTTATAGTCAGATGATTCATGATATAAGTATATCATCAGAATACATTCTTAGTTAGACAGGATAAGGGATGTTTTGTTTTATAGAATTTACTGCTATTATAAAAGGGGTGGGACTAATAACGGATCCCTGAGGAACTCCGATGGAGTGAGGATAAAAGGAAGATAACACACCATTTACTTTTACTTGGAAAGTTCTAGAAGATAGAAAGTCATATATGAAGCCTAGAATGTTACCTTTAATCTCCCACTGTATTAAAGCATCTATGATGTATGACCTTTTTACCAAATCAAACGCACTAGAAGGTCTAGAAAAGGTGACGTTTAGTGCTTTTTTTGTTTAAAAGTGTTTTGAAGGTCAATCTCAAATCCAACAAGGTGGTCTAAGGCGGAACGGTCTTTTTGAAATCCTAATTGTTCTTTGATGAGTAGGCCTCTTTTGTGTAGGAACCAAGGCGAAAGTTCACCATTCTCTCCATGATTGTACACAAATGGCTGGTGAGCTATAGACCCATATACTTTGTGTCTAGTTTTGGAAGGCTTATGAATATGGACTAATATAGAATGTTTCCAACTTGAGGGAATGATGCCAGTTTTCCATATTAAATTGTATAAGTCCAAGTCCGATATGCTTTGCCTTTGGATGAAAGGTTAGTGATATAAAGGATGTGTATTTCATCTTTGCCTGGGGAGCTGTTTCTGCAGTGGGTGATGGCATAATCTAATTCTTTTATTGAGAATGGTAGATTGTATGAGATTTAATTCTTTTCGAATGAGAGAACAGGTCGAGCGTTTAGTGAATCAGCAGCGTTATTGAGTTTAAGGTTAAAATGTGAGGCGAAGGATTCTGCCAGGTCTGCAGGGGCATCAATCCATTTACCGTCTTTTTCGATGCCGGATATCGTATTTGAGGTCGACTTTAAGTCGATTCATTTTGTTCCATCTATCAGAGTTGCTACTTAGAGGAATAAGGCTGCTGGTATACTCATTCCATGAAGTAATCTTGGCTTCCTGAATTATTCTTCGTGCTATTGATCTTCGTTTTTTTATATTCAATGAAGTTTAACATGTTGGGGGAATGTTTGTATTTATTTAGAGCTTTCTTTCGATTTTTGATAGCTTCCTTGCATTTTCCATTCCACCATGGTACTGAAGATTTAGAACTCAAAATACTCACTTTAGGGATGCTGGCAGTAGGGGCTTTTAATAATAAGAGTGTGAAGTTTGAAGCTGATTCATCAATATCGTTTGTTATATTGGGAAATGAGAGTGACTCTTTATATATGTTCCAGTTTGCTTTTTTAAGATTAAGTTTAGTGATCGAGGAGTTTGAGGAGCGTCCTATCTGTTCCAATACAGTGGGCTCGTGATCGCTACCGTGATAGTCATCCAGAACGCTCCATTGTAGTAAATTAGTAATTTGGAGGCTGCAATAGCATATATCAATACTACAAAAGGATCCATATGCTGATGATAAGAAGGTTTGGGCGCCATCATTTAATATGATCATGTTTTTTCTCATTTATTACCTGAAGAATTTCGGAGCCTCTGGATGAGGTGTTAACTGATCCCCAAGTAGGGTGATGTGCATTGTGGTCGCCCATAATAATGCGTGGTGAAGGGAGTTGTAATATGAAATCTTTTTGGTTTTTCTTTTATTACCGGCGTGCGTAAGTGAGTTTTGAGAACTAAAGAGGGAAGCCTCGGAAGAGCTTTTGTGTATCATTATGGTATCCTTATCCTGCTTAGGAGTAGGTCTGAATATTTTAAGTTTAGAAGTAGTGTTGTTTTGGGTAGTTTTTTGGGAATGGATAGTTTTTAGGGAGATGAGGGGGCTTTGGGTGGTTTGTGCTGGAACGGTTGGGTTTTGGAGTTGGATGTGATTTTGAGGTGGATGAAGTTGAGGGAGGAGGGGAGGTATGAATGGGAGTTGGGATAGTGTTGGTAGTGGAAGGGGGCACTGGGAGGTTTATTTGATGCCTTTTGGGCATATGTTATTTTTTGAGGAGGGTTATGTAGTTCATATGTGCGTCTGGCACTAAAATACGGTATTGTTTCTATAGTTTTATTTTTTTCAATGGAAAATTCTTTCTTAAAAACGGGGCATCTTTTGTATCTAGGAGAGTGTTCGCCACAGCAGTTTGCGCACATTGGAGGAGGGTTTTATTATTATGGGAGGCTTTCCCACATTTAGGGCAAATTGCAGGGTTGGGACAGGAGTTAGAAATATGGCCAAATTGTTGACAATTGTAGCATGTTAGAGAAAGCCTGCATGTACGTATTCGGGGAGGTGCTCTCTTCTGAAGTTCAGTAGGTATGTGGAAGTTTTTGTAAGTGTTCCATTTATGAAACTGCTAACTCTTTTGACTTCAATTACGCCTTGATCTTTTAAAAATTCCAGAATCTCATCCTCATCGGAGTTGTTGAGATCCCAATGTGTTATTCTACCTTTGACAAAATTGAGTTTTCCGTGGGGGTGGACTGTGACGTCAAGGTTACAAAGTTTATTAAGCTTTATAATTTTTTCTGATTGTCAACTGTTGCATGTTTCCACTAACAGAATGCCATCCTTGAGTTTTTTGACATTTTTTGGTCTGTCCTTAAAATCTGTAAAGGATTTGTATAGCTTAAAAGGAGATACTTCATTGAAATAATTTTCAATTGCCTTAACTACACAAAACTTGTCACAATTAGTGTGAAAGGGGTTTCCTTCTATTGATTCAGGGGTTTCCTGTCTATATCGTTTAAATGCATATTCACCTGCATTCCAGCCTATTTCTTATCTACTCAGAATTCTGTACGGTGGCTGTCTGACGATCGGGAGGGGCCGTACGGCTACCCGCTTCACCGACCGGAACTGAGGGTCCGAACCTCTGCTCTGTAAGTTTATTATCAATATTGGAACTTTCCATTATTGATTTTGGGGACATTTATGGAGGACAGGACAGGACTATCACACCCGACCCCGAGAGTGGTGCGTGTTGTTAGTGTTTAGTGTGGGTTGGGTTTAGGTGTGGAAGAAAATGTGGGAATAAGTGTGTGAGTGTGTGTGTGTTTGTGTGTGTGTTTGTGAGTGTGTGTGTATGGATGTGTGTGTGTGTGTGTGTGTGTGTGTTTGTGTGTGCGCGTGTATGTGTGTGTGTGTGTGTCTGCTGATTTATATATATTAAAATGTTTGTTCTTAAAATGATCCAAGTAATTATTTACAACTAAAACTCAAAAGTGCCAGGGACAAAATAAGATGTTTTTTTTCTCGAAAACGACTTGTATCACAAAATACTAAAAGGTATTTTTTGTGTATTTTTACTTGCCCTATACGATGAATATAGTAATTTTTTTTAACAAGCCAGTGGCGAACCATTTTTTTTTTATTAAGAGAGGGATGGTTACTTATAGTTACCCCTATGCTGAAACAAATACTGTCGAATACTGTCAAAATATAGCCTCTAAATACCTATGATGAGGTGCTAAATCTTAAACAAATAGCTTTTACTGTTTCGGAATAACTAAAAAAATCATACTTTTAACATCCTGTATCTCAAAAATAAAACATTTGCGGACACATATCTATATTAATTTTCTTTCTTAAAATCATCCACGGAATCAATACCCTTTAATATTTGGTTGACATTTAGGATTATTATATTATATACTGTATATATACCCTTTTATTTTTAAAACCAAATTATTTCACTAATGTTTCATTTTTTCTACAGTTAATACAATACTGATCTTTTGATAATTCTTCAAATCATTAGATCAAGTTTTTGTCAATACAGTAATTCTTAAGCCCTTATTTGATATATTAAAAAGGAATTTGTATTGATTGTATAAATAAAAAAATCTCATATTTGAATAACGAGGTCTCTGATTTTTAAATACATTTCAATTTTTAATCTATATTTACTTCTGTTTCATCTGCTTTTTTCTTAGATCGTAATTAAGCCGTTCTTGAGCTTTTGACAAAAAGACGCTTATCTAGACTTCAATTTTTTTCATGGTGATGCCTTATAACAATTCAGTACCGCTTCTAAAAATATAAAAATCTTATTAGCATAGCGTGACTAGACTTTCATATAGGATTATTAGACTCAAGAAAATATGAAAATGAGTCTATTTTTCTCCAATTTCTCAAATTAAAAAATGTTTTTTTTTTATTGCTTCTAATTATTTTACTATTGAATTTTTAACATATCTTTCCGTCAGATTTATCGATGCTATTCAAATATGACCAAAAATAGTAATACAATTGTGACAGCATTGTGACAGCCTATACAAATACTTCAACTATATAGTGGAAGTGTCTGTAAAAAATAGTTGTGGTTTTTATATTTTACATAATACCAAAAATAGTAATTCAAGCTTATTTAAAATGTTATTTTTAAGAAAGTTATTAAACTCACCACATATTCCCAGAAAAAATTAATTTTTTCAAATGGCTTTTTGCCTTTATGACCTGACAAGCTGAATCCCTTCATAAACTTGTTTGTTAAAATATTTTTTAAAATTCTTTTTATTAATTCTCCAAGATTGTTTCGCCCAACTCTGTTTAAACGTGCCACCTACAACAACAAAAAATATTTTATGAGTATATAAAAGAGTACGAAAATACTTTATATTATTCCAATATAAAATGCTCATCTACATGTAACCAAAAACCACTGAAATATATAATATTTTACAGTGAACATCCATATAAATCTTTTATTGAAAACTGATTGAAAAATTCAGATTTTTACTAACAAAAAAAACTACAAATTGATGTTAAAATAAACTGTAGCATACAAAGAAGCTAGGATAACTTACCAAGTATCTCCTTGAATATGCATTGAAAAAAGATTATGATAAAAAATATTTCAAAATGCACTACCTACTTATTTATTTATGGATATTAATTTTCTTTCTATGGTATATCATTTTAGAGTGCTAATTGGAAGCCCACATGCAGTGTCTGTTGTCCAATCTAAAAAAAAATTCCATGCATTGGCTAATTGTCTATTTAATGATTGCAAGGGCAATGTCCAAACAACTTCTCTGCGTTTTTTAACACTAAATTTTTAACAGGATAAATATATATTGCAAAAATCTAACTCTAGGAATCTTGATTGCTTATATCGTTATATCTTGATTGCTCGTTTTCCGCCTTTTTCAAATCTTCTTCATCTAGAGAAAAGTAGAAGTGAAAGATGTCTGATACCTCTAGTATCTCCTCTAAGGAGCAATTAGCCTCTTGATCTTTCCAGCTTTTAAAATATGGTCTAATTTTAAACTGTGTTCATCTAACGCAGATTCAATTTGTCCAAAAAACACTTTTCTTTATTTTTCACATTTCCCTTTTCTAGGTTATTTTTTGATTACCTAGGCCTTTCCTTACCCAACCAGCAGGAACAGTTGAAAATATTTTTAAACTTTCTTCACTGCTGTCAGAATCGGAGTCAAATTTTTTCTTTTTAGCCTTTTTGAGGGCAAATAATAGGATTCCTGTTCCTAATCTGATGTCAGGTACTTCACAGGCTTTCTTTGCCTTTGCCGATGCTACCATGCAAATCTGTCATCGTCATTAATACTTAATATTACTTTTTAAGTTTTTCCCATGTTGCATTGAGTTCTTCTTCAATTTTTATAGCCTTTTCTAATTTTGTTCTTCGATAAGGTGGATAGCCATTTCTCTGGCAGTACTTCTATTTCGTCTATCTCCTTAAATTTAACAATCACCAGGACATTTTAAACTAAAAACAAATAAATTCCCACAACCAGTGTTTTTAAAAAAGTATTTATAGGGATCATAAAAATGATGTTTGCTTGAAAAATTAAAATATTGAGATAGCTTTTATAAAATGTGAAAATACAACTATTTTTTACAAGCACTTTCACTATATTTGAACAACATTATGTGTTTTGCTACACAGCAGCATCTGCACACATTACACATCATTTCTAAAAAATAGTTGCGTTTTTACAGTTCACATAATATTATTAGGGATTTCCAATGGGTATCAGCTGACACAATTGTATTTGTTATTGAGAATACCATAATTAATAACAGGGTTCAACGGGTACATTTTAAAAATGTATCATCCTCCCATTTTAGTTTTCCTTAACAGGTCTCAATTTTTATCAAGATCTGACAACAATAGGTCATAATCTTACCATCTTTCTTAGCTTATATGACAATTGAGGCATACCACCTGTCACACCTGACTATTAGAAACACTGAGGGAAAGAGTGGGAATGTTTAAAAAGGAGTCTGCAACATTCCCCAATGGTTTATTGTTGAATTTAATTCATATCTTATATTTTTAATTAATTGTTAAGTAAGTTTATGTTAAACTAAAAGTTGGTGTTAAGCGGAAAATCTCAAAAAGATATGATGCAATTTTATTGATTGTTTGTCACTAGAAAACTTTAAGGTATCCAAGTCGCCTAATAATTTTTAGATGTAAAATATGTATCTACCTGCTAAATTGTCATCTATTTTTTAATATAAGTGGTATATCAGAGTTACATTTTTTAAGGGTTACCGAGAGGGTCAACATATTTTATTATTTTTGAAAATATCAATATTTTTTGTTTCGAAGTCTGAATGTCATCAAAAACAATCAACATAATCAACTGAACAATACACTGCAAGTTTAAGATATTTTAAGCTATTCATATTAAAATATATCATTTTTATATTATAGGGGTTGTACACAAATCAGTGGTAAAATATATTTTCACACCCATAGGAAATATATTTATTTCCCTGATCAAATTACTTAGTTAGGGTTCCTTATGCTTTAAATGCAATAGATTTTTAGTCTTCTATATATATATGGTTTATAATAATTTATTTATTTATTTAACAGCAAAAACCAGTTACAGGGTATAATATTAAAATTAGATAACAATTTTAAAATTAAACCTTAACTACTACGTTGTGACAAATTGAAAATAAATTACAAAATACGACAAGGCACATAAAGCCAAAATTTCGATACTCTAAATTACTTTTTGAATTCCATACCATAAATAGGTACAATTACAACCCTTCCATGCAATAATACATAACAAGTGCTTTAAAATTAGAGGGCTTCAATATAGTAAAGTCACTAATGGATAGTATTTTATTAAAGCAGTAACATACTGTAAAAATTGGAGATGTGTATTTAATGTTGGTGCTTGCCGTGGAAAGATAGAAAAAATCACTGCTTCTACTAGAGATTCTAAGAACATAAAATGGTAGTTTACTCAGAAGTTCAATACAATCATGTTATTATTTAACATTTCATATAAAAACATACAATACGTAAAATCTTGTGGACTTTAATGTCAACACTTTTAACGTAGAACGTAGGTATTGGTTATCAATGCCTCGCATGGGATATCACCACCCATTTTTAAAACACAAAAATGTTAAATACCTGCGCTGAATTCTCGTAATAAGGTTCCCATTTACTTCGAACTAAGGCAAAGCATAGTGGCATGAAATATTTGTGGAGTCTTTAAAATTTCTCATCGGAAAGCCCAACATGCGGGATGCTTCAGATGTGACTTTGGCGATATGTTCTGCAAATGTAAGAGTCAATCGTAAGGCCCAAATCTTTTACTGAATTGTATCTGGTTATTAGCGAACCATTGATGTTGTAGAAAAAGTTGATGTGAGTTTTTTTTCTGGTTATGGTTAAAATCTTACATTTAGATATATTTAAGCTCAGGTCATTGATTCCAGACCATCTCTGCAATTTGTCACTAATATCCTGCAACCGAAGTGATCTTCATAGTTATTTAATGAGGAATACAATTTTAAATCTTCCGCAAACAGCAAATTCTGAAGGTCCAATACGTCACACACATCATTAGGGAAAGGAAGAAAAGGGTGAGGTCCAAGGTTAGTACCCTGGGGTACCCCAGAAGTTACATTAAATACTCTAGATTTATGGCCGCGAAACTCAACATACTGACACCGATCGCTTAAATATGAACCGAAAAAACTAATGAGATTATCAGCGAGGCCAAACCAAGATATTTTAAGAAGAATTAGAGACTAATAACGATACAGTTATAGTTTCTTGTTCAGTCAATTATGCTGTTTAATTTTTGGTATCAATCATATCATCATATATATTGTTTAGATTTGAAGTATTTCATAATTTTAAATATTATTTAAATTTTGAATAAACAAATCAAAAACAAACTCACTAAATCAACAAATTATGAACGTAGAGAGAAATTAGCTAAAATACATATAAACGGCCAAAAGAACATAATATACAAGTTTCAATACAGGCTATTAAAAAAAAGCATGTATGAAAGATAGCATATGAGCCTTTTTATCTTCTGTTAAATGACCCGAACCTTTTAAAAACTTTCATGTTAGATATCAAATGTTGCTAGCGTGGTCTTTAAAATTTTTTTTTAATTTAATAGACAAAACTGTGTAAGGTTGCTTGATTAATTGGTATTAGAAGAAATATGGTAGGATTTTTTAAAATATATAATTGTTAGTTAATAAGCAAAAGTGGGAATACAACAACGTCATCATTGAGAAGAAAGCATACTACTGATATCTCATATAGGCCAAAAAGACATACTTCCTAAATCAGCAAAGAAAATTCACAACTGAAGAACTGCATGATTTTTTAAAAAATCGTCTTTTTTGTAAACCTTTAAAATTATAATTGGCTTATTAGACCCTGCAGAATAAGCAATCTCTAGTTTTTAAAGACCCATTTTCTCCTAATATAGAATATAGCTGACTCGATGAATTCTTTGCAAGTGTGACACCATCAATGTTTACAGACATATTTATATTCAATGTTGGCACTAAGTTTTTGTCACGATATTGACTTTCGAATGCTTTTAAAAATGTCCGAGGATCTTTAGGAAGGGTTTTAAAATCACAATCAGATTCTGTTAATATTTTACGTAGATCTTTTAATGCAACATATGAAATGTGGTGGGTAACTGCCCAGCTACGAAGTTTATCTAAGCAATGCAATGAGACTCGATTATCAGGAATATCTCTGCATCCTTTTAAATTATCATTATATATAGAATCAGAATCTGATTCTCTCTCATGCTCCGTTTTATCACTATCTGATAGAAGGCAATATTCGATTAAATCAGAGGTAGACCCTTGACTTGATAGATGGGTATGAACGGGTTTATGAACAAATTCAGAATTCATGTTTTCTGGTAAGGATTGCTTTATGGAGGTACTAGGGTGTTGATCACTTTCAGTAGTAAAGGGCAGACTGACGATATGGATTTATCACGAAGTAGTTCTGTATATGAAATGGGCTGACTGGAACAGGGCAAACTAGTATTTTTTGAAGATAGTTTTGCAAAACGTTATTTTTTTCTTACTCGTAATGGCGATACCAAGCGGAAGTTCTATGGAAGCATTTATTCTTAGGCCTATTTTAGCGGTTTTGAAATAAACAACTGATAACAAAAAATTGTGTTAATCGAATTAATCTATACTAATTTAATTTGTACTTACCGGGAAAGCACGTTAATTGCTCACTTTTTAATACACCACTGGAACAACCTTAGCTCGTTGTAAAGAAGACAGATATTTTAATATAACAGTAAAAAAATTGTTTTTAATTTATTGTCGATTTCAAATGCCACAATACCGCCAAAGAAACTGTTGGCGATAAAGCATGCGCTGCAAGCCTATATATATATATATATATATATATATATATATATATATATATATATATATATATATATATATATATATATATATATATATATATATATATATATATATATATATTTATAATGTGTTTTCATGCCGGGTATACATCCGTTCACTACTGTCGTTCTGAAAAGAACAGTTTTGCTGACGTTTCGCCAAAATCACATTTGGCATTTTCGAAGCTTTCTTTCTCGCGTCTATTCATATTTTTCCATCCGTGAAGGACTAAGAATCAACACAAGGCCTACTAGAAGTCACAATGTTGTAATTATTTTATATTGGAATTGTATAAATTAGAAGGAACCAGCACAATATTATCAGGCCGACAACGCCATATGTTTTCCACTTTTATCGTCTGTTTTTTTAATTCTAACCAAACTTTTAACAATCTGCCAAATCAAACATTTTGATTAAATCGATTAATATTCCTTTTGAATCGTTGTCAGTTAATAAGTTTATAAAAAATAATTTAAAAATTCCTGAACCAATGTGACTTGTTTGGTAGTTGTTACATATGGACAAAAACATAGAGAAATTATTTCTCTATGGGCAGAAATGTATATAAAATAAGCTCCTTCTATGTTTTCGATGCTCTGTATTATCAGTATTTGACCCTTTTAAATGAGATTTCAAGAAAGAAGGTAAGTTCATCTAGATTCTTTTTATGTATTTTCATTGACTTACCAGTAACTATTTTCATAATGTCCCTTTTCGGATTTTTACTAGATTTTTTTTAAGTGCATGAAAGTAAATTTAATGTTAGCTTTAAAACATTTGAATTTGTTACTTGTTGTTGACATACATATGATTTTGCAATTTTAGTAAAAAACCAAGTAAACTAATAAATATTAATTATTCAGACTGGGATTCTATCACTGCATATGATGGATTATGAATCTTAGGGAAGAACAAAAAGAAAATAAGTTTTGGGTAGCAAATTTAAAGAGAAGGAGGTTGAATCTGGAAATAAATAGGAAACTGCTGAGGTAATTAATATACCACAATAATCAGAATTGCTTGTATATTTCAATAAAAATGAGTAGAGCAGATCAAATAAATAGACATTTTAACATAACGAATAGAATTCTGTTAGTAAATAATTAAATTTCAAGAAAGCTTAGGCATGGTTTATGTTACTTCTTAGCCTCCTTGACGATATGGAGATTTTCAAAAATATGTTAAAATTTAGTTTGAAATATGATTTTTTTTCTATTGTCTTACCTAATTATTGATAAAAACGAAAACATAATTAAAATACCAAAGGGGTGGGGGTGAATATTAATTTCAGGTTACTTGCACAATTGTTTATAATATTTTTTGTTATATGGTGTTACCTAAATAGAATCGGTCCGTAAAGTAAAATATATTATTCTCTCCACTCTCATGCCTATCAAACTGCACACGTTTTTTTTAGTTACTCCCCGAGTACTGCTTAAGCTTTAGCTTCTCAATACATTTAACCTTCAGTTACCTCGAACTCTGGTCAAGTTTTCTCAGTGAGTTGGATTCGTTCAGATCGGTGCAAAAAACTTTTTTTTGCGCGAATTGGACTGCTTACTGTCATTTGTTATTCTTAAAAGTTAAAAACATATCATAGTCTTTTATTAGTAATAAGTTTAGGAAAATGAGTTAAGCACTTAGGTAAACATTTCTACTTGGTATTTTTAATATTTAAACTTGTGTTAAAAAAACAATGACAAAGTAAGAATTACGAATTAAGAAAACTGACTCAATAATTGGTCAAGTTTTAGATAAAATTCTTCTGGGCTCGCTTACATAATTGATAAACAGATTTTGTCAAGAAATCGGTTTTGTCATTTTTTTAATTTCACTGTTTTTTTTTCACCTCGAAAAACATGGCAGTTATGTTGATTTATTTTATTTTTACAGGAGTATTGTCATTGCCCCTATGACTTAATTTCAGTGCAATGTACTTTCGTTTCTATAATATTTAAATATTTTTAATTTTTGTTTACATACGTTTTTTTATTCACCTAATTTTATTAGCTTATTTAACAGTTTGCCAAGTACTTTCTGAACAAAAAATCTACCTTCATGATTCAAAGAAACATTTCAATAGTTTAAAAAACACACGATTACTGTTTTAAGTTGAACTCAATTTGTGATGTTATCATTTATGTTGATTTGGACATTTTTTGTAATATATATTGAAAGTTTTATTATAATATAAATTTAAAAAATTATTTGATGGACTGTATTAATTAAATTGAATATTAAAAAATTCGCTGTGTGGTAGAGTCCCCAGATATGACATAATGGCGTGACTTTTACAAGAAATTCAAAGCACTACAATTACTAGCCAATCTACTAAACTCCATTTTAAAAATAACTCATAAAAACAGGAACTGTAGTATTCCCTCAAGACTTTTAATGTTCACTTAATATTTTGCCCACTTCTGTGTTTATCAACAAAACCTCCAAACTAAAAAAAAATGAAAATCTTTCAAATGTTTCAAAATTAGATTCACGAGTTTATTTAGCACCCAAAATTTATATTCTGCTCTCTATTGACATCACAGAACATAGGCAGTGGGTAAAGTAATTTAGTAACAGTTTTAGAGCATTTATATACAGTGTGTCTACTTAATTTCTGTACATATGAGAAAATTTTATTTTCAATTTTACAAAAAAAAGGTTAATCTATAAAAAGTTCTGCTTTCCGAGAAAATATTACTAGGCTATGAACACTTGAGATAGCATTACAAGGAATGAAAAAAAAATGCAAAAATGTAGCTGAGCAAAATGGAAAATTTTTAAAATCAACTATTTTCCTCTAAGTGTATCAGTTTAAATTCTATAGGGTCTTACAATTTCAAATGATAGTAAGGTGCCAATAACTCAGAGATAAAGTTACATGTATAGAAAATTGATTGCACAAAATATGTTTAAACTTTTTATAGGAATCAAAAAATCAATATGGTATGTTCCATAGGACATAATTGTTTTTAAGCATTCTTATGGAACACTTTGTATATGATTACATTGATTTATAGAGCTGATATATAGTACTGTCTTTTATACTCACATAATTTATTATCATTTCCTTTAGTTAATACTCACATAACTTATTACCATTTATTTTAATCATAATTTTATTTTGTTTATGCATAGAATTTTAAATTATTTGAGATTTGTTTTGATAGAGATAGTAATTAATTGAGATTTGACTTTATATACTCAATTAACTGACCAGGAGTTTGTGAGACTTAAGGTGAATCATATCATCTAGGGAAGAATTAATTCTTAAATTTTGTAATCTAATTGTTATTTTACCTTTTATATATAAAGAATAAGCTTCTGGGTTTTGTATGTTCTCAAAGTCAAATATTTTAGGTTGGGATTTCAATTATTGTATTTATAAAATAAACTTAAAATCTTCGCTGTGTTTTACTTTACTTTAACTTAAAATCTGTCAAGGCAAGTTTGCAACAAAAAGTGAAGGAATTAAGTTTAATCCTTTCACTTTTTGTTGGGATGCTGCTAAGGTCCTTAGGGGATGAAATTAAGTTAACAGAACATTTTTTTTAGGACAATTTACGAATATTCTGATTGGTTTTACTTAATAGTAAATGAAAATTGCTTCCAACGTGTTGGTTTTTGTTTAAATTCAGTAAATAATTTTTTTTCACGTTTTATTTATCATAAATTAAAACTTGATCGCCTAAAGTAATATATTTATGATTTGGAAGTATAGGCACAGGAACGAGAAAGAATAATCTGAATCTACCTGACTAGAGTTAAAAATCGTCATCTTTAGGAGATAATATTGGGTAGTTATTATGTTCGTTTATTGAGTGTGGTGACTAACTCTTTGTTTACCACCCTCCATCGCACTGGTAAACCATAACATTTCAATTGGACATCCATAAGAGATGAAATGTTGGAACATGGCTCCATAGCGTACTAAGAGTAAAATAAAAATATATGTATATATTTTCATATAAGATTAGATTAAAATGTTAGAGTGGGTCCATGAGAACTGTTAAGCACAAGAAGCAACTGGAAATTTCAGTCACCACGAATACAAGAACATTCCCATAGTTTAAACTCTGCAAACTTTAGTAGCTCACTTATCCAACAATATTTTCTGACTCTAAAATTGCATCATTTTCTTGCTTTATAACTAAAATATCGAAAATAGTAACCAGTATTCAGGCAAGCGAATCCCAAAAACTAATTATTAATGATCTTTCTGAAAATCATCAATTTTCTTGATGATGGATGCATCGAATAAAGAGAATATAGAAATGTTTGCTCTACTTGCCTAACATTTAAAAAAAACCAAATTGACACCCACAAATCCAAAACTTTTCCTATAAAATATAAAATAATTCTTGTTTTGATAGTTAGCTTTTAACGAACATCAAATAATGGTTATCAGAAGCACTATTGCATTCTGAAAACTAAACTAACATATTTTTTGTTGTTCATTCACAGGTAAAAAGATAGAGGACCATCTGTCCATTCTTTAGTTTGCTCTTGTCTCTTGTCAATTAAGCTCGGGAATTGGTTCAACCAATTTCGAGCACTACAAAGCCAAACATTTCATTGAGGATACCTCAACCAGCAAAATCAAAAATCAACGTAAGTGTCCTACACCAGTTTTATTAGTATTATCAAATAATTTTATAAATTATTATTACAAAATTAACACCTATGTATATGTAACAAATTACATATTACATGCAACACATAAATGCATTGTGACGCACTTCAGATTTTTGGAGGTGTTCGGTAAACATCGGTCACTGTCATTCGTCTGATGATCCATGTCTTGAAGCATACAACGGCTGAATCTCGGCGCCACCCTTTGGATTAACGTGGTAAAGGGCACACAAACGCACACAGGTAGCTTTTAAACAGTGGAGATGGTTAACCAGAGGTCAATGCGCAAGACAGAGACGGTATCACTTAATGTAATTACAAAGAAAGAGAAATAAAACACCCATGTAGAAAACAAAGAATATATCCTATGTATTACTTGCTTGTATCTCATAATAAATCCTTAGCCTAGCCCCATAAATAAAATATAGCAACTCCTAATGAGCAAGTAAGAGAACGAGAATGTATGCATAAAAGAACTAGAGAGAAACGAGAGAGATAGTTAAACATTGTTGTATAATGACAGCGGTCGAGACGACGTTAAGATCGGTTAACATTCGGTTACGTTACGGTACGGTACGGTTATACGGTAGCCAACACCGATTCCCACTCAATAATGCGCGTGCGCGGGTAGATTTAGTCACACTGCGATACCTTGCCAGATCACTTTACCAAGGCACAACATAGGCACTCTCAGATGAAATGGTGTATAAAGTTATTTTTATGAACTGTGTGTATGGAGTGTGCGAGGGTGTGTGTAGGTATAATGAATATATGTGTGAGAGAGACAGGAAGGATAGACCAGCCCGTAAACAGGACTACGGTGCTAGCCTAAAGGTTAGGAGGCTGTGTGTGTTTTTTTTTTTTCTGGGGGAGCGTAGTAGCAGCAAGTAGCTCCCCTGAATCTCCGAGAGTCCATCCCGGGAGCGCTTTCGCATTACTTCGGGATGGGCTCTTACATAGCCTTCCTTACGTCCCCCGTCCTCTTACGAGATTAGGGGTTCAGGAGCTGTTGTTCTCTTTGGTTGTCTGTCTCTCTTTGTTCCATAGTTCTCTTATGTTTCATTGTCTCGATTATATATTGTGTCACTATCGACCATTGTTCCTCGGTTTCCAGCATGCAATCGATAATATTTTCAGGTGTAATTTGTACACCTATAGCTCTGCTAATGTAGGCTCTTCGTGCTTCCCCCGCCAGGCACTCGAAAATGGTGCGATGTGCATTATCCGGGGCATGTCCGCAATAGAGGCATGTATGTTTAAGATATTCGTTGAAACATCCATGTCCAGAGAATACCTGTGTCAAAAAGTACTCCGTCTGTCCGTAGTTTCGATTACACCATTTCGCAATATCGGGGATCAATGTGTGGATCCAGCGACCTGACAACTCGGTGTCCCACCTGTCCTGCCATCTTCTAAAGAGTCTCTCTCGTGCCCTTTTCTTGACGCCCTGTCTTCTTTGTGCGTCCATAATGTCCTTACCCTCCAGGTAAATTTCCTGTCTCTCTCGAACGAGTAGATCGATCGGTGGTACGCTAGCTAGCACTAGTGTTGCTGCTTCCGATACTGTGCGATATGCCGATATAACCCTTAAAGCGTTTCGCCTTTGCAGACTTAGAAGTTTCTTTCTTATCTCCACCGTATTTACGGCTGCAGCCCATATGTCAGATCCATATAAGATTTTAGAGTGGATTACGCTACACAAAAGTCTCCTTTTCCATTCCCTGAGTCCTCCCACATTTGGCATTAGACGTGACAGCGCTGATGCAGTCTTTGCTGCTTTCTCTGTTACCATTCTTATGTGCTCGGAGTACCTCAACCCTTTGTCCAGTTGCACTCCCAGGTATTGTACGGATTCCTTCCACGGTATTCTCTCTCTCTCCAGAGACAAGATCGGTGATACGAAACTTCTTCTATCCGTTATGAGTACGGCCTCCGTCTTACCTACCGCCAGTTGTAGTCCGCTTGCACGGAGCCAGTCGCTCGTTCAGAAAGGGGCCCAGGATGGATCCTTGTGGAACTCCCGCTGTCACTCTATATTTTTCCTGACCGATTTCTGTATCGTACGTTAGTGTTCTACTGTTTAGGTAGCTGTCTATTACCCCACGTTGGTGTATTCCGCCTTTTTAGAGACTCCATAATTTTCTCCCACCTTGCCGAATTAAAAGCATTTTGAACGTCTAAAGTGATCAAAGCACAGAAACCTTTCCTTCGCAGAGAAACACTTTTGACAGAGTCTGCTAGGGTGACCACCATCTTAAGGGCATGGATAGTTGACCGCCCCCTACGAAAGCCAAATTGTCTCTGTGATAGTCCTCCTACTGATTCGATTTGACTTTCTATTCTGTTTAGTATAAGTCGTTCCAACAGTTTTCCTATGGTATCCATGAGGCAGATAGGCCGATAGGAAGAAGGCTGATCAAGTGGTTTGTCTCCTTTTCGTAGTAAGACCAGCTTCTGCTCTTTCCATTTTTCTGGGAAGATCCCCTCTCTTATGCAGGCATTATAAGTCTCTAGAAAGAGATCTGGCCAGCTGTCCACCACTAAAGATAGAACTTCATTTGGAATCTGATCAGGTCCTGGCGCTTTGTTTGGTTTCAATCGCTTTCTTGCCTCCTGCAGCTCTTGAACAGTGAAGTTTTCTACAACTGTCTCATCTGCGGCTTCGCATGTCATCGGGGATCTTTCTTTATGCGTTGGGAAGAGTGTTCTAACGATTTCTCGCACCCTATCCAGTTGTTTTAATCCTGGGATGTTAGGTCTGCCCCCAGTTTTTGAGTGACTATCTTGTAGGGCAAACCCCACGGATCTTCCCCTACTGAACGGCATAGATCGGACCAACATTTCTGTTTGCTTTGCTTTATTTTTTCTCGCAGCTCCTTTTTCACTTTCCTGAATTCCTCCTCCAGATTTGCCTCCTCTAGTCTCCCTCTTGCTCTTTGATGTTTCCTGCGAGCAGCTAGGCACTTTTCTCGTTTTTCTGCTATCTCTGAGGTCCACCAGTAGGCTGGCGCTCTCTTAGGAGAAAATCCTTTCCGTTTTGGCATTAATTTGTTGCATGCCACGCTAATTGCTTCCTTGGTAAAACGTACTAGCTTCACTAGATCTCGTTCACGTATCACTTCCAGGAATCGCCCTTGATCATCTGTTTCCTTAAGAGACCTCTGAAATTTGGCTCTATCTAGCTTTTTAACAACCCATCCTGCCTTTTTTTTTAATACTATTTGGTTTTGTTTTGGAATCTTCTACAATGGTGAACTCTATATATAAATGATCACTCAACGTCTCCTTTTCCGAAACCCTCCAGTTAGATATTTTTCTTGCTATGCCTGGCGTTGATAAAGTAACCACTGATCCTCTGTTTCCTCTTTGAAACGTGTTTGTCGTGCCTTCGTTCCCGATAACTAAATCTAGCCTAGCCACCATTTCTGAAAGGGCTTCTTCTCGACGATCTAAGATTTTTGATCCCCATTCCGGCGATTTACAGTTAAAATCTCCCGTAATTAAGATCTCGCACTCTACTTGGCGAATATTTTCTTCTAGTTCGTCTAGATCGCATATAAAAATCTCGTATGTAACATTCGTTGAGAAATAACAGCTATAAATTCTAATGTCGTCTATATTTATCCTGACGAAATTTGCTGCTTCTTCGTAAACCTCCCTAATATTTAGTTCCTTATTTATTACTACAATAGCCGCTTTTGCAGCCGCACTTTGGAACCAAGAACCGCCTTCTGGTTTTTTGTATTGTTCACTTATCAGCAGTATATCACTTTTTGTTTCAGCGGCTTCATGTAGGAGCAGATCTTGCGCTTCCCGTCCTCTTCCTAAGTTCACTTGAATACATTTAATCATATACGATTTAATTTTTCTACCTCCCTCCGAAAGATATCACATTTTGCACTACCCAGAATGTGGTCGGCGCCTCCTTGAGCTTTGATTTCATTGCAAATTACACAAAAAGGTGTTTCATTGCATTTTTCTGCGAAATGACCCTCTCTTCCGCATAGTCGGCACATCTTCACCCTATCTTGTCCTTTGCACTCTGCGGCGAAGTGACCAAAACCAAAACATCGAAAACATCGCTTAACTGATACTCTTTCTCTCACTCGACATTGTACCCAAACCATTTTTATTTTTTTCGCTTTTAGCAGGTAATGAAATAATCGCCTTTTGGGTTTCTCCAAATGTTTTTCGCAGGGCTCTGATTTTAATGAGATCGGCGTTCAGAACTGGGTAGGCTAGCATTAACGCTTGAGCTACCTCGTCTTTCTCTATAGATCCATCAAGATCCATTATTTCGATAGTAACGCTCTCTTGTATATTACTAACGGTGGCGGTTTCGCCTGAGCTTTTGCCACGGCGTCTTTAAGCTCGTTTCCTTTTCCGCTGTCCTTGGCCATCTCTATTAACACCTTCCCGCTATGCGTCTGTCGGATTTTAGTTATTTGTACTCCTAGTGTGGCTGGATCGACTTTCGCCTTTATGTCTCTCAAAATCTCCGCGTAGCTGCGTGTGGCATCCTTGGGTTTCACTGCAATGGCCTCTGATAACCGCTGTTTTCTGCCTTTGGTACTATCGTCTTCAACTTTTTTCTTTTTATCTTTCCGGTGTTCCACAGTTTTCCACTCTTCGTTTGTTTTATTTCCTCCATAGCATTTTTCTTCTGTCTCTGTTGTTGATTTTATGCTTTCCGTCCTTGTTCGCACAGGTTTAGAGCGTAATCTTTTCTCCTGCTTAGAGGTCTCTGGGGGTGATGTAGCTGCGCGTTTTTTATTATCGTCTTCTTTGAATTCGGGTCCTACGTGGTCTGTTTGCACCGCCACGTCTTGTTTTGCCAATACCTCGTATTTATCCATCCTTTTTTCGCAGATCTCTTTCAGTTGATTGTAGTATATTACAGCTCCACTTATCGCGTCTCTAATTGGTTTATGAATATTCTTCGCATCTCTGACGATGGCATCTATAATCTGAATATTCTTTTACCCCGCTCATCAAGGGCCTGCTTTTCTCTTCGTTGCTCCCGTTGCGTTTGCGATTCCTGACGTCCAACTGAAATCTCCCTAGTCCTTCCTCTATCTATACTTCCTGGACAAGATAGTAGTCTCTCCCTATTTGGAGGGCTTCTTGCTAGATTTGTCCTTTTCGCGAAAGGATTTACCTCCCTCCCATCCACCTGGTTTACTATCAAAGAGAGACCGCAATCCCTGACTGGTAAGCCTGGATTTCCACTTGTGTTGCCTGTCGTATACATTTTCATAGCCGGGTCATTTTTAGGTGACTGAGGCGGTGACCGGCTCCGAAGGGACCCAGCTACATGGTCCCCACCGCCCTGGTTTTTTTCTTTATTAACCATTCCATGTTTGACCCGTTATTTGGTGGGTCCGACCGTTTCCCGGTTTCGAAATGTAAATATTTCGGGAACCGAGCACCCCATAGGCAGGTCTATACTTGGGATATTTCATCAAGTATCCCGTGCCTATAGTCGTCGTAGTCAGTCAGTCTAATAAAGAATGAAAATTGAGTGTGTGTGTGTGTGTGTGTGTGTGTGCGTGCGTGCGTGCGTGCGTGCGTGCGTGCGTGCGTGTGTTTGTGTTTGTGTTTGTGTTTGTGTTTGTGTTTGTGTTTGTGTTTGTGTTTGTGTTTGTGTTTGTGTTTGTGTTTGTGTTTGTGTTTGTGTTTGTGTTTGTGTTTGTGTTTGTGTTTGTGTTTGTGTTTGTGTTTGTGTTTGTGTTTGTGTTTGTGTTTGTGTTTGTGTTTGTGTTTGTGTTTGTGTGTGTGTGTGTGTGTGTGTGTGTGTGTGTGTGTGTGTGTGTGTGTGTGTGTGTGTGTGTGTGTGTGTGTGTGTGTGTGTGTGTGTGTGTGTGTGTGTGTGTGTGCGTGCGCGTGCGTGGGGTTAGGAGGCTATATATAGTGTGTGTGTAAGAGAGAGATAGTGTGTATAAAGCATATGTGTGTGCGAGAGAGAGACAGGAAGGATAAGTCAACCCGTAAACAGGGCCCTGGTGTTGACCTAAAGGATGGGAGAAGTGTATTTGTATGTGTGTGTGTGAGAAAGAGACATGCGGGATAGATCAGCTCGTAAACATGACCCCGGTGCTGACCCGAAGGATGGGTGTGTGTGTGTGTAAGAGAGAGAGAGATGAGGGATAGACTAGCCCGTAAACAGGACCCCGGTGCTAGCCTAAAGGTTAGGAGGCTATATGTAGTGTGTGTGTGTGTAAGAGAGAGCTAGTGTGTATAAAGAATATCCGTGTGCGAGAGAGAGACAGGAAGGATAAGTCAACCCGTAAACAGGGCCCCGGTGTTGACCTAAAGCATGGGAGAAGTGTATTTGTATGTGTGTGTGTGAGAAAGAGACATGAGGGATAGATCAGCCCGTAAACAGGACCCCGGTGCTGACTCGAAGGATGGGTGTGTGTATAAGAGAGATGCATGAGGGATAGACTAGCCCGTAAACAGAACCCCGGTGCTAGTCCAAAGGATGGGAAAGGTGTATTAAGTTGTGTGTGTATGAGAGTGAAAGTGTGGATGGTGTATGTGTGCATGAGAGTGATAGTGTGAATAGTGTATGTGTGTGTACGAGAGAGATACCTATCTCAATATACCACCTGTTGTTACCTTTCCGATACCTACTAGTATCCTGGCGGCGCGGCATGGCAGTGTTCCCTGGAAATGGCCGGCTTCGGTGGGAGGAGGCGGCGTTGGCTAGTCCATCTGCTGGGTCCTGGGAGTGGTGGTCCTACTTTGGAGCTGTTCTTGGCTGGTCGGCTTGCGGACGGTGACAGCCACAAATGGGCTGCGAAGCTGCTTTTAAATGGTCCGCAGACACCTCACATGCTCGCGCCGGTCAGATCTAGCAGCTGTGCTGCACGAACTCGCCACGGCGTATCGTAATTATTACCTGGCGGGGTTAGCGTATTTATAAGCGCGGCTTGTTATATCATACTATCGGGTTTTTGATAAGTTGCGTAACGTGTTTTACTACGTATAGTAAACAACCGAGTTTCCCTGAGTATTTATCATTCCGATAGGTTGCGCAACCTTTCTTACTGTGTAGAAATGACGGACGTATTTTTCTGATCATTTTTGTGAAAGAAGCGTATTTTTACTATGTTTAATAAGGAAGATATTAATTTAAACGTCGTACGATGCATACATTCACCAGAAAAATCAGTAACTTCGTTACAGCATTAAGCCAAGGTTTTGTTTGTTTATATTTTTTGCTCACCTACACATTTTTCAAGTTCTGTACCTGCGTAAATAAATGTTAAAATAAAAGTTTTTTAAAGATTTATTTTGATCATGCTCCCTTCCACTTGGTTTAGTTAAGCTAGTAATTAATTTAATGATATTTTTTAGAAAACAACTTGAAAATGTGGAAACGGAAGTTTTAGCCAGTACATGACAAGAAAAGGTGATTGAGTCTGAGGCTTTAACAAAGCCCACTACTTCTCACCTAATTCCTCCGGCTTCTGCTGTAAGGAGTGAAGTAGCTCATAGTGGGGTGCACAGTTTCCTATGCTGGCCACTTTGGAGACATAAAGTTGAAGATTTGTATAACAATAATTATAATAATAATATTTTATTGTTCTTTAAAAATGCAAGCATTTATAGATAAGTCAACAGTATTTAGCCGTACAAATTCTCAAAGAAAACAAGTCTAACAGTTAAAAACATTCAAATGTGAACATTTCAAATACGCAAAATAAGTAAATCACACTAAAGACAAAAATGCACACCAAAAACAAAAATACACATTTGTTAAACTATGAATCTAGCCTAAATTCGTAATAGTTGATATTAGCAAAGAAAATTCTCTACAACTTTACAAGGGAATAATATTCTTCGAAACTATAAATTATGTTCTCAATTAACATGTTTTGTATTTTATTTTTAAGATCCTTAAAATATAAATTTTCAATTTTTAGAGGTAGGGCATTGTACAGTTTTATTTCTTCCTTTTTATTTTTATTAATTCTATATTGAGGTAATATCAAATCATTTTTATTTTTAGTATAATGCTGATGTAAGTATGTATGCGGCCCAACATACCTGGAAATGATTCTTTTTTAGAACTAATTTATTATATATTATTACACTATAAATAATTCCTGATTTTTAATTAAAAAAAATCGTTTATAATAGATATTTGATTTTACATTTACTATAGATCTTATCGCCATTTTTTGACCTCTCAAAATATTTTCTAAGTTGGTTTTAGATGCACTATCCCATGCAGATTATCCTTATGTTATTACAGAGTCAGATAAGGAGGAATATGTTGTGACAACAGCAGTCTGGTCTACTGCTCTGTTAATTTTTCTTATTGCATATACTACCTGATTTAAACCTACCACACAATTGGACAATATGATCATTTCATGACATTACTTACATCTATAAGGACACCCAAAATTTTGTTTTTTACTCGATCTGCATTCAAAAACTCTACATTTTGTTTTACTTTCATTTCGAACAAGTTTATTTAACACAAACTAATTTCTAGCCTTTGCAACTATGCTCTCCAGAATCGGTGCAACCTCTCTTTCCAACTGCCAACTCAAATGTTAAATCATCAGCGTTTATTTAATACACTTAATATACTTTTATCATTATTATCAAAAAAATGAGAGGACCCAGGACCTATCCTTGTGAAACACCCATTTCAACCAACAGGGAGTCAGTTTTTAATTTGCTAGAAAATAAAATTCGGTACCAGGCAGTCAAATAAGGTTTCAACAATTCGAAAGTATTGTTGAATGCCATAAAACTGAATTTTTTTCAACAAAATATTTCTGTCAACACAATCAAAAGTTGTTAAAAACAGTAAGTATTTTTCTTTATTTTCAAAAGCTTCCATTATGGTTTCAGTGAGTTTCAATTATTTCATAAGTTGTAAAAATACCCTTTTTAAAGCCATACTACCGGGGAAGAGTAATCTTATTTTTATCAAATTATGACACAAGTTGTTTTAAAACAAGGGGTTCAATAATGTTTGAAACCACAGGCAAAGGCGAAAGTTTTCAAAAAGGCTTTTGTCATCATTTTTTATATTTCGGAGAAATTTTGCCAACTTTAAGTTGTGATGAAAAACAGCCCTCAGAACAAGCATTTACAATACCAGTGGTTCAAGCAGATACCCCTCAATCCTTTTCAAGCTAAAAGCATTAACACCATATACGTCTTCACTTTTCTTATTTTTAATTTGTTTGATTATATATCAAATATCAACAGGTCTGAAAAACATTGAACCAACGCGACACAAACCATTATACAAATAAGTCTTAAAATTGGGTTGGCATTTAGGTATTAACAAAAAAAAGCAGTTTAAATCATTTGGAGTCAAATCATCAAATTTAATTCTTTGCTTTTTCCTACCTGTCTCCAGAATAACAAGAATCCCATATTGTTGTTATAGTTATCAGTATTTAGTAACTTAGTAGTATTAATTATTTTTCATTGTAAATCCTTCTGCTTTTATTATACAATTCTCGGTTACGCTATGTGGGACAATTTATTTTCCATTCATGGCATAACATAACTGTTTTCTTTACTGCCCTAACCTCTTCAGTAACCCAACTATTCATATTTATGTAGCCTCCGTTATTATTTAATTTTAGTGGAAAGCACAGGTTGTAAAAGTAATGAAAAGATCTATATTTCAACTCGACTAGACGAGCCTCAAGCACATTTTGCCAATTTTCTTGTGAAAGGTAAATATAAAAGGTTTGGTTTATACACCTGCACACTCCCGTTGAGACAAATCCCGGTTCCATAATTTGAGTCTTCAGAACACCCCAGTTATTTCAAAATTAATAAAATTATTGTCTTAACAATTCTCCTTTTCACGAGTTGGGCTGTGTATGAGCTGGGTGAACTCAAAAGAAAGAAATAGGTGAGTTAACATCTGGGTTTTACTATAACTATCATCTATTTTATTAAAATCCACATTGAAATCTCCCAGAACCAAAATTCTCACTTTGGCATCAAAACTTTCTGCCAAATTTAATACATGGTGCATTAACAAAATTCTCGATTTTTGCAGATTCTGAGAGCAAGAGTATAATCAATCTAAAAGTATGTAACATTGTATATTTTATATAATCATTATTCTTCTATTTTGATAAAATCTTATTAGCTTTTTATTACTCTCTTTTCCGTAGTTTAAGTTGTACATATGTATGTATATATTTGTGTATCTGTTAATTAGTCTGTGAATGAAAGTGTGATAAAAATGTAGATATTGTTTCATTTTGTTGAAGATATTTGGTATGTTAGTTTATCATAATAAATGATAGAATATTATAGTCGATTTGTGTTCTTGCCCCCAGTGTATGGTCTTTATGTGATCTAAAGTGTTTCTTACTAATAAGAATAAAAAAGAAGCTAGAGTCAGCAGACAAATATTCATTAGTCTGCAATTGTCAGATCGGAAGTAGCCAGTGACAATATTCAGATATTGCCATAGACAGTAATTATTAATTGCCCTATGTGCAAAATATTCATACATTTTTATAACTACTTGAATAAATCATCGTTTTAATATTTTTCAGTTAATAAAGCATACAATTCTCAGTTCGGCTGGTGAAATGGGTATTTTCGATCCAGCTCTTACTAGTGAGTTTACAAAAACATCATTCTATATGACCTAGCTCAAATTAACTGCCAAGGAGGGAGCGTGGTGTGCCTTTAATATATAAGTTCAGCGATTTGAACCGGTGTGAAGATGGCCGCCAAATTCTAGCCGCTTAAGCCCCGAATGCTGCCGACGGCCGCTATCAGTGGCGCACTGATATTTTAATTATCAGGTATATATTTTAAATGAAATATGATTAATTATTGACAATTTAGTTAAATTACCTATAAAATACACTTTCATGCCGAGAACCGCCTAGTGAGAATATGTCAGATCTGCTTCGAAATGTAAAAATCGATTCTATACATTACCTTTAATTGTTATAATTTTGTGAACGTTTATATGCTAAACAGTTACTTGTTTCTTTAACAGCTTAAACAAAAGAAAGCCTTAGTTCTGTAAAAATAAATTATATACCAAAATATACTCACAGGAGTATTGTATACCCCTTGTAGAAACTTCCAGTTCCAGTTAGAGTCCATAATTATAAATAAATTAAATACCTAAAAGGGTAGGTTGTTGTTTCTGAGGTAATTGAGGCGGCTGAATCATTGCGGACTAGCTTAGAGGTACGAGGGCATGTAGAAGAGTATTTCTGTCGATTTAGTTTTTGGGGACAAAGGGTAGAGGGTTCAGAAAAAACCAAACAGCTAAAAGGGTAGGTGGCTGTTTCCAGAGTAACTGGAGCGGCTGAATAATTGCGGCCTAGTATAGAAGGACGAGGGCATATAGAAGAGTATTTCTATCGATCTATTTTTTGGGGATAAAGGGGGCTAAGAAAAAAATGAAATACTCAAAAGGGTGGGTGGCAATTTCCGGTGTAATTGGAGCGGCTGAATTATTGCGGCCTAGTTTAGAGATACGAGGGCATATATAAAAGTATTTCTATCGATCTAGTTTTTGGGGATAAAGAGTACGGGGCTAAGAAAAAAATTAAATACTCAAAAAGGTTATTGGCTGTTTCCGGAGTAATTGGAGTGGCTGAATCATTGCGGCCTAGTTTGGAGGTACGAGGGCATATAGAAGAGTATTTCTGTACGAGGGCATATTTATGAGTATTTCTATCGATCTAGTTTTTGGGAATAAAGGGTACGGGGCTAAGAAAAAAATTAAATACTCAAACGGGTAGGTGGCAGTTTCCTGGGTAATTGGAGCGGCTGAATCATTGCGGCCTAGTTTAGGGGTACGAGGGCATATAGAAGAGAATTTTTATCGATCTAGTTTTTGGGAACAAAGGGTACGGGGCTAAGAAAGAAATTAAATACTCAAAAGGGTAGGTGGCTGTTTCCGGAGTAATTGGAGCGGCTGAATCATTGCGGCCTAGTTTGGAGGTACGAGGGCATATATAAGAGTATTTCTATCGATCTAGTTTTTGGGGATAGAGGGTACGGGGCTAAGAAAAAAATTAAATACTCAAAAGGGTAGGTGGCTGTTTCCGAAGTAATTGGAGCGGCTGAATCATTGCGGCCTAGTTTGGAGGTACGAGGGCATATAGAAGAGTATTTCTATCGCTCTAGTTTTTGGGGATAAAGGGTACGGGGCAAAGAAAAAAATTAAATACTCAAAAGGGCTGGTGGCTGTTTCCGGAGTAATTGGAGCGGCTGAATCATTGCGGCCTAGTTTAGAGGTACGAGGGCATATAGAAGAGTATTTCTATCGATCTAGTTTTTGGGGATAAAGGGTACGAGGCTAAGAAAAAAATTAAATACTCAAAAGGGTAGGTGGCTGTTTCCGGAGTAATTGGAGCGGCTGAATCATTGCCGCCTAGTTTGGAGGTATGAGGGTATATAGAAGAGTATTTCTATCGATCTAGTTTTTAGGGATAAAGGGTACGGGGCAAAGAAAAAAATTAAATACTCAAAAGGGCTGGTGGCTGTTTCCGGAGTAATTGGAGCGGCTGAATCATTGCGGCCTAGTTTGGAGCTACGAGGGCATATATAAAAGTATTTCTATGGATCTAGTTTTTGGGGATAAAGGGTACGGGGTTAAGAAGAAAATTAAATACTCAAAAAGGTAGGTAGCTGTTTTCGGAGTAATTGGAGCGGCTGAATTATTGCGGCCTAGTTTGGATGTACAAATGCATATAGATGAGTATTTCTATTGATCTAGTTTTTGGGAACAATTGCGGCCTAGTTTGGAGGTACGAGGGCATATAGAAGAGCATTTCTATCGATCTAGTTTTTGGGGATAAAGGGTACGGGGCTAAGAAAAAAATTTAATACTCAAAAGGGTAGGCGGCAGTTTCCGGGGTAATTGGAGCGGCTGAATCATTGCGGCCTAGTTTAGAGGTACGAGGGCATATAGAAGAGTATTTCTATCGATCTAGTTTTTGGGGATAAAGGGTACGGGGCTAAGAAAAAAATTAAATACTCAAAAGGGTAGGTGGCTGTTTCCGGAGTAATTGGAGCGGCTGAATCATTGCGGCGTAGTTTGGAGGTACGAGGGCATATAGAAGAGTATTTCTATCGATCTCGTTTTTGGGGACAAAGGGTACGGGGCTAAGAAAAAAATTAAATACTCAAAAGGGTAGGTGGCTGTTTCTGGAGTAATTGGAGCGGCTGAATCATTGCGGTCTAGTTTAGAGGTATGAGGGCATATAGAAGAGTATTTCTATCGATCTAGTTTTTGGGGATAAAGGGTACGGGGCTATGAAAAAAATTAAATACCTAAAAGGGTAGGCGGCTGTTTCCAGAGTAATTGGAGCGGCTGAATCATTGCGGCGTAGTTTGGAGGTACGAGGGCATATAGAAGAGTATTTCTATCGATCTAGTTTATAGGGATAAAGGGTACGGGGCAAAGAAAAAAATTAAATACTCAAAAAGGCTGGTGGCTGTTTCCGGAGTAATTGGAGCGGCTGAATCATTGCGGCCTAGTTTGGAGATACGAGGGCATATATAAAAGTATTTCTATCGATCTAGTTTTTGGGGATAAAGGGTACGGGGCTAAGAAAAAATTAAATACTCAAAAGGGTAGGTGGCAGTTTTCTGGGTAATTGGAGCGGCTGAATCATTGCGGCCTAGTTTGGAGGTACGAGGGCATATAGAAGAGTATTTCTGTACGAGGGCATATATATGAGTATTTCTATCTATCTAGTTTTTGGGAATAAAGGGTACGGGGCTAAGAAAAAAATTAAATACTCAAAAGGGTAGGTGGCAGTTTCTTGGGTAATTGGAGCGGCTGAATCATTGCGGCCTAGTTTACAGGTACGAGGGCATATAGAAGAGAATTTTTATCGATCTAGTTTTTGGGAACAAGGGGTACGGGGCTAAGAAAAAAATTAAATACTCAAAAGGGTAGGTGGCTGTTTCCGGAGTAATTGGAGCGGCTGAATCATTGCGGCCTAGATTGGAGGTACGAGGGCATATAGAAGAGTATTTATATCGATCTAGTTTTTAGGGATAAAGGGTACGGGGCAAAGAAAAAAATTAAATACTCAAAAGGGCTGGTGGCTGTTTCCGGAGTAATTGGAGCGGCTGAATCATTGCGGCCTAGTTTAGAGGTACGAGGGCATATAGAAGAGTATTTATATCGATCTAGTTTTTAGGGATAAAGGGTACGGGGCAAAGAAAAAAATTAAATAATCAAAAGGGCTGGTGGCTGTTTCCGGAGTAATTGGAGCGGCTGAATCACTGCGGCCTAGTTTGGAGGTACGAGGACATATATAAAAGTATTTCTATCGATCTAGTTTTTGGGGATAAAGGGTACGGTGCTAAGAAAAAATTAAATACTCGAAAGGGTAGGTGGCAGTTTTCTGTGTAATTGGAGCGGCTGAATCATTGCGGCCTAGTTTAGAGGTACGAGGGCATATATAAGAGTATTTCTATTGATTTAGTTTTAGGGGATAAAGAGTACGGGGCTAAGAAGAAAATTTAATACTCAAAAAGGTAGGTAGCTGTTTCCGGAGTAATTGGAGCGGCTGAATTATTGCGGCCTAGTTTGGATGTACAAGTGCATATAGAAGAGTATTTCTATTGATCTAGTTTTTGGGAACAATTGCGGCCTAGTATGGAGGTACGAGGGCATATAGAAGAGCATTTGTATCGATCTAGTTTTTGGGGATAAAGGGAACGGGGCTAACAAAAAAATTAAATACTCAAAATTGTAAGTGGCATTTTCCGGGGTAATTGGAGCGGCTGAATCATTGCGGCCTAGTTTAGAGATACGAGAGCATATAGAAGAGTATTTCTGTCGATCTAGTTTTTGGGGACAAAGGGTGCGGGGCTTAGAAAAAAATTAAATACTCAAAAAGGTAGGTGGCTGTTTCCGGAGTAATTGGAGAGGCTGAATCATTGCGGCCTAGTTTGGAGGTACGAGGGCATATAGAAGAGTATTTCTATCGATCTAGATTTTGGGGACAAAGGGTATGGGGCTAAAAAAAAAATTAATAACTCAAAAGGGTAGGCGGCTGTTTGCGGAGTAATTGGAGCGGCTGAATCATTGCGGCCTAGTTTAGAGGTATGAGGGCATATAGAAGAGTATTTCTATCGATCTAGTTTTTGGGGATAAAGGGTACGGGGCAATGAAAAAAATTAAATATCTAAAAGGGTAGGTGGCTGTTTCCGGAGTAATTGGAGCGGCTGAATCATTACGGCGTAGTTTGGAGGTACGAGGGCATATAGAAGAGTATTTCTATCGATCTAGTTTTTAGGGATAAAGGGTACGGTTATATATGCCCTCGTATCTCTAAACTAGGCCGCAATGATTCAGCCGCTCCAATTACCCCGGAAACAGCCACCTACCCTTTTGAGTATTTAATTTTTTTCTTAGCCCCGTACCTTTTATCCCCAAAAACTAGATCGATAGAAATACTCTTCTATATGGCCTCGTACCTCCAAACTACTCCGCAATGATTCAGCCGCTCCAATTACTTCGGAAACAGCCACCTACCCTTTTGAGTATTTAATTTTTTTCTTAGCCCCGTACCCTTTATCACCAACAACTAAATCGATAGAAATGCTCTTCTATATGCCCTCATACCTCCAAACTAGGCCGCAATGATTCAGCCGCTCCAATTACTACGGAAACAGCCACCTACCCTTTTAAGTATTTAATTTTTTTCTTAGCCCCGGACCCTTTATCCCCAAAAACTAGATCGATAGAAATACTCTTCTATATGTCCTCGCACCTCCAAACTACTCCGCAATGATTCAGCCGCGCCAATTACTCCGGAAACAGCCACCTACCCTTTTGAGTATTTAATTTTTTTCTTAGCCCCGTACCCTTTATCCCCAACAACTAAATCGATAGAAATACTCTTCTATATGCCCTCGTACCTCCAAACTAGGCCGCAATGATTCAGCCGCTCCAATTACTACGGAAACAGCCACCTACCCTTTTGAGTATTTAATTTTTTTCGTAGCCCCGTACCCTTTATCCCCTAAAACTAGATCGATAGAAATACTCTTCTATATGCCCTCGTACCTCCAAACTATGCCGCAATGATTCAGCCGCTCCAATTACTCCGGAGACAGCCACCTACCCTTTTGAGTATTTAATTTTTTTCTTAGCCCCGTACCCTTTATCCCCAAAAACTAGATCGATAAAAATACTCTTCTATATGCCCTCATACCTCTAAACTAGGCCGCAATGATTCAGCCGCTCCAATTACTCCGGAAACAGCCACCTACCCTTTTGAGTATTTAATTTTTTTCTTTGCCCCGTACCCTTTATCCCCAAAAACTAGATGGATAGAAATACTCTTCTATACGCCCTCGTACCTCCAAACTACGCCGCAATGATTCAGCCGCTTCAATTACTGCGGAAACAGCCACCTACCCTTTTGAGTATTTAATTTTTTTCTTAGCCCCGCACCCTTTATCCCCAAAAACTAGATCGATAAAAATACTCTTCTATATGCCCTCATACCTCTAAACTAGGCCCCAATGATTCAGCCGTTCCAATTACTCCGGAAACAGCCACCTACCCTTTTGAGTATTTAATTTTTTTCTTTGCCCCGTACCCTTTATCCCCAAAAACTAGATTGATAGAAATACTCTTCTATACGCCCTCGTACCTCCAAACTATGCCGCAATGATTCAGCCGCTCCAATTACCCCGGAAACTGCCACCTACCCTTTTGAATTTTTAATTTTTTTCTTAGCCCCGTTCCGTTTATCCCCAAAAAATAGATCGATAGAAATACTCTTCTATATGCCCTTGTACTTCTACACTAGGTCGCAATGATTCAGCTACTCTGGAAACAGCCACCTACCCTTTTAGCTGTTAGGTTTTTTTCTGAACCCTCTACCCTTTGTCCCCAAAAATTAAATGGACAGAAATACTCTTCTACATGCCTTCGTACCTCTAAGCTAGTCCGCAATGATTCAGCCGCCCCAATTACCCCAGAAACAGCAAACTACCCTTTTAGGTATTTAATTTATTTATAATTATGGACTCTAACTGGAACTGGAAGTTTCTACAAGGGGTATACAATACTCCTGTGAGGATATTCTGGTATATAATTTATTTTTACAGAACTAAGGCTTTCTTTTGTTTTACGTATGTTGTATCTTTCGATCGGAAGTAAGCTGTTAAAGAAACAAGTAACTGTTTAGCATATAAACGTTCACAAAATTATAACGATTAAAGGTAATGTATAGAATCGATTTTTACATTTCGAAGCAGATCTGACATATTCTCATTAGGCGGTTCTCGGCATGAAAGTGTATTTTATAGGTAATTTAACTAAATTGTCAATAATTAATCATATTTCATTTAAAATATATACCTGATAATTAAAATATCAGTGCGCCACTGATAGCGGCCGTCGGCAGCATTCGGGGCTTCAGCGGCTAGAATTTGGCGGCCATCTTCACATCGGTGCAATTAGAGAACATTTTGCAAAATACAGGGAGGGGGGGCAAGTGCCTTAGTAAATGCATTCAATCGACTAGCAGTGACATAACCTATTTATTTAAAAGACGTGTATAATTGGTGATGACCACAACCACCCATAAAACATATCCAACTTCCAAAAAGCTAAAAATCATTACGCTGGATGTTCAGTGGTGAAAAAAAATGTATTTTCATTTGAGAAGGCTGGCAAAATATACAAAATTAATCCGTTTCATGATGTTTGTGGTAAATAACTTTTTGAGATATAATTTTAATATATACATACATAGAACAGAATTAGGAACTGAAACACATTACACTTTTTAAAGCTCAATAAAAGTTACGAATTTACCCAATAAAAGAATAATTATTAAAAATAAAATATATATTACCTGTGCATTGTTTATATAATGAAGGTGGGAATGGATGGGCAGACAGGACAGAGTCAAAATTCCTGGAAGTCAAACGGTTCTTTTCTGCGACTCACCAGGTTTCATTTGACGATTGGCTTACTGTTTTCTAGCACATTTCAGATTTTTTTTCTTCCGTGTACCGTTTTCTGCTAAACAATTATCTATGGTTTTTGTCCCATCTGTTACGACATATTGTGGTATGCAAATATTAGCTACGTAGCTATATGACACGGCAATTGACTTCTCGAGCATTTACTCATAGATTCCTCACAGTCAATCATCAACTTTAATCTGCAAGTAACAAATTCAAAAATATTTTATTGACAAAATATATTACAATCAGTAACAATGTTTTCAAAATTAAATACTGTTTTAACACATTAAATATTTTTTGCAATATGAATATGTGCCTAAAATGTGTAAGTGCGCTTACCTCAACCTCCTAAACATGATCTCTCTTATACTTGCAAGAGCATTCCCTTTGATTATAGGAAGTTCCCCATCAAAACCATGTCTTTGATACGGTTTGAATCTACCGGGTTTTCGGTGTTGGTCGCAGGGAATAGAAATATTTGCTTTCAAACAATTGCATTCGCGCCATATATCCTCTCCTAAATATTATCCTTATTTATAGTTATATAGTTGGTCAGCCGTGGTGTTCGAGAGCTCCTGCACTGAATTTCGATTGCATCCATTCACACACGTAGATAAAAATCTTTCACTCGAATAGATTAAAAACAAATATTAATAAGATGAGGAATATAAACTTCTGTTATAAGAAATGTTAGTTATATTTTAGAGTTTCTGAAAAATGTTTTTTGGCATCTAGTACCTCCAGATTTTATTTTTTAAAATAAAATTAAATTTTGTTTTATGAAATAATTGGAAAATTAAAACTAATATGGTGTTTGCTTTCAGGTATTTTTTGGAGCAAACATTTTTTTTAAACAGGCTTTTAAGATATGAATATTACTTTCAGTTATTCCAGGCATATAACTTTTTTCTTAGGATAGTCCGTGCAAGTATAAATGCACTTTAAAAAATTAAATTGATGTAAAATAATACACATTACAAGCATTTATGTGCCAACCTTTGTCTAAACATAAAACCCAATATAACATCTCCAATATATTTTCGGCTTGGACACAATATAAAACAAAATTATATAAATAAGACAGTCCCTAAGAAACCTACTCCTAAAAAAGATCTAAATAAATGAGACATGCATTGAAACATTCCATACAATCTCCCAACTTACAACTTTGCCGGGCGATGTGCGGAAATATTGAAATAATTTAAGTAAAGCAGCCGCCAAGAAAATATTCTAAATACGTTCGCATCGAAATGAGTCGCAATCGCAATGATCCAAGGTCAGCCGGCGGACTGTCCCTAGCTGTTTGGAAGCAATGCACCTCTCAAAATACCTGTAGAGAGTAGTTTTTTTATATATTGACATACATTTTTGGCCCTTTATAACAATAAAAATTGGACTAGCTATAGATAATGTTAAACAAATCGGTAAATTTCCTTTATCTGGATGTTTTCTCTTTATGAATCGTTCCTTTTATTAGGATTAGTGAAGTGGCAATATATAAACTGTCTTTTTAAACATAGCTATTGGGCCCCATTTTATTCCACTATTCCAAACTGGAAAATTCCGACTATACTATAGAATATAGATGCAAAAAAAAAACGAAAATCATCATTTCCTTTTTTATTCTTTTCAGGCTGCTTTTGGCGGGATATTACAAAATAAATTTTATATTTATAGCTCTTTTCTCTTTTATATGAAAATGCACTCATTTAAAACCCGATGTTTTGTTTTCGCCCTCCCAAAACCAACGATATATCATACTTAATGTTTCAACAGAAGATTTAATATTTTCCCATGAGAGACAGACAATTACAGAGAGACGGATAACCAGAATCTTACCAAATTCACAAAGGAGAATTTTAAATACTCTTAATGGATGAGTGCATTACACCATAGATTTTAAAAGGTCAAGGGCTTGTAGAAAATGAAATAAAAAATGTCAATGATATCTCATCGAGTTTCTAACACTATATAATATATTTCTAATACTATGAAATATATAAAAGCGAAATTTACACACTGACTGGCTGATTGATCACCGTATTTCTGAATTCCTCAAAGATTAAATGTACAAAATTGGCGTGGACCTTCTTTTTGTGATATATGTGCAAGAAAAGAAAGGATTTTTTAAAACTCGCCCCTAGAGGGTGAAAAGATGTAAGATGTGGTATATCTTTTCAACTACATGAGTTTTTAAAACGATTCATTTGTCAGTGGCTTGTGAAAATAATTATCTTAAAATCAATTTTTGGATTTTTTTAAATTCCACCCTTAAAGTGTGAATGTTAATTAATGAGTTCTTAAAATATTTTTTAAATTATGTGTGAAGCAACACAACTTCATTAATTATTATTATCAGTTTTTTCTTTCCCAATAAGTAATTAAGGCACTTTGTTACATTTTTTCGGTTTTCCGTAAATTTTTTATCAGTGCGCACACGTTTATAACGACCTATTTATTTTTTTACCAAAACCACCCTAGAATGTCGCTCTACAACATGATGAAAACCCCATTCAAATCCGTTCCGTAGTTTTTTTCTTCAGTCGCAAAGACTGCAATCCTTTTTAAATCCTGAGAAGCGGATCGTTTAACGCTGTAAGCCTACTGCACTTGTAACGAACTCACTCGAAATAATACAGAGCTGATAACAAAATCAATAAAGAGCAGCGTTGACGCTTTGCCGGGCCTGCTATAGGTGAAAGCGAAGAATAGGTCACATTTGGCATTTTCGAAGCTTTCTTTCTCGCGTCCGAATAGAGACTGAAGTCAGTCAGTTTCAATTTTCAGTTCAGTCTCTATTCGGACGCGAGGAAGAAAGCTTCGAAAATGCCAAATGTTATTTTGGCGAAACGTCAGCAAAACTGTTCTTTTCAGAACGACAGTAGTGAACGGATGTACACCCGGAATGGAAACATTGTATTTTTCCATCCGTGAAGGAATAAAAATCAACATATATATATATATATATATATATATATATATATATATATATATATATATATATATATATATATATATATATATATATATATATATATATATATATATATATATATATATATATATATATATATATATATATATATATATATATATATATATATATATATATATATATATATATATATATATATATATATATATATATATATATATATATATATATATATATATATATATATATATATATATATATATGGAAAATAAAATGTGTTTTCATTCGTTCACTACTGTCGTTCTGAAAACAACAGTTTTGCTGACGTTTCGCCAAAATCACATTTAGCATTTTCGAAGCTTTCTTTCACGCGTCCGAATAGAAACTGAACTGAAACTGACTGATTGAATAGAGACTTCAGTCTCTATTCGGACGCGAGAAAGAAAGCTTCGTAAATGCCAAATGTGATTTTGGCGAAACGTCAGCAAAATTGTTCTTTTCAGAACGACAGTAGTGAACGCATGTACACCCGGAATGAAAACACATTATATATATATATATATATTTATATATATATATATATATATATATATATATATATATATATATATATATATATATATATATATATATATATATATATATATATATATATATATATATATATATATATATATATATATATATATATATATATATATATATAATATATATGTATACAGTGTGTCCCAGATTCGCTTCTCTATACAAGGATCTCGGCTCCTATTATACCTACAGCAAAGGTTAAATGGGAAAAGTTTTAGAGGAAAGTTATTGCATTCGATATCCGGCTTCAGATTTACGATCGATCAGTTCTTTTTGGAAATATCGGGGAAAAACCGAAAATGGCGGATTTCGTTTTTGGCCAGTATATCCAGAACGGTAAATTTGACAGCTGCCAAAATGTGACATTTATTACATAAATTTTTAAGACAAATAAAATGGCGTATACGACACGTCTTCATTGTTTTTTGTTAACCCGCAACCCGCCTCAACTTTCAATTTTTTTATGGCCGCCGTATTGGATTTTTCGATTTTTGGAAAGAGCCTAAAATTTCCAGTCTAGTGATATCTCAGAAGTGCATTGAAGATTTTAGTATCATCGAAATATTACACTTCGTAAAGTTAGGTTTCAGTTTTTTCTAAGGAGGCCATGATTTAAAGTAATGTTAGCTCTCAATGCTTTTCTAAGGAGGCCATGATTTATCTGTAACAAAATTGGATTTTGACTTTGACGTTAAGTTAAATAGTTGAAAGTATCAAAGCTGTGTTTTAATAAGTAGTAGGTACGCTTTTATTCCATAAATCTGACACATAAATTGTCAAAGCCTATAGAAACGGCATTCCGTATTCAAATGAAGAAAAGGTTGACATATTAGCTCTGTACTTTCAATCATACAGAAACGCCGATGTTACCTCAGCAAGGTATTTGGAGATGTACCCAGAACGACGGCAGGCTCATAAAACCCAATTCAGGAAAATCGTAGTTAATTTAATTTACCATGGTGCCGTCGAACAACCTAGAAGCGGATACAATAATAACAATGAAAATCGAGACAGAAACATTTTACAAGCTATCAACGAAAACCCTAGTTCATCGGTAAGAACTGTAGAACAGGAAACTAATGTGCCAAAATCAACACTACAAAGAGTTTTAAAAAAGAATAAGTACCATCCATACAAACCCATAATAGTACAAGGACTTAAGGAAAGCGATTTTTCAAGACGACTACAGTTCTGTGAGTGGTATACTAAGAGATGTAATGAAAATCCTGATTTTGTAAATCATGTCTTGTGGTCCGATGAGAGCAGGTTCACGAATTGTGGAGTCTTTAATAGGCACAACCGTCATCATTGGGCTGTGCAAAATGCTCACGAAGTGGCAGAGAGACGTCTACAGATCAGATTTGGAAGTAACGTTTGGTGTGCGATCATTGGTAACTTAATCTAACTAATCTTTTTTAAATAGGCACCAAATGATGGTCAAATAATAATCTTTTTTTTTTTCGTTTAGTTCTTTAATGATACGTTTTCGTTTAGTTCTTTAATGATACGACAGTAGTGAACGGATGTACACCCGGATCTCTAATAATCTAATAAAAAAAAGTAAAACGTTCTACTCTAGTCAGTCAACATACTTTTTGGATATTGTATTACATTTTTATTCAATCATTTTGTATTGTAGTTTCGAAGAACCTATAAAAATAGAATTGGGTTCTATAAATTTATTAACACTTTATCTAAATTTTCTGCAGATTTAGCTAATTCTCTAAAATTATTTTAATTGTCTGAATTGAATGGTTTATTATTAGCCGGGAAGCCTAGTTCTTGCGTTATGAAAAAAATACCATATTAATCAAATGACGAATTATTTTTCGATATTCATTATGTTATAGAAAGGCGTTCAGCTGTATTTCCGAATAATTTAAATTTTAAAGCGCAAGGGGTTTGTTCTTTTGATATTTTATGTTTTATTAAGGCACGGTGTACTTTTTTAAGATTATTATATCACTGAAATAAATTGATTTAGTATTTCTGAAATTGATATGCAATACCAACAAAATAATTTATTACGGCTATTACTTCCCGCTAACCAAATATGTTTTTCTTTTTCATAATAAAGCTGAATAGGTTTCAACTGTATACAAGCTCATTCATTACGGGATGTTTCGATAATTATTTTTGAAAAGAAAATATCTACTTTTTAATAAAGATAATTTTCCCTTTATAATTTATAGTTTCTAGTACCACCCGGCTGACCCTGCCGCCCTTGACTGTTGAGCACCTATTTATAAATTATTAATCATTTCAGGAAATCGACTTATTGGACCATTTTTGTTTGACTACAACCTAAACGGGCAGAGGTACCTAGAGCTTTTGCGAAACCAGGTTGTACCAGCCTTCGAGCTATTCTAACGGAAGATGAACTAAGAAGAACTTGGTTTCAACAAGACGGATGTCCGGCTCACAATACCATTCTCGTCAGGAACTTCTTAAGAGAGCAGTTTGACGAAAGAATAATTTCTTTAAATGGTCCAATATCTTGACCTCCTAGATCCCCTGACCTGTCGCCCTTGGATTTCTACCTCTAGGGTCACACGAAGAATGAAATCTATGAATTTGATCCCCCCGTGACCATAGGAATCCTGAGACAAAGAGTTCTGGACACATTTAGAAATATTAACCGAAATACACTTACCAGGGCTGTACGAAAAACAGTCACCAACTGTCAAAAAGGTCTCGATGCAAATGGACGTCATTTTGCAGATTTGTAAATTAATGTTACCCACTTACAAAGTAATTAAAGCTCATTTAGATTTTTTAAGTTGTTATTTACGTTCATGTTGTATTGAAAATTCAATGCGTTCAATACATTACTTACATATTAATGTAATCTTGTGACAAATACATCATGGCCTCCTTTGAAAACATTGAAACCTAATTTACGAAGTGTGATATTTTGATGACACTAAAATCTTTAATGCACTTTTGAGATATCACTAGAATGGAAATTTTAGGTTATTTCCAAATATCGAAAAATCCAATATGGCGGTCATACGAAAAATGAAAGTTGAGGCGGGTTGCGGGTTAACAAAAAACAATGAAGACGTGTCGTATACGCATCTTATTTATCTTAAAAATGTGTCCGAATAATGTCATATTTTGACAGCCATTTAACCTTTGCTGTAGGTATAATAGGAGCCGAGATCCCTATATAGAGAAGTGAATCTGGGACACACTATATATATATATATATATATATATATATATATATATATATATATATATATATAGACAGTTAGGACTTAGAAAGGCATACAAATGGTTAAATATTTCCTCGCTCAGGTTAAGGTTTCGTTACATATCGGGTGATAGCAAATTTTTAATGTATTTTAGCACTGGGTAAACAATTCTAATTTTTTGATATGTTCTAGATTTTATTTTGACTTAGCTCTACTAGATGTCCTAAACCCTAGACAAAAAAGTGAACATTGTTTCAAGTTCAATATTCGCAAATAATTAATTTACATATTTAAAACTTTTGGGCTTAATGTGACTGTAGGGTGCCAATAAATTGGATTAAGTATAGCTTAGAACAAATTTTAAAAGCTATAGGTTTAAACGACTGTTAGAAGGGTATTATATAATTATAGGTGCCTCAGACTCGATGTCTACAGATTATTGTCGTAAAAAATAGTTTTTATGTAGGCATGTTATATTTAATTAATCAGAAGTTTTAGACAAGTAGATAAGAACAGTTTGGGCTAAACTAGTACTGACTTATAAGTTAGTAAATCAAATCAATTTTGGTATATATTTCCACATAAATGTTTTAGCTTTTTAAGCCTTTGAAATATGTACATGCCCACCACTGGCGTAGGGTAGGGACCAGTGAGGTTCTCCACTTGATATTAACCGGGCTTCGATTTTGCTTATTTAAAAGGTACATATTTAAGTCATACATCTTTTAGCGGGTATTGTTCAGCTCCTCAAAAATATCTACATAGTGGACTACGAAAGTTTTGTGGAAGCAAATTATGACGTTATTTATTATTTATATATTATATATATATATATATATATATATATATATATATATATATATATTTATATATATATTTATATATATATATATATTTATATTTACAAAAAAACCGATTATCCAATTTATCAAGTGTTCGTAGGAAGGCCATATTCGTAGGAAGGCCAAGATGGCGGCATAATAAAGTATTTAAAAATTTAGCCTACCTAAAAAATCTAGTTAATGAACTGATTTCAAATTGTGTGCCCTAACTAATTGTGGTATAGAGAGAGACTAGTAAAACTGTGGTACTAATTCAAGATGGCGGAACAAAATGGCGGCTAAATAACATTTTTGTAATCTCAAAAATCATCCTCTCAGGGTTGTAACGTCCCTAGATGCCAAAAAAATTGTATTTTTTTTATTTTATTAATTCTCTCGATCCGTCTGACGGTTTGTCTGTCAGTTCAAATTTTAGTAAAAAATTAACGTTCATATGGTAATTACCTGGTAATATTTTGGTAAGAATCCAATATGCCGCAACGAGATACCGGTCTAATCAAATGTTAAAAAAATTATTACTAAAAAACTAATTATCCAACTTATCTCAAATGTGACCAATATCACGTATTATGTAGAAATCAGCTGGTGAAATTTTGGTACGAATCCAAGATGACGGAACAAAATGGCGGCTTAATAAAATATTTAGGAATTCATCCTGAAAAAATGATTTAATGAACTGGTTTAAAACTATGTGCTATAACTATTTGTTGTATAGAGATGAACTAGTAAAACTGTCGTTAATTCAAGATAGCGAAACAAAATGGCGGCCAAATAAAATTTAATGTAATTTGAAAAAACTCACTCTCTCAGGTTTTGCATATCTTTGCGTTTTAGCGTTTTTTTTTTGCCAAAAAATCTTTTATCAACTTCGTCAATCGATCTGTCGGTTTGTCTGTTTGTCTGTCAGTCCGCGGTATAGCTTAAAAACTACTCATTAGATTGACTTCAAATTTTAGTCAACAATTAAGAGTCATATGATAATGACGTGGTAATATTTTTTAGTAAAAATCCAATGTCGGAACAAGATGGCGGCCTAGTGAAGCGTTAAAAAAATGATTACTAAAAATCTAATTATCCAATCCAAAATCTCAAATTTTGCACAAAAATCGAGTATTAAGCAACAATGGACTGGTAACCTTTTGGTACGAATATAAGATAGCAAAATAAAATGGCGGCCTAATAAAATATTTAAAAAATCAGCCTGAAGAAACTACTTATTAGATTAATTTCAAACTTTGTACGAGCATTAATTATGATATACAGATAAACTAGTAAAGTTGTATTACGAATTCAAGATAGAGGAACAAATTGGCGGCCAAATACATGTTTTTAAAAATCAACGTAAAAAAATCACCTATGATTTTGACTTTATTAACAACTTTTCGCTTTTTTCAGCAAATTTTTTAATCTTATTTTACATTTTTTCTGTGTCATAAATATCTGACGATAAGTATTTTAGTAATTGACTACTTGTATCCGTCTGTACACGATTACTGGTATGTACGCAAATGGTCAAGTTTTGCCAAAAATAAGTGAGCTTGCGAAGGAAATTTTATATAAAAAAGTTTTACGATTTTTAAAAGTATATTAGATAAAATCATTACAAAATAAAAATGCGTTTGTTTTTCTAATACCTTTCATATTGTATATCTATCACTGATTTCACTAAATAGTATAGAGCGTTTTCTATTAGTTAGGACTAAGAGTTTCACGAGAAAATAAAAAAGGAAGTACTGTAATCGTGAAAAAATCACCCTTCGAGGTTTTTTACAGATCTTTACGTTTTAAAGCCCCTAGATGCCTAAAAACATATTTTTCCATTTCCATAGGTCTGCCGGTCTTTGTATTCATTAAAATTTTGGCAAAATGGTAAAATGATGGAACTAAATAGAGACCTAATAAAATGATCAGAAAATCTGACATATATATATATATATATATATATATATATATATATATATATATATATATATATATATATATATATATATATATATATATATATATATATATATATATAAATATAAATATATATATATATATATATATATATATATATATATATATGTCAGATTTTCTGATCATTTTATTAGGTCTCTATTTAGTTCCATCATTTTACCATTTTGCCAAAATTTTAATGAATACAAAGACCGACAAACCTATGGAAATGGAAAAATATGTTTTTAGGCATCTAGGGGCTTTAAAACGTAAAGATCTGTAAAAAACCTCGAAGGGTGATTTTTTCACGATTACAGTACTTCCTTTTTTATTTTTTCGTGAAACTCCTAGTCCTAACTAATAGAAAACGCTCTATACTATTTAGTGAAGTCAGTGATAGATATAGAATATGAAAGGTATTAGAAAAACAAACGCATTTTTGTTTTGTTGTGATTTTATCCAATATACTTTTAAAAATCGTAAAACTTTTTTATATAAAATTTCCTTCGCAAGCTCACTTATTTTTGGCAAAACTTGACCATTTGCGTACATACCAGTAATCGTGTACAGACGGATACAAGTAGTCAATTACTAAAATACTTATCGTCAGATATTTATGACACAGAAAAAATGTAAAATAAGATTAAAAAATTTGCTGAAAAAAGCGAAAAGTTGTTAATAAAGTCAAAATCGTAGGTGATTTTTTTACGTTGATTTTTAAAAACATATATTTGGCCGCCAATTTGTTCCTATATGTTGAATTCGTAATACAACTTTACTAGTTTATCTCTATATCATAATTAATGCTCGTACAAAATTTGAAATTAATCTAATAAGTAGTTTCTTCAGGCTGATTTTTTAAATATTTTATTAGGCCGCCATTTTATTTTGTTTTCTTATATTCGTACCAAAAGGTTACCAGTTCATTGTTACTTAATACTCGATTTTTGTGCAAAATTTGGGATTTTGGATTGGATAATTAGATTTTTAGTAATCATTTTTTTAACGCTTCACTAGGCCGCCATCTTGTTCCGACACTGGATTTTTACTAAACAATATTACCACATCATTATCATATGACTCTTAATTGTTGACTAAAATTTGAAGTCAATCTAATGAGTAGTTTTTAAGCTATGCCGCGGACTGACAGACAAACAGACAAACCGACAGATCGATTGACGGAGTTGATAAAAGATTTTTTGGCAAAAAAAAACGCTAAAACGCAAAGATATGCAAAACTTGAGAGAGTAAGTTTTTTCAAATTACATTAAATTATATTTGGCCGCCATTTTGTTTCGCAATCTTGAATTAACGACAGTTTTACTAGTTCATCTCTATACAACAAATAGTTATAGATCAGTTTTAAATCAGTTCATTAAATCATTTTTTCAGAATGAATTCCTAAATATTTTATTAAGCCGCCATTTTGTTCCGTCATCTTGGATTCGTACCAAAATTTCACCAGCTGATTCCTACATAATACGTGGTATTGGGCAAAATTTGAGATAAGTTGGATAATTAGTTTTTTAGTAATAATTTTTTCAACGTTTGATTAGACCAACCGGTATCTCGTTGCGGCATATTGGATTCTTACCAAAATATTACCAGGTAATTACTATATGAACCTTAATTTTTGACTAAAATTTGAACTGACAGACAAACTCTCAGACGGATCGACAGAATTAATAAAATAAAAAAAAATAAATTTTTTTTGGCATCTAGGGACGTTACAACCCTGAGAGGATGATTTTGGGATTACAAAAATGTTATTTAGCCGCCATTTTGTTCCGCCATCTTGAATAAGTACCACAGTTTTACTAGTCTCTCTCTATACCACAATTAGTTAGGGCACACAATTTGAAATCAGTTCATTAAGTAGATTTTTTAGGTAGGCTAAATTTTTAAATACTTTATTATGCCGCCATGTTGGTCTTCCTACGAATATGGCCTTCCTACGAACACTTGATAAATTGGATAATCCGTTTTTTTAGTAATAATTTTTTTTTTCACTAGCCCATCATTTCGTGTTTCCATATTGGATTTTTATCAGGTCATCCCATATGTTCCTTAATTTTTGACCAAAATTTGAAGTCAAGCGGGTAAGTAGTTTTTTAGTTTTTAGCTATGCTCCGAATAGACAGACCGACATATTCGAGAAAACATGTTTTTCGTCATCTAGGGACACTAAAACGTAAAGATCTGAAAAAATTTCGTGATTTTTTTCACGATTATAATACTTCCTTCCTTTATGTAAAAATTTAAAACATTAACTATATTATGTATTTAACTGATAAATAATTACCAAATTTTTATTAATGAAGAATAGCTATTAATCTTATATGGCATCTGCACTAAGTTAACTATTCCCTTAACCTTGTAAATTCATAATTAACGTATGTATAATATGAAAGTTTGTTGTTATTTTGAACAAAAAAATGTTTTTTTGAATGGTAAAAACTATTATAGTCATGTAATTAATGGTTCAATTGTTAAAAACATTTTGGTTAGGTTGCACACTCCTTCGCGGAAACTCGGTTTGTTAATTTTGTATACAAGACGCGCGTTATTTTAGAGAAACCGAATTTATATCAAAATAGGTAAGTAAACGTTTTTTTATTTTACATTTCCATACTTTGAAATGCGTACTTAAGTACTACTTTTATAAATATTAAAAACACGTCGATTTTAGACATGATATAAGAGAGCGGTCATTCATAACCGGACGTATCTAAATTATCACATAATATTTTTTCCATAGATATATAACCCTTACTTATATTTTTATGATTTTTTTCACACACATCACAAGTATTTTTTCTGATTTCTACATCATGCTAAAATCAGACCAAGTCTACGTATCAACACCTCAAAATCTACACCTAATGTCGATACTTCATAGGAAACCAGACATATTCAAATTATAAAATTAATTTCTGCAAATCAATCAAGACCAAATGTATATATATATATATATATATATATATATATATATATAATAAATATATATATATATATATAAATAAATAAATTTACCCCCGGTTCCACTCAAAAGGTTGAGAGTTAGATAAGGATCTAATAATAACTCTAATGGAAATTAAGACTTGGTTTGGCGGTTATCTTTTGTTTATAAGTGATCCATTGTATATATCTCGTAAACCTATAAATGTCAAGTTAGACCTGGCTAATTTTAAACCTCTTTCGTTAATAAGGATTTAAATATTTTTAATTTGGTTTTTACTACTTTCAAGTAAATTTCCTCATATTTCATTTAATAAGAAAAATATAATGGTACCCATATTTCAAGAAATTTACAGAAAAAATTTCGAGATTCTACCTAAACTAAGCATATTTTATCTTACACTAAGGCAGTGCGAAACTCTAGAACATTCTTTTGACCGTCTTGTGAGTCTATTATTAATTTTAGTTTTGCAGTTTAAATATAACATGATTGGATGTTGAAAGTAGTTGAATTGGTTAGCAAAAGTAGTTCAATTTCTTGGAAAGTAATTAATTGCTTAACCAAGTAGGTAATTTAATTACTCAAAAGACTTCAAAAATAATTACTTAACTGTTTTAAAAACAAGACATTTTTGTATAGACATCACGCCTCATTTGGACAGGATGGAAACATGAGCCTCTAAAGGCTGAATTAATACCTTGACTTGGAAATAAGGATTCAGAACCATATTATATTGCTATTTTTGACAAGACAATTTGACAGCTGTCAATTCTAAATGTAAAAACAGGTATATGTAAAAAATTATGTAGGACCATTAAATAAATAAACTTACAGGAAAGAGACTAGCCGTGACCTTGACGAGACCGGGAGGGAGGGACTGAATTTTGGCATACGGGTTGATTGTAGGGTGTACAGTTTCGATAAGAAGGGATTTTTCAAATTCCAAGGGGGTGAAACCGCCCCTTAAATATTACAATATTTTTTTATTTAAAAACAGTTAGTTTTGCGGAAAAACGCTTGAATATGTTATTTTGTTTCATTATTTATAGATATATTTTAAGATTTTAAAAAAATGTATAAAGGTTCTTTCAAAATCGTTTCACTAATTATTCATGATTCAGCTCAAACGGCTTGACAAAAAAGCTGAGTTTTGGCATACAGGTTAATTGTAAATTGTAGGGTGTAGAAGTTCCATAAGAAGGGATTTTTAAAAGTAAAATTCCCAGGGGGTAAAACCTCCCCTTAAATATTACAATATTTTTCATCTAAAAAACTAACAGTTTTTCGGAAAAACGTTTGAACACTATTTTATTTTATACATACTCTAAGTTTTTTTTAAAAAATGTATACAAGGTATTATTAAAAATCGGGTCTATAGTACAGTACAAACAAAAATAAAGTTTTCTCATTGTCATTGTTGACTTGATAAGATTTAATTCTATAGGCTGTATGCTCTATGCTGTATATACAGGATATTTCAGTTTTTGTTACCTAATGTAGTTATCCAGGTCTTAAGGATAAATTTTAAATATTCTTAAAATCATTTTTGAGTAATTTTATTAAAGAATGTCATCCGAATGTTTTTTGGTTCACAAAGTATAATATTTAAGTTGTTAAAGTTATTCCATAAAAAATCCGAAACACCCTATATTTGTTTGTATCTTCATTCCACATATTCTATTGATTTTACAGGTTATCATAATTTACTTATTAACATGAATAATGATAAAGACGTCCCTGTTGATGGCTCAGAACCACAGCCATCTACCTCTACCTGTAAAAGAAGGTTGTGTATATTTATTAAAGCATGGCTAGAGATGGCTGAATATTCTGCTTGGCTTAAGGAAGGAAAACATGGGAGTGAAACACGATGTACAGTACAAAAAAATCCAAACCATTGTATATGTAGGTGGTAGCTGCATATATATATATATATATATATATATATATATATATATATATATATATATATATATATTTCCATTAAACTTGTAAGTGAAAATTAAATACCGGTTCGTACAGATAGAGACCAAGATAAGCTTTTTTAAATTTAAATAATAATAACTTAACCATTTAGTGACGCCTCAGTAATGAAATTAATTTGAAAGGGGTTCAGTTACTAGAGACGTTACAAGTAATTCTTAATACCGGTTAGAAGTAATTAAACTACTTTTGAGTAATTGAAGTAATTCAATTACCTACTTCGCAGTATTTGAATGACGTTAATTGCATCAGGAATGATATAATTTTTAAAAGTATTTGGTAATTGAACTACCTTTTTGAAATGATGGTACCTAATTGGTATTTGTAATTAGGGTTGCCAATTTTCGATTATTAAAATAATGAACATACTAGGACACTCAAAAATTTCAATTTCTTACAGTAAATACTAAATAGTTTCGTGAAATAACTATTAAAGCATCTTTAGTTCATTTATTAATATTTTTTTAATTCAACAAAATAAAAATAAAACAATCTTATTATTTTAATCTCTATTAACACTTTTACATAAAAAATACAACAACGCAAAAAAATAACACAACAAAATATTACGCGTGACGGATTTTTCCCTTAAGTCTGAAAAAATTTTTTGTATTTAAACTTTTCTTGTTTTTTTCGCATTCAAATGCAAAGTCGAGTTGTTTTTTATTGAATCGAAAAATTTGGCATAATTATCATCCATGTTAAAAAATATATACAATTCGTTTTTTAACAAATCAATCCCACATCTATTTCGTTCGTTGGTCCACTTGAAATTACCACACTGAACACTGTTTCATGAAATGCTGATGAGGCAGGAATACTCAGAAAAAATGTAATAATATTAAATAAATTTGTAAAATCAGAGTCAAGATGTTTAAAAATAAAGAAGAAGATTTTGGATAATTTTCATTTATTTGAATTACAGAAAAATTATTTTTCAACGAAACTATTTCTTCAAACAGCAAGTCCATATTTCGGTGTAGTTTTTCATTTAATTTGAGATTCTCCACAATTTCAGCCAAATCATATATCAAATACTGGACATTTATTTTCTTGCAGAGATAAACGTGGTATAAGATGAAGCCAATTATCATTATTAAATTTCAACCATTTCTTTAAGTAATTTACTAAAATTTCAAGAAAACTTACGATCTCATTTAGTATCGAACAGATAAGTTTTGATTTTTTAGTTTTTTACCAGTTTCGTAACCAAAAAATTGTTCTTTTTTGCTATTTCCTAACTGGTTTTTAAAATCTGTCATAATGTGAAAATTTTCGGAAGCTGCTGTTTTGTTATTTTCAATTTTCTTAATTGTTTTCTCAAAAAGATCAAAAACATTATGTATGAATAATAAATAAATGTCTATTTTAAGAGAAACTTCAGCAGATTCTGTGGAAATATTTAGAATATTTTTCAGTTGCTTAGAGCATGCTTCGGGAGGACTTATAAAATATGAGCATAAGCCCTTCCAATTTACAAGGAGCCTTTCAATACATAATCCTATACATGACGTAGTAGCTCAAGTAGTAGCTTTTTATATGTACTTTCAACAAAGTTGGAAACCCGCATTTTTACCGACTGAGAAAAATGAGCGTATATTTTTAAGACCAGGTTTTCGACATCTAAATCTAAATTAAAGCAGTTATGTTAAATATGTGCGTGGCAATTAGCTTTTAAAATATTAGGATTTCCGCCTTGAAGATTTGTAAATAAAGAATGATTTTTGCCGAAATTTGCCTTTGTATTATCGGCGTTTAATGAAGAAACTTTCGAGACCCATAAACCTAACTACCCTAGTGACTTCTCAACTGCTTCAAACAATTCATTGGCCGAGTTATCAGGATTTTCATAAAAATCAATAATTTTATTTGTAAGTCCGTCATATAGGGAAAAATATTGAATGCAAATTGGAAATAATTTTCTATTTTTTTATTAGATGCATCCATTTGCACCGAAAAAAAATATCTTTTAAATCGCTTAGAGTAACATATGCTTCCGATTTTGTTCACCCATATGACAGTTTTTGTGCAATTTTGGAGTCCGAAAATATTTTAGAATTTAATTTAATTTGGCAGTCAGTTGAATTATACGATAAATGGTGTTTAACTGCATAAAAAACCTGAACAAGCTCAGAGCATATGCCTAATTGTTCTTCCGTTGTGCCTTTTTTGACAAAAAATGTCTCTAAAACCCTAGATGATTTGGCACTCTGACTACTTTTTTATGGCCGTGACTATCCATATGTTGCTTAATGGATGCAACACCCATAGCACCAATTGAAAAATAATTATTGCGTGCTTCACTCCCATGTTTTCCTTCCTTGAGCCAAGCAGAATATTCAGCCATCTCTAGCCATGCTTTATTATATATACACAACCTTCTTTTACATGTAGAGGTAGATGGCTGTGGTTCTGAGCCATCACCAGGGACGTCTTTATCATTATTCATGTTAATAAATAAATTATGATAACCTGTAAAATCAATAGAATATGTGGAATGAAGATACAAACAAATATAGGGTGTTTCGGATTTTTTATGGAATAACTTTAACAACTTAAATATTATACTTTGTGAACCAAAAAACATTCGGATGACATTCTTTAATAAAATTACTCAAAAATGATTTTAAAAATATTTAAAATTTAACCTAATAATAATAGTATATCAAAATATCAGTACCACAAAACACAACCTTAACTTACAAGAGATAAAAAATGCGTTTAAGAATGGAACTTTTGTGAACTCCGTTTGACGATCATAAAAAAAAGCGATGCAGCCTCAACTGGATTTATTAAACCACTGTGTACTGTATTAACGTATTGGGTTATTGGACAGAAAATAATTTTAAGTTTTACTTCCATGCGAAAGCAGGATTGTCGATCTGTCATATCAACTATCCATTTTATCTAAAAATTTTAAGTGCCAGACCAAGCATCATAAAGACATAAAGAAGACTAAGTAGAGAATTTTATTCGAATATACTTTTTCTTGCTTATAAATATATTCTATACTGTGTTTGTTTTATTGATATATCTTAGTTGCATTACGTGTTGTAGCTTCAGAATATTAATTTAATTCTTAGATTTAAAAGTATGGCTTTAAATATTTTTATTTATTATTAATAATTTTTGCCACGGCTTTGTTAGCTTCACTTTTCAGTGTTTGTGTTTATTTGTTTGTCTGATTCAAATCTTGTAATAGATTTTTGACCTCCTTACACATAATTGGTTATCTTCAAATCTGACATGCATATGAAGTCCGCATAATAACACAATTTTACATAAAGTAATAAAATATAAAAACCTTAAGATTGAGCCTAGCGGCTGTAATATGGCGGACAAGTATTGTTAGGTGTGGTTCGATTCGGTATCTGGGGGGAGTGCCAATTACGAATATTCAGTTAACATTTACAAATTTAAAATGACGTCTTTAACAAGGGAGAAGTTTCTAATTTGTGCAGATTTGACTGTAAAATCTGTATCTGGTGGTTCTAAAGAGTGCAAAATGGCGCCCCAGCATGGCGGACGAGTTTTTGTCCCTTGTGCTGATTTGACTAAAAATCAGTATCTACGGTTTTAAGAGTACACGTCATTAATTCTTAGACATTTAAAAACTGAAAATGGCGGCGTCAGCATTGCAGAAGATTTTAATATTTGTGTATATTCGCATGAAAATCGGTAGCTAGGGATTTTAAGAGTGCAAATTATTAATTTTTAGATAACGGAATTTTGATATATTTACATATTCGTCTGAAAATGGGCATCTGAGGATTTTAATAGTTCATTTATTATTTTTTACACAGCATTAAAATTTCAAAATGGCGGTATCAACGTTGCGGATAAATTTTGCCATTTGTGTAGATTCGACTAGAAATCGGTATGTTGCAAATTAGTCTTTGTAGTCACAAATAAATTATTAAAAATGTCCAACATGGCGAAACACCAAATTACAAGATTTCTAGGACTAAAAAGTATAAACTAAATAATACATAAAAAAAAACAAAAGTCTCCCATCAATAACGGGAAGTAATTAAATTTCAGCACATATTTATGTATATTTACTTTTATCACAATACAATTGGGGCCACAGGTATAAAAATGTATTGCACGAAAAAGGGGAAAAGCACCAGTAAAAAAAAGTACTTCTACTATTATTCATCAAATTGGCACCTTACGCTTTTTTTCGTGCAATAAATGTATCTATCTGTGACCCAAACTTGATTGTCATAAATTTATATATCTCTGCTGAAATTTTATTTTTGCTCTTTACTTCACTACATAAAAGCTTGGTTTTTAATTTTTTAAATAATTATTTAACATGTTGTGTTCCGTTATATTAAGTGTAGGCGCCTTTCTTTTAAATTCAGGAAAACTTACTTTTAAATAAAAAAATTTACCCCTGGTTCCACTCAAAAGGTTGAGAGTTAGATAGGGATCTAATAACTCTAAAGGAAATTAAGACTTTTCGTTTGGCAGTTATCTTTTCTTTATAAGTGATCCATTGTATATATCTCTGAAACTTATAAATGTCGAGTTAGACCTAGCTAAATTTAAATCTCTTTCGTCAATAAAAATGTAAATATTCTTCAGAATCATATTATATTGCTATTTTTGACAATTTGAGAGCTGTCAATTCTAAATGTAAAAACATGTATATCTAAAACATTATGTAGGACCATTGAATAAATAAACTTGCAGGAAAGAGCCTAGCCGTGACCTTGATGAGACCGGGAGAGTCCCAAGATGCAAAGCCATGGCCCATCAAAATGACAACACCTTGTTTCCGGTTTTCAGTAGCGTAGCCACTTTGATTTTTACATTGAAGTTTAGAAAGTAATTTGAAATTACGACTTATCAGTTGCCGCCTGTGCAATATAAATTACATAGCGAGAACGCATTCTGGGTGACGAGCTATCGTGACACGTGCCCAATAATTACATTGTTTGATGTATAGCTTGCTACTAAAAAATAGCTGCAACTAAGTATTTAACAGCGCCAACTATAGCAGAGCATATTTGGAAAAACTTGCAGTTCATCCGAAAGTTATATCGTGCTTTGATAAGCTGTAAAATGCACGAAATTTATCTTGTTGCACCTTTTCGACTGTTCTTTTTATTTTTGCTTTATTTTTATTAAATTAACTTGAATAAATAAATTATTAATTTACTTGAATTTAATAAATAATATTTAATGATATTTTTGGAAACAAGCAGAACGATTATTATTAGTTGAACTAGGAAATTATATTTTTTTCTAAGTAACTAAAATTATTTAGAAAAGTTAAGTAGTTAAAAATATTAACACATCTAAGACACAAATAATTAAATATAAATAATTTTATTAATACAGTCTAAATTACGTTTTAATTCAAAACAAGCACAAGTATTATTTTAAACTCAAAACTATTTATTTCTCACTTCAATTTACACAAATTTAATACAGTACAAAATATTTAAAAAATACCTAGATACGAAATATAAACATCTAAGACACATTAGGTTAGAAGAAAATTCAGTAAAACTAATATTAATTATGCAAATAAAAACCAAACATATCATAGAAATACCAAGATAATTTTGGAAATGTGAATAAAATAATTAAAGTAAATAACTGCTATTATACGGTACCTAATAAATTTTATTGTTTGAAAAATGGTTTATTACATTTTAGAATAATATTAATATTAGGTATCCAATATTTTAAAAGTAACACTACCTTTAAACATTCTGTATTAGTGCCATATGTAAAACGAAGGTTATATAGGTAACAGGAGTTCCTACGCCTTAATTTTTTGTATTTCCTAATTTACACAAACTCTTATTAAACAAAAGTATAGTATTCATATACAATATACCTCTAGTTATGATTCTTATTTCGAGATGCCATAACACTTTCATGAGATATCAGTGTGGACTATTTTTTTGTACAAAGGGCAATTTATTCTTTTTACCGAATTTAAAAAAAAAATTGAGTTCTTTGAAGCAAAATTAACCCCTTGATAATTTCCACCGTAATAATAGTTCAACACTCTACATGTGTTTTAGTAAAGCTTTACTAAACATAAACATGAAACTTGACTTAACATATTTTATACAACTGGCTTCAAAAATAAAGTTTATGATTTAATTGAATTCTCCCAAGATTTATAGTACTATATATTTTTCAATACAAACCTAGCTACATGTTTCGTCTAAATAGATCATCATTAGACCATGTTAACGGCAAAGGTAAACATGAATTATTCTACAGCTTGATCAATTTAAATTAAGAATACACTACTATTTAATACTACATATTTCATTCGTCTAATTCTGATTGTAGGCAACGCACTGCTTTTTAATCGATTTTTTGAGGAACCCCTCCTATTAAAACAATTATTTGAAAAATGCGCATAGGGGGCTATCTTTTCCCGGTTTCCAACTGGGCTTGTTAATACAAAATACCGAATAATTTTTCCTCTGTTCATTGTTAGGAAAGCTACAAAAGTACTATATAATATAGTGTTAGTTTTTTTTTGAAGATGCCCTAGAATGGAAGAAGCAGGGGCTCCTTGACTGCTTTCGCAATTGTTTAGTTAAGGCTAAAGACGGATAGTTAGTATTTCTGGGATATCTTAAACGATGTAAGGTTAGACTAGGGCAGTTTTTTTTTAAATCTATGTAAATTACTTTTTGGGTTAGATTTAAAAAAATATACTAACCCTGAGTAGCCTATTCTTGAACTAAAAATAGTTCAAGAATAGGCTACTTAGGGGTAGTTTTTGGCTACTTGCAATAAATAAATTAATTAATACAACCAAAATGTTTTTGCAGAAAATATAATGTCTTAAGTGTTTATAGGAAGTAAAAAATATATATGTACCTATAGGTAAAGGAATGTTCTATTTTTCCTACAAAAAGTCTACAAAATTAATTAAAACCATTAATCTCCAAAAAAGGATTTCATATTTTTTGTTTGCCTTATTTAAACAAATTAAGTCTGTTGAGAAATATAATCAAACTGTTTCCCCTTCAGCACAGTATCACACCCAAAAAAGGAGAATATAATGTTAGATATTTAAACTTACTTTGTCACATACATTTTTTTTAGAAACTCATAACTCCAACTTTTTTTTCTCCTTTTAATCTTAAGGAAATTTAAATATGTTACGCTACTGTGTTTTTTATATACCACTTGGTTCCTAACCCAACTGTTTGATACTTTAAGAATTATGATTTTCATTATAAAAACAATTATTTTTCCCTTTATATCGGATTTAAAAGTGTCTAGTTAATTCCTTTACTTACAAAAGTACAAATGCATTTACCGGTGGAACGAAATTATTTTCTCCCTTGTACTTTTAATACAGGTTCGACCGCCTGCCACACAACTGACCCTTTTTTGTATTCATAACAACACAAAGTACCAAAAAATGTGTTCGTTCCGTTTTATAACACAAAACCCAACTTATAAATAAACTTTTATATTAATACACTGCTAAAACTTAAAGCTTAAATTTGCAAAAGCGACGGTTTGGCAATACACGTCAACAAACTAAAACGCAAACATCACAAACATAATGTCCCAATAATGACGTAGTTCCGTCAAAAGCCTGCTAATTTAAAATAATGCCTGGGGCTCTTTCCTGTTGTCTATTTATTCAAAGTGTAGGACACAAAGTCTTAAATAAATACGTTTCAAATACCGTTTAAATGTTGAACTCAAAATTAGCTTCGGCAACTGTTTTCGGCAAATATTTTTATTGAAAACATCAAAAATTCTATCATATGAAAAATTAGACCAAAAAACATTTTGACAGCTCATAGACACCTGGTTTCATAATGAAAGTTCAAATAAATATGCAAAAAATGTACAATAAAATAATTTCTAAAATTAAAAAAAATTTATTCACCGAACCTAACATTTCAATTTTGTTTTTAGAAAGCTGTTTTATCTCCTTAGAGTGAACCTATTATATACAAAAAATTGCTTTCGTGTGCAAAAATAGAAAATAAGTTTTTAGGAAGTAAGTAAAGTAATAAGTTTTACCGTTTTTTAAAAACATTAAGCATTATGCATATAAAAAATATTTGTATATTTTGGTGATGCTTTTATTCCCAAGGGCTACCCTGTATAATGTAGAACATATTTAATGTAAAAAGAGATAAAAAAATAATATTTTTCACCGTTTTTTACAATCAAAAATATTTTTATTTTAATTTAATATTTATATATTTTTGAAACACATTTTTTTTGGTTTCATGGGAGCTCTTTCATCCTTCTAAGCTACCCCGCATAGTGGAAAAAACGTTTATATGTACAGGGTTTTTCGTTATAATTTGCCGCCCCCTTAAATCTTTTATTTCAAAAGATATAAAAAAGTGGTTAATACGAAAGTTGTAGCATTTCATCTGAAGATTTACACCACGCTAAAATCGGAAACAAATGACTATCGGAAAATATAGTAATCACCATTAACTTTGTTATTTTAAATGGAACACCCTGTATATTTTTAAATTTTTAGATGCGCCTCATTGTCCTCTTTTCAAAAATATATAATATGTCTATATTTAGAACAGTAGTTTTTCAGCTATTCGTCTTCAAAATAACCCCTTATGAGATGTTTAACTTATTTTATTGGATCTAGATAGCCGTAAGTGGCCGTGGCTGCAATTCAGCCATTATGTGAATCACTCTAGCGATAAAATGTCAAATGAAACCAAAATTATTATTTTTGAATAACAGTAATATATTTTATTTACGTTTTACGTCAAATTAAAAATAATACCTAATAACAATGCTTTTCACTGATGAAGAAAAACTCAGTTATACTACGCAAATCAAAATAACGCATCAAGGGTAGTGTGTCAATACCGTGAATAAAATTCAGGGGTACGAGTGCCATCTAGAAAGACAGTATCATATATAGTAAAAAATTTTGTGGAAAGGAAAAACTTTTTTAGAAAGAAAGGATCAAATGCAAATTTAGGAAGAGTTTAATATTCTATTATATTTTGAAGGTAATTTTCTGTAAGTTTAAAAGAATTATTTTTTAGAAAATCGAGCAAGAAATAGTAATTTTAAATACCGAATATCCGTTCTTCGTGTTCCAAAATTGCTTAAACAATGTAAATAACTTATAATACAGATTTTATAAATGTTATGGTTATCTTTGTTTATTCACTAGCATTTGTATTTGTTGTTTGTTAATTACATATATTATATCAGAATAAACTAGTTATTTTTTTTCCAAATTTTAATATTTAATTTGCTATAAATATATACATTTAACGTAAAACGTAAATAAAATATATTATTTTTATTCAAAAAGAATAGGTAACTTTGGTTTCATTTGACATTTCATGGCTAGAGTGATTCACGAATCATTATGGCCGAATTACACCAACGTCCACTCACGGCTATCTAGATCGAATAAAGTAAGTTCAGCACCTCATAATGGTTACTTTGAAGGTGAATAGCTCAAAAACTACTTTTCTAAATATAGACATGTTATATATTTTTGAAAAGACGACAATGAGGCGCATTTAAAAATTTAAAAATATTCAGGGTGTTCTATTTAAAATAACAAAGTTCATGGTGATTTCTATAATTTCCTATAGTCATTTGTTTCTGACTTTAGACAATACATTGTATATTTGAAAAAAAATGCTCTATATACAAAAAAAATTAAAAGATTTATTTTTTGAATTTATATTTTTGATTTCATTTCAGGAGGCTGTTTTAAGGCTGCTTAACAGATATAGCTGTTTTTAATTATACAGTTATCGGTTTGTGAGTTCCCAAAATACGATTTTTTATGTTATTATACCCCTTAAAAAATCCATGCCCATGGCTCACAAAATCTAATTCCCGCGAGACTTTGATCCATACTATTTTTGGTGCAAATTTGAAACGAATTGGTTGGTCGGTTCTCACGTTATCGTTCGAGTGAATATTGTGTACACACATCAAAATCCAATTTTACTTTCAAAAACATTTCGCGCTTACAATAACTATATATCCTATATGCAAAAAAGAGAAAATCACTTATTTAATTGACATGGTTGTCCCCAACGACGAGAACATCCAAGCGAAATACAGTGAGAAGAGCGCCAAATACACCGACTTGGCAATGGAAGTAAAAAGGCTGTGGAAACAGGAAAGAGTCATCATTGTTCCTCTCGTCATATCAGTAACAGGTCTCACCCCAACAACGTTTAAACCGCATTTGGCTCAATTAGGATTTAATACAGACATTCATAGGAACATCCAGAAATCGTCATTTTGAAAACATGTAGCATAGTTAGATCATTTCTTAATACACAATAGTTGTTTTCTTTCCATTTCCTTTTTTTATTTTTATTTCTTGTACTGACTTGGTATAATCCCGTAAGTATAAAATACAACCACAGGAATACTGTGAGACAAAAAGTCATAATAATAATAATAATGATAATAGTAATAATAATTTTAAAAATCATATTTATTTAGGCATTAACAAGAAAAATATTAACATAGTTGCCGTAATTTAACAATAATAATTATGAAAAAAATTGCTCAATATGGCCTCCGTCTACTTGAATACATTTTTGTAATCTTCTTTTCTACTGATTAATCGAATTATTTATTATGGTTTGGTCGAAGTTTTGCCAACAACGTAAAATCTCGAGTTTTAAATCATCAATGCTGTTCAAGTTTTTGTTTTTATAGACAGCAATTTCTAACGTTCATCAAATTGTATAATCTACTGGGTTTAAATCAGGACTGTTCGGAGTCCACTCATCTGAACTTATAATTTCTGGACATTGTTGATTTAAGAAATGAACTGTATATGCAGAACGATGTGACGGGGCGCCATCTTACATAAACACGTAATTATCATTGATACTTTCAATTTCTGGCAGCATAACCTCAAGGATATTATGACAGTATACCATTGAATCCATCTTTACCCCGCGGTTTATAAATATAACGCTTGTTTTACCTAATTTGGATACTCCGAGTGATACCATGACGCCACCTGCGAAGTGCTGTTGTTCAATTAATAATCTGCCCGGATTTATATTTCCTTTTTTTGGAACATCATCATATACCCTATTATTCTGAGTGTTCTTGGGGGGTCGCAGATAAAATGTTTTTCATCGGTAAACTAAATGTTATTTACGCTATCATTTCTTCTTCTTCTATCTAAACGAATGCACCTGTCAAATCTCCGACGCTTGGATGCTGCTGATATCTGGTTAACAAACTTTCTTTTGAATATTTTTAGACCAAGATCATATTTAATAATCCGTCTCACTGAACATCTTTAATACCAAACTGTTTCTCAATTAATTTTGGACTTTTGCTACTACCTGGTAAATTTATGGGGCTTTTTAAATTTCGTCTTACGATTTCAATATTTCCATCCATTCTTGTAGATTTTGGTCTTCCGCTTCCTTGTTTTCTCCCATAATCCCTATTATTTAATCTCATTTTACGCAGCAAACGAGACACTGCTTTAACGCACCAGTTTTTGTTGGGAAACTCCCGCACTATCTTCTTAGCTCCAAAATTTTTCTCTTGCCATACTGCTTTTATTAAAATTTTATCGTTTTCTGACAACATTTTTAAAACAAATCTGACGCTTTAAAATAAATCTGACTAAGCTAACAATGCATCAAGCCTACTTGTGATAAGAATTAGGATATCAACTGTCAGGTGTACGAGATACACTGTGGTTTATGCGATGTTAATAACTGACAATAAAACAAATACTGAATAAAATATTTTTATTTTATTTATTTTTTAATATACGGATGAACTATATTGAAAACTGTACAAAGAGATTCTTAATTACTGTAAATATATGAGGCTTCAACATGCCAGTAATAATAATCTTTAAAAACAAAAGATATATTTTAAGAATGTCTTAAAAAAAAGCCCTGTATATCCAGTGATGTGAGCCGGGCGGGGGGCCTGGTAAATTCACAGTGAGTAGGTAAATAAAAAATGGGAATTTATCTGAGTATGTACCCCAAGCCCCGGTTAAATACCCAAAACATGGGTATTTATAATTTATATAAAGGTCAAGGGATTTTTACTAGGTCCACTGCAATTTTCATGCTCTAATGATTATAAAATGGTGATAAAAAGTGTCTTGAAGTTTATAAAACATGGTGGTCACAAGCATTTAACTTCTGAGCATGATCGAGATAAATGCTCAGAACCTGGGTGTTTCATTACGTGGCTATTTCGATACATCGCTGTTTCATTACAGCGCTCTTTCGTGCAGCGCTGTTTTATTACAGAGCCAAATAAAGTGACTGTTAGATGACTTCTTGTTTTTTTTAGATCTTTCTGTTAGGTTACTAAGTTAGGTAAAAAAGAACATTTAATTTAATTTTGGCTGACTTAGTAAAAAATTATTTTAACGTGATTCTTTTGGGAAAAGAATTGATTTAGTTTTGATTTTTTAAGTATTTGTCCTAATATACAAAATAACATATTTTAAAATTTCTACAGAATGTCTCTTATTTAACCGGTTTCTTCATAATTTGGTGGTGAGTGTGTACATTTAAAAGGTCTTTTTACAAACAATTGCTATATAAAGTTTAAATAAAAACCATTGTTCTTATATATTTATTGATAAATTAATTAATAAATTTTACTATCTTCAAACGTTATACATTAATAATAACAAGAGCAGATATCAATTATTGGCGTTTTTACTTAAAATATCAAAATGCTCGGGTAAATACCTAGCATATTTACCCCGAGTTTAATATACCTGGGTATTTTACAACCTTATGTATAACAACATAATTCAGTCTCATTCGTTTCAAACGCATCATCTTAAAACCTACACACCTGTGAATACTTTCTCCAATAATAACAGGTTGAAAACTTATTCAAATAAGAAAAATGTGGTTCTACAAAGATGTATTCAAATTGAATTAACAATTGTGTTATTATACAGGGTAATTTAAAAGAAGCAATTTTTTAAACGATTCGCAAAAGTTTGGTCTTTGTTTTTAAGCTTAACTGCTACTAACGTCTTAAAACACCATATAACAGGAAACCTCTTTTGCAATTTTTAATATTTTAACCTGTTTTTGTTTTATTGCCAAATTTTTAATAGTGCCTATGCGATACGCGTGACGATTTGTCACAAGCAGGCTTTGAAAAAAAGATAATTTTTGCCACATGTGTAGGGTTCACGCTGTTAGTTAACAGACAAAAAAGCAAAAACCAATTGAAATATTGAAAAATTGTAAAAGGGGTTTTTTGTTGTGGAAATATGGGGCTTTAAGACGGGAATAGCAGTTATGCTAAAAAACAAAATCACATTTTTGCGAATGGTTTAAAAAAAAATTTCTTTTAAATCGCCCTGTCTAAACTCTTTTGTTAAACTTTCTTTCTTTCAAAAGTTTGCACTTGACACTCTTTTGATCTTTGTCTGAAAAGTCATCCAACAATAGCGGTGTTGGAGATGGAAGTGCTGACTCTGCTGCTGCTGTCAGATGTGTCGATTCGACGATGACGACGACGACGAGGAGGATCTCGGTTCAGAGGATGGCAGGCACTGATTGAACCAATTCCTTTTAACGGTGACCGAATTTTCTTCACCTCCTAGCACCATGTTCAGTTTTGAACTCTTTCTAATTTTTTTTGCAGGGATCTTTGTGACCGGCAGCACCCTAACCTTCTCTTCAGGTTTTGTTATTTTTGTTATTGTGGCTGCCGTTGTTGCTGCATCTGAAGATGTTAGACTAGTAATGTACATTCCTCGCTGGTCGAAGGTTTCATTTATTTCAAAATCGTCCGCCATTGCCGTCGCGGTATTAAACTCTGCACCACTCGTTAACACCTCCACAGCCTCTTGAGTAGAGCTTGTTTGAAATGATTTACCTTTTTTAAATTTAGAAAATTAAAAAAAAAACTTTTAAAGAGTAAATATCTTTTCATCTAACTCAATACATTTGCGGTATAATCCGTTTAAATCAACGGTGAGTGTACGTTCTGTACAGGGTTGTCCAACGAAGGGTAAACACCTTTATAATTTCTTTATTTTACAAGATATTGAAAAATGGTAAAAACAAAAGTTGTAGGGATTTTAGAGAGGAATAAGGATAATTTATGATAAAAACAATTGAACATCAAATAAAAAAATTACGCGAAAAAATTATGGTTATTTTGCTTATTTTAAATGGAACACCCTGTATATTATTGCATTTTTGGATTCTCCCGAAAATTCTAAACACTTTTTATATAAGATATTACACCTTTAAACCTAATAGTTTCGGAGCTATGAACAGTTGAAAATCAGTATTTTGGCTAATTTGCATTATTGTAAAACCTATCTAATGAAATAGGTACCATGAGTATACGAAAGTTGGTACTTCAGCTTGTACCATAGTAAGCACCACTATTAATTAAAGTGGCCAAGAGGCCGATTTTTACTTGTTTTTAGCTTAAAAACATATGAATTTAGGAATAACGAAGTGGCAACATATCTGCAATAACTAAACGAGTAGATATTAAATAACGACGGAACAATATTTATTATAAACCAAATCTATAATAACTTAACGAATATGTATTAAATAACGACGGAACAATATGTATTATAAACAAAATCTATAATAACTAAACAAATAGGTATCAAAGAACAAGGAAACAAAACTTATGAGAAAAAAATCTAGTTTTCAAAAATGCCTCCTTCAGCGGCTAAGCACATTTGCATGCGTTCTATAAAGTTTTCTTGAGTGTTACGTAACATTTCGTTGCTAACGGCTCTAAAGGCCTCTTGTATTCTCTCCTTCATTTCGTTTGGACCTTCACAAGGCGTAGCATTTACAAAATTGTCGACGAATCCCCATAAAAAGTAATCCAAAGGACTGAGGTCCGGAGACCTAGGGGGCCATAGAATCGGTCCTTCGGCTTCATTATTTACGTACCATGGATTCCCCCTATTACCTATCCAATTCGATCCATGACGTTCAGTTAAAAAGTATGTGACATCACGTGTGCCATGCGGTGGGGCTCCATCATGTTGAAACCACATATTGTTTCTAACTTGAATGTTCACATTTTCTAATAAAATCGGCAGTGACTCCCTTAAAAAGTTTAAATATATGTTACCAGTTAAATTACCCTGGAAAAAATATGGTCCAATAACATAATCGTTTACAATGCCACCCCACACGTTCACGGACCATCTTCCTTGTTTCATAATTTCCCCTCTCCAATTAGGATTTTGTTGACTGTAGTACCTTATATTATGTCGGTTCATAATACGGTCACTCCTAAACGTAGACTCATCTGTGAATAACACATTTCTAAAAAAGTCAGGGTTTTGGTAAGTTTCCTCTATAGCCCAAGAACAAAAATCTACTCTTTTTTCTATATCTCCAGGTAGTAACTTTTGGTGATGTGAAATACGATAGGGATGGACTTTGTGATTTTGTAAAATTCTCTTCACAGATGTGTAAGACATACCAAGTGCTTCGCTCCGAGAATTGGTACTTTGAATTGGATTTTCATAAATGGAAAGCAGAACTTTTAGCTGATTTTCCTCATTGAGAACAGGCTTGTTAACAACGACTCCCTTCTTATAATCCACGTTTCCGGTCTCGCGGAATCTAACTCCTAATTTTTTTAATGTTCCTAAACTTGGTTGTCGTCTATCGGGATATCTGTCCAGATACTCTCGTTTGGACGGTCTTAACTGATAACCATTCCTCGCCAATATATTTAACAAATCTATCATTTCGGCTTTGGAATAACGTGTGACGTTTCTGTTCATCTTTAACAACTAACAACTTCACTAAAATAATATTCTTTAAATAGTAAACTACCGAAAGTTTGACAAATCTTTGATTAACTTGTTGCCCGGCAACCAAACGACAGTATTTGCACAGGTATCTCGATAGACGATAACCAAGTTTAAACACGTTAAAGAAATTAGGAGTTAGATTCTGCAGCGAGCCCGGGAATGCGGATTATAAGAAGAGAGTTGTTAACAAGCCTTTTTTTAATGAGGAAAATCAGCCACGAGTTTTTTTTTGAAACAAATATTTTGTTTATAATAAATATTGTTCCGTCGTTATTTAATATCTACTCGTTTAGTTATTGCAGATATGTTGCCACTTCGTTATTCCTAAATTCATATGTTTTTAAGCTAAAAACAAGTAAAAATCGGCCTCTTGGCCACTTTAATTAATAGTGGTGCTTACTATGGTACAAGCTGAAGTACCAACTTTCGTATACTCATGGTACCTATTTCATTAGATAGGTTTTACAATAATGCAAATGAGCCAAAATACTGATTTTCAACTGTTCATAGCTCCGAAACTATTAGGTTTAAAGGTGTAATATCTTATATAAAAAGTGTTTAGAATTTTCGGGAGAATCCAAAAATGCAATAATATACAGGGTGTTCCATTTAAAATAAGCAAAATAACCATAATTTTTTCGCGTAATTTTTTTATTTGATGTTCAATTGTTTTTATCATAAATTATCCTTATTCCTCTCTAAAATCCCTACAACTTTTGTTTTTACCATTTTTCAATATCTTGTAAAATAAAGAAATTATAAAGGTGTTTACCCTTCGTTGGACAACCCTGTACACCTATCATACAGTTGGTTCGGAAAAAAATGAATACGATTTTTAGAGCGGTTTTTATTTTTTTACGAAAATGAGCAGTGTATATCTTGTCAAATATTTAATGGTTATGGTGAATGTCAACATGGATGTATGATATGGATGTAAACATTATGAATTTGTAATCATTCATGCATAATAACTTATTACGATATGACCTCTCCTTTAATGCTGTACGGACGAATCTGGGCAACTTGTTTCTTTTACTGCTGTATTGTGGTAAATGATACTCTAGTATATGATGGATCGTATTTATACAAAACTAAAAAAGTTGGAGTGCGTAGTTGTGGTTGTGCTCAATTTACAATATCTGATGATATAATAGAAAATCTGGCAACATCGGATCTTGCGACATAGAAAATAATTCATCTTCTTAAATGTATAGTATAAGACACAATATAAACGTTTTATAAAGTGTGTATTCTAATTAGTTTTTTTCTAACGACGCTTAAAGTATTTTGTAGTCCTTAAAAGGACGTGTTGTTGGCAGAGGTATCCACTTCCATTATGGCTCATTGTTGCGTATTTTCCAAAAACCGTAACAACTGCTCATATGCATTGAACATTCGTGGCACCTGTGTTTCTAGTACACCTTGAAATATAAGATCATAATTACGCCGTAGTTTTGGGTCTAACATTTCTAATATGCCATAAAGCTGTTGGGTCATCCTATCCCGTCGATACCCAAAATTAATTTTTTGATGCATCGTTTACATAAAGCGTTGAGATTTATAGTACGAGTTTGTATCGAATAACACATGCATAAAACTTTACCATTTACGCTGAGTGGCTTGACAACTGCTGATGGTTTCCTTGAAGTCATCTTGGAAGCGTATAGCGAATAGCGACGCTCCGAATAAAGTGGCGTTTTAATTATACAAAATTCTAACAATGGAGTTCTGACTGCGCATGGTCTGTAGTAAAAACAGGGGAAACAACTGAAGCATGATAACGTTGCATCTGATTTGTGTTACAATATCGTGTAACACGTGATTGTCTAATTCGCTGTTTTTAAACCGCGGAAACCGTGGTTTTAGTCGCAAAATCGCGAAAAATATATACATAAAAGTTGAGATAGGCAGTACTGCATTGAAGCGACGAAGTATCATGTCTCACATTCTAATTTTTGTTCACAAAAGTAACATTCAAAGGCGTTAAAAATGGCTCTTACGCCCCTTAAAAACCCCAATTTCAGGGTGGCCACTGCTACGCTCCTCTGAACCCCCCAGGTCGTAGGCTCCGCCCCCGACCCCGTATTCGAAGCTGCCGCCCCAGACCCAATCTCCCGGCTCCCCTTTTGCGAGCCGGGAGTGGGGGTGAGTCGTCTAAGGCGCATAAAAAGAGAAGATTGTTTTAAAGGTTGTAGTTACGCCAGATTTTCTAACCATTGCGACTTCTTCATCACCCACCTCATATCGAATTTTGTCGAATAGAAAAGGTAATGAATTGTTAGATGAAACCACTTTTTGGCGGCGTCCTTTGGTTTAAATGTTCCTTCGATATATATTTAAATTTTCGATATATCCAAAATTTTGTCTTGAAAGTGAATTGGAATTTGCATTTCGTCAGAATTTTAGAATTCAAGGGATCTTGCAGTCTTATGATGGAATTATCAAAAATAAGTTCATTATTCTTTTTTTAACCTCAATTTTTTCACTAGTTGTAATTTTTGCTGGCTTTGTACTTTTAAACTAATAGATTGAAGAACTCTACAATCTTTTGCAGACAGCTCGTGATGTTCTTCTCATCTAACGTCTGGATGTTTATTTTTCTTAAGTTTTACCATGGTTTGACATATTGAAGAAAACATGTACGGCTGACGATTGTAACGAAAACCCATTCTTACGCTAGTTTTTTTGGTTCCAGTGAGAATTAATAAGATCACCGTTATTGTCCAAGATGCGTAGAGTGATGTTATCTGTGAACTGACATCCTTCAGGTCTTAATCGCAAAAAAATAAGGTTAGCAGGTTCTTTCGTTATCTTATAACCAGGTTCATAACCAATATCAAATTCTAATAAAATATGAAATTCTTGTGAGTTAAGGTATGCTGATGCTATATGAGATAATATTGCAATCAATACATATTATGCGTGCTTTCATAATATCTGCTTGAAAGGTCCATTCATGTTTTTTGCCGTCAGTTGTTAACAATATATGATCAAATATCAACATTTACCAATACAGTTTTCTCCTGTAAAATCTATAATATATTTTGTTTTTATTTTGCATTTTAGTGTGTTGTTACTGGGTGTTAATGAAAATATTTTATCATCATTATCTCCTGTGGATTCTTGTAAAGCAGTTTTCATTGCTTTTTTAATCTTGTACACTTCGTATACTCTTGGTGGAATTGTTAACTTTATAGATTGATTAAGTTTGATCTTTTTTCTTGTATGAAAATGAATTGTTACTTTCATCGATATTAAAAATGGAATTATACTTGTAAAATCCAACAAGTGCAAGCTCATATTTATTTATTGTACTTAGTTCTAATCGTGGGTAAAAGTCTGTACTTAGCACACTTGTTAGAGTAAATGTGTACATGACTGATAAAAAATATTAATTGTTTTTATCTTTTATTGTTGTCGACAATAGTTTAGAGGCCTAAAAGTGATGCAACGTTTCCTTCGTTCTGAATTTTTAAACTATTTTTTTTCTGTAATTTTTACATCACTTATTTTATAGTAGCAGCAAAACAGTTTCCTAGGTGCTGGTCCATCGCCTTGGTCTCCATCTAAATTATTGCTATTATGATGGTTCATAGGTCATATTTCATGTTGTCTGGTAATTTATCCTAAACAAGTGCAATTTCATTTGGGGAACAAGCAATCATTATCTCATTGGGCATGTATTCTAACTCTTTAGAATTCATTTTTAATAAACTACCAAGACGATGAGAGGCTTTTAACGATGGCACCATCTTTTATAACTTTCTCGATACATTTACGTGGTTAACGAGATATTGTTTTTTTACTACTGAGAGAGAAACTTTAAGCATAAATATGCAATAAGCATATAAATGCACCAGACTGTTCTAAATTTCTGCTGCCAAGCTTATGTATAGTAAATTTGCGTTGCAGCTTCTCGACCCATTCGCAGATATCGAACCAATTCACTTGGTGGTGGTAAACCACCGAAGCTGTCGTAATATGTAACTTCTAAAGCATTCTTTCGATATACCACCCAATGCGTTCCAAATCCTCTTATACTATCCAAATTAATGATAGCAGATTCGAATCGTCTAGGACTACTTCGAGGAAGTGAATATCTCATATATACTCCCTTAGAATATGGTACTGGCAAGTGTAATCCATACCTTCCTAGATCAATATTCGATAGTGGCCTTCGAGCACGTTGCTCAAAATCGTGATCGGTTTGATGACGTGAGGTTAAGTTATTTTGGTTTCGCGAATAAGCTATATCGTGTTTCTTACACGCTGCATCTAATGGGTTATTCCTAAATCACCCCTCACTAATCGCTTTGTAAGTTTAGTGCCGGGCCCACAATACTGGTATTCGGGAAGATGTAAGTCAAACGGAAGCTTAATACACCCAGTCTTCTTGAATGTCGAGAGCGTCCACTTCGTTTGATGGACCGCAATTGAATTCAAAGCCGAGTGTTCAATAGAAATAGATAATCTTGATGAAAACTGGAAATAGATAATCTTGATGAAAGGTTGAATCCGGCTATGTAGGAGAAAATGTGAGACAACGGCAATTAGTACGTGGTAATGCTAATTTAATTATAATGTTAAAACAAGACGAACTTAATTTACGACATATTTTTTCCCATCATAATTCATCAGATGTAACTTTCATATAATTTCAAGAGATGTGTGCTAATTGTTGGAATGACAAGTATGGATCCCTAGATAATGGTAAAAATAGCCATTGAAATTCGGAGAAATAATGCAAGGGTTTCGATAACAATATATGCACAGAGTAAGATCAGTGAATGATCATTTCACAGTTGTGTGATACTCTGATCTGATAACATCGTCTTTACGATGAATAATGATATTGATCGGGGTTACAGATGCTGTTCGTAAAAAGTTTAAACAAATTAAAGCTGCTCATGTGCAACATAAATTTGAATTGGAGATATTGTATGAGCCGATTGCTAAGGTTTTGGCTATATCCAATGCAGTAATACAATGGTAAGCAAATATAAACACAATCTAAAATTGTCAACACATCCGTAGAGCCACTACATACAACAAGCATGCGCATGTCAGAGAAGTTTCCTTTAAAAACATCAACGGCAATCGCAAAAAGGTACAAGTATCCTGCTGAAAAATCGTTGGATACTGTAAAAAAACGCAACTTTTGATGAAATCTATGCAACACCTTCTCCCTCCAACAAATCTACAATATCAACTAACACCTTAAGAGATCGTTCATCTCCAGATATTAAAATCCATTAAGATATGATAGGGTGTATGCGGTACAGTATGATATCAAAAGTATTTAAAAGTAAAAAGTATAAGGGTAATTTGGAAATTCGTTTTCCTCCTGGTAAAGTGGCAGTATGGCACGGACCAAAAAATATTGCGATATTTAAAGGGAATGTGGAATTTAACGAGTTAATAATCTTAAAAAGTCCACCGGTATTAGATCATTTAGACAAGATGACTCACGAACTGATAGAAACCTATAACAATATGTTGCAGTTGACAAATGCAGCATACAATGGTTATGACCATTAAAAAAGCGTGTTTTATTAAAAAATCTCGGCTACGTCTATTGGAATAAACCGATGGAGCTAGTGAGACGGTGAAGTTGGAACTATGAAAAAATAAAAATTATTAATGAATTTCATAGGTCTGCTAACAAACTTTGGGGGTAGGGAGATTTGTGGTAAATAGACTTAGCCGAAATGCAACATGTGAATGAGAACGATGGTTATCCTTATATCCTAGTGTGCATATATTGCTAGTCCAAATTTGTCTATACTAGGGTAATTAAAAACAAGACTGGTGTTGAAGTCACTATAGCAATGAGAGCCATTATTGAAGAGGCCGGAAATATGCGACCAGAGCAAAGATTTTTTAAATAACATATTCCACAACCTTGTCAAGGAGTACAACGTTAATCATTATTCGACGCACAGCACCAAAAATACAGCGATAGTTGAACGAGTTATACGCACACTCAAAAATTATCTGTATAAGGAGTTTTCGGCTAGAGGTTCCTACAAATGGATAAAGCTTTTGCCGTCGATAACCAAAACCTATAACAATACGAAACATTGTACTCTTGAACGGTTAAATCGCAAAAGTTAACATTATCAATACACCAACAAATCTCTTTGAATCGACAGAAGGTCAGCCTACTAAAGGATGTTTTTATGAAGACGACCTGTAGAAAATAAATAGTCCAAATGTTTATTTAGTGGAAAAAGTAATTCGCCGCAGTAAAAAGAATAATAATTAATTATTTGTAAAACTGTTTGGATTTTCAAACCAATTTATTTCATGGAATAATTATTAAAATATTATATTTTGAAAGACTTTTTAATCCTATCGAAATATGTATATTAGTTAAGGTTACTATAAAAATAAACACATATCGAATTTCATACTTGTTTTATTTTAATATGTATAGAATTATAAACTAGACTTATTAACTAAAATAATTGTTTTTTATTATCTTCGTATAGGTGTAATTCTCGACGGACTCGAGCTACATTGATTTGAGAAACTTGTCTCCGATGCAAATACATTATCCACCGATCTGATTATATTTGCACATTAGATGCTCAAAGTAACTGACTAATTTCTTTTCTCAATATTGCGCATTCTGGTCTCGTCTTTTTCCGTTCTCCTATACACTTCTTTTTTGTTACTTCAATCTTAGCAATTTTCTGTTCCAGCTGATTTGCGTTCCCACGAACCTCATTAAGAAAATCTTTGGTGACAATTTCTACTTTCTATACATGTATCTAGTGCATTTTTTAAAGCGCTTAATCCTTGGTAACAGCTACCCTTTGTCGGTGTGGGGCCATTGGTTAAAGATTTTCCTTGCTTGTCATATTGACTGTCCGCTGTAAACTTAAATCGCATTTGTGGTGACCCCCGCAATAATTGTACTTTTTCACTAACGGCGTCCAAATGTATCAATTGTGTTGTTAATACAATTGCTGATCAACTTCTTTTCCAAGTCTAGATAATACTGCTTCACTTTTTTCAATTCTTGAAAATTATTAAGTATTTTGCTAATTTTCTAGACACTTTATTCAATACTTCGGCCAGTAGTAACCAAGGCTTATAAATTTCTTGAAGGAAATAATCTCGGTTTACAATATCACTACCTTTTTTATGGTCTGCAACATTAGTTACAGATTTCCTTTGAATATCATATTGATTAGAAGCCATAAGCTTAAAACCAATTCCTGGAATACCGGGTAATATCTGTATTTTTTATTAACTTTTTGACTAACAAATTTATCAACTGTAATGTTAACTCATTCAGTAAAATTTTAGTTATATATAGAAACTGTTAAAAATACGGAAAATAAAAGAAATGTAATAGTAGTAATAATTTATTTGCAAAAAAATGCAATTTAAATTTTACTATGTATGTACATTGACTTTTACACAGTATTTATTTGCTTGTCCAATTTACATCCATTTTATCGACTGTGTCAACACCGTTCTTCAACAATGTCATGTGGATATATGGGATTTTAATTAAAAAATTTCAATTTCAAATCAAGCATTTCTGAACAAAAAGTATCCAAGGTAATACATCCATATACATACTTTTCACAAATATGTGCTCCTACAAATAAATTGGTTGAATCCTTCAAATATTTCATATATTCCTCTCGATCATCGCCTTTAAACTGATTTAAAAGTGAAAGAATATCTTTAGACATTATTCTTAGCGTTACTGCCAAATGTCGGACGTATGAAAACTTATTGTCGTATCTCAAATTGCTTACGTGGGAATTATACCTTTCAGTAACAAGTTCACTCATATCTAATAACAAATAAATGTGTAAGTATTCTATTATTCTGGATTTTGTGTCCAACAACTCCCTGATTAAATTTTTTATTCCAACACACCAAAATTTAATAAAGATTTTGTATTGCCACCAGCGAACACTCTCCAGCTCTGTCCTAAATAAGTCAAAGTGAACTTATCCTCGAACTCAAACTCTCTACTGTGTATAATGGAAGAGCTTCAACAACTCGTTTTGGTTAAAATGATTGAAAAGTTTGATTATGTGTATACAATGTTACTAGAATAGTTTCCCCCAAAACGTGTTGTCATTAATTTTATTTTTTTTAATAATATATACTTCTCCCACCGTTAATGATGTTATCGCTCTACGCTCAACACGCGGTTATCGAGCCTTATTAATTTCAATAAATGTTTGCTTTGAGATGCTCATTAAAAAAATGTAATAAGAGTTTTGAAAGTTAAAAAACGAATATGACCATAAGTCACTTTCAGAATACACTACACAATATTTCTATTCTTTTATGATTCGCGTTTAAATATACGGTTTTCTATATGAACCAAGCCTTTTATAAAGGCAACTTTCAAGTTCGAAAACCCCCTACCTATGCTTCACTTAATAACAAGCACCCCCCCCCAACTGGTTGAATACATCCCAAGATCAAACAACTTGACCTTTAAAACATCTCAAGGTTATCGAGGGCGTTTCAAAGTTAAACTCAAGGTCAAATAACAAGCACCCCACCCTCAGGGTCATTTCAAAGTCACGGGTCCATGACAACTCAAGGTCACTCAAAAGTCAATAATATCTCAAGGTCAACTTGACTTCCAAAATTTCAAGAACAAATGTACGTAAGAGGGAGTGTCGTAACATCAGGCTTTTTGTCGAATTAAATACAAAATACATATGAAAATAAGCCCAAAACAAAGAATAACTAATCCTATATAAATTCGGCTTAGAAAGCATCTTCTAGAACGTAAAATATTCGACTAAAAATGCATAACCACGCCTAGATCTCGAGAATTCGATGATCACGGTAACTAATTACAGCACAGGACGCGCTGTAATGGACCGATCAGAAAAGAACACGCCAAGCTTCGCTTGACCTGCTTAGTTGGCGTAATTCTAGAATTATAATTTTCTAATTAAAATTAAAAATACTTCTAATTAACGTAGAACAATAAAACTTGGTAGAAATGCTTAATTTCTATGATCTTCACGCCCACGTAAAAATCATTTCGATAGTTCAAGTATTTCACATAGAAATAAAATTGACCTAATTTTTCAAAAATCTAAATTTTAATATTTTTTTCAAAATTTTCACTTTTCTAAAAAGCCCTTATCAAGGGAAACAATTGAGTAAAAGAATCATTAAAATCGATCGAGGGAAACCCGAAAAATTCAACTTCAAAGTTTCATGATTTGAATTAAAAAATACGTTACACGCAAATTTTCAACATTCAAACGTAAATAAATGTATTCCCTTAAAATATAACCAAAGGAAAGGACCTTTTGGAAGGAATCGACGAAGAAAGTTTAATTTTGGAATCGGCATACTTCGAAAGGACGCCACGTCCATATCTCCCAAACGAGTAGACTTAGCGACAAAAGTCTCTCTTGATAAGTAACTTAAACTAATTTCAACAAGTGTTTTTAGTGCTTTGTAAATTTTTGTACTTCAGGCATAATTATTAACTTTGATTGAAATTTTGAAACGTAACTTTTTGCTCAACCTTTGCATTTTTGAAATATTTTTGATTTGATTTGCTTTTATTTTGAATTGTATTTTTGTGATCTACCCTTGATTGGGCGAATTACATTTTTTACCAATTTTGACAAATTAATAATTATTGGATTTTCTCTAAAAAATTTGCGTTATTTATAAACTTTGTTTAAACAAATATTTATTGTAAAAAACTTGTTAGTGTTTAGAAAGCACAGGGTTCAGTTTTAGTACGCTTGGTGGATCCGTTCTCACTAAACTTAAACCATCCCTCCAGAGATCATAGCACGTCAGTTCTCGAAGTTCTCAGTCTCTTCTGAGTGAAGAGGACTGTTTATTTTAAGGAACAATTAGAATAACCGTGCTTTTATATGTTGATTTGATTACTAATTTTTTGATATATATATATATATATATATATATATATATATATATATATATATATATATATATATATATATATATATATATATATATATATATATATATATATATATATATGCGCTTTTTTTATATTTACTATTATCATAAACTGCTAATATTTTTGCTAATTTTTTAAACTTAATATTTAAACATTTTTGACTATTTTCGCGTCTAATATCCCAAGCGGCGTGACTCGGGTGGATAATTAGATAGAGTTTGACAAGTTTGAGTTAAGAATATCTTTTTTAGTTCGAATTTTTAATTTTTAGTTAGTCACTTTTTCTGATTTTTAATATTTTTATTTATACTTATATTTTTCATAATGGTGTTTGGGAACTTGCCTATTACTATAATAGCAAGATCATCAGCGTAGCCTGGAGCATACATTTCGCTTTCGTTGAGAGTATAAAGCAGCCCATCCAAAACTAGAGACAACAAGAGCGGAGAAAGAACTTCGCCCTGCAGACTTCCTTTGACCACGGACGAGCACGCTGTCACGGTCCCAGGAGAAGATGATATGATTCTGCTTTCAAGCATGACGCGAACCCACCTAATTACAGCCCTATCTACGCCAAAACTCTCAGCAGCCTCACTAATGGAGTCAAATGAATTTTTGAATGATTTCAAAAGAAAAGAGGATAGACTGATGGGCTAAAGTCCTTAGCCGTTTAGTAGCAATTACGACTCGGTTTAGGAATAAACGCTACCCGAACCCTGCGCCATCGTTCGGGAATATATCCCAAAGCCAGGCAGGACCGAAAAAAACGTAAAAGATGTCGAATCAGGGGTTCCTCACCCTTCTGAAGAAGCGCCGGAAGTATTCCATCTGGTCCCGAACTCTTAAATGAGCAAAACGAAGATATTGCCTACTTAATAATTTCTACTGTAACGACCTTAGCAGCCGTTTTCCAGCCAATCGGGCCTGCCCCTACTTGAAGAGCCTGCCCAGTAACCTCATTATTAGATTCCGGACGAGAGCCTAGAAAATGAGCTTCCAGGGGCATTACTAGAGCCTCCTCTGCGGTGGTGGTATATGGTATATCCACCGGTCGGAAGCCTTAGAGCCCCCACGCTCTGTCCTCGATCTTTTGAGAGAATCCTTTGAAGTCTAGCGGCTTCCGGAAGATCCTCTAAGCTTTCGTAGTAGGTCCTCCAAGATCCCCTCTTTGAACTGCGTATTAATTCTTTGCACCTGCGTTAAGAATTCCTGTTCTTCCCAGTCAGCAGGTAATTTCGATCGCATGGACCTGTTAAAGAGCCAGCGTGTATCCTTGCGAGCCTTTTCCAAGTTCCACCAAGGTGTTTTTTTGGTACCTCGATAGGTTCGCAATGCACAATTCTCCTCTATTATGGCTTCCTGTATAGAGTTTGCCACGTTTTCCACTTGCCTTACTCTAAAGCATGGCATTAGTGGCATATATAACCGGACCTTAAGCGACTCCACATAGTGAGCCCAGTTGGTTGTCCTCGGGTTCCGAAAACTACTGAGCTCAATGTTGTGCTCAAGGTTTAGCTTAAAGAGAATGTATCTATGATCGGATAGAGATGGCTCATCAGACACCCTCCATTCCTTAACAACCGGAACCAGCAAAAATGATCCCAGAGTTAGGTCAATAACCTCCTTCCTTCGTGACGTGGCAAAAGTTGAAGTGTTTCCCCGATTTAGAATTTCTAAATTAGTTACTCTAAAAGACTTGCACCCCTCGAGTTGATGTCAGTGCTGCCCCACACAACGTTGTGTGCGTTGGCGTCATATCTAACAACAAGAGGAAGCCCGTTGTTTCTACAGCATCCTATTAAGTCAATGAGTCCCCTGGTAGGTGGGTCGCCTCTTGAGTCATAGGGAAGATAGGCTAAGCATACTACAATGGGTTTGCAATACCCTGCCTTATCTTTAAGAATTAGTTTCAAAGCCACTAGGTCCCTGAAACAAAATTCCGGTAGTGACAGGGACTCAATACATCTGTCAACTTAGATGCATGTCCTTAGGTTCAGGTGTATGTCCCTTTTATAATGTAGAGAACTTTCCATCTGCCCAAAACCTTGCACATGCCACTTGTAAACCCAAGGCTCCTGTAGGAGGTAGATGTGTGTTTGCCCCGCAGCTATGTGACGGCCTATTAATGAGGCCGCCACTCTGCTGTGCTGCAAATTACTTTCTAGGAAGAGCACCCCTTTGCCCATTGGAACGAGCTAAGGGTAATCCTCCGTCATCCGGGAAGTTGCGTCCTCCGATCCAGATGCCACGCTATGCAAGTCTATCTGAGTCAGAAGCTCAGCAGCTTCCTGCTCAGCTTCAGACTCGGGATCCAATCGCTGAGCTGTGTTTGACGAGGAGACAGGTCTCCCCGCTATTCCTTAAGGTTTCAGTCGACGCTGGAGCCTTTACCTTCGTCTCAAAAGTGACGTGGGAGACCCCAGCATACGCCTTAAACTTTTGACGTGATAAGGCCTCAAAGGAAGCCTCATCAATGCCAAACACAAGAATAAGTTTCTATTTCTCCTCCTTGCGATAGTACGTCCTCCAGAGATTAGTCCTTAATCCTAAGTTCTGTCTCTGAAGACGTTTTAAAGTTACGTCCGTACTGTAGGACCCCTCCTCCATGCCGTCTATGACGGTATTAAGAGATGTCAAGACAGCTCCATATTGAGTCTCCAAGATGACCACATCCGGATATACCTCCGGTATAATGGTCACCCTGAGACCTGCCCTGCCGCCTGCCTGTAGGTAAGAGTGCCCATTTTTTTGGGCCTCTTCTCAGGCTGCTTGCTTTCTCAGTCCCTGGGATGCTCCCTTCGGACCTGGGACGTTTAGTACCCCCTGAGCCCGAGTGCTAGGCCCTGGCTTGACTGCATCCTGGCCCGCGGTGATACCTTCGAGCCTGAGGCATTTAGCTTTGGCCTTTTACATGAAACTTCCCTCGTATGATTTTTTTCCATTTGTTCGGAATAGTGAAGTGTGACTCAGTTCACTTCAGTACATAGTCACAGTATGTAAGCGTTGCATACACTTTTCATTTTTATTGGGCGCCATTTTTTTTCATTATATTGGATTCCTACCAATATTTTATCATTTTCTTTCTACCTATGTCACACTTAACTTTTGGGCATAATTTAAAATAAATTCAATAAATAGTTTTTACATTGACACATACCGCCATTTTGTTACGTCATGCTGAATTCGTACCAGTTTATCTCAATTGCACATTTAATTTTTCTGCGAAATTTGTCAATTGAACAAATATTTTTTACGACAATTTTTTGCAAACTTTATTTGGCCGCCATTTCGTTTCGTCATCTTAATTTCAAACCCACATTACAAGTCTGTACATACTCCGTTGGTCCGCAGATATTTCCTAACCCCAAATACACCACTTTAACATAACAGTAAAAAGACCGTTAACGAAAACCATTTAGAAACTTAATATCTGGCAAATATCTGCGAACCAACGGAGTAGGTAAAGACTGATAATATGGGTTTCTTGCAGGATATAAAATTTATGTGTTCTGAGGATGCAACAATAAAGTTGCGAAAAGTCGACAATTTAAAAATAGAGTCTTATTTTTTTTACTGAATCCTAACCCCAAATAATACACCACTCTAACATAAAAACAAGAGGATCGTTAACGAAAACCATTTAGACACTTACCCCCGAATTCGCTAAAAAGGTTTAAGAGATAGACTAGGTCTAGTTGCCATGGTACTTAAAACTCTTAGTTCGCCAGTTATGTTTCGTTTATGTCACTGTCATTTTGTAATTGTCACATTTAGAAAAGTTAGTTGTTCGATTGTTAAAAATGTCATCTTAAACCTACAAGTGTCAAGTTAGATCTGGTCTAAATTTGAACTTCTTTAGTGAATACGGGTGTTAATATCTAGGAGATATCTGCAGGCCAACGGAGTAGGTAAAGACTGATAATATGGGTTTCATGCTGGATATAGAATCTATATGTGTTATGAGGATGCAACAATAAAGTTGGGAAACATCGACAATTTAAAAAAAGACTTGCTTTTTTTTCTGTATCTTAACCCCAAATAATACACCGCTCTAACAATTTTTTTTTCATATTACTAGGTAATCCTCATATGACCCTTAATTTTTGGTCAAAATTTTGAGTCAATCGGGTAAGTTGTATTTAAGCCATGTCGCGAACTAACAGGCAGACAGACAGAGCGACAGACGAAATGACAGAATTAATAAAATACGTTTTTTACAACTATCTACAGGGCAATATCTAATAGGCATATTGGCTCATATTTTTCAAAGAACTAATTTTTTTTTGTCTTACCATATAGCACAATAACAAACTGGCGAGATCACGGAGCCTGACCAACTGTGTATATGCCGGAGACCCGACCGGTACCCAGAATGTACTAGCCGGGGCGGGACGCGAGGAATGTGTAAATCGAGTCGTGTTCAAGTGCTGCATCTTATATTTTTATTCAGTAAACTTTGATTGTAGTGACAAGCCTCTAAGTACTTACCATCATGTCTACCAGCACAATAGAGATTAGATGGACTCTTTACAGTATGGATTACAAACGACAGAGGCGGCACAACAGCAAAATTTCTTTAAAAAAATGTTAAAATTGTGTTAACTTCCTTATTCCTTAAATTACGAGAAATTTTAACCATTTAATTAATACGTGAAGTCAAATATACGGTCTATTTGTAGCAGAGGTGACAAACGACAGCGGCGTCACTAGATCAAATTTTTGTTGAGAAAATCGGTAAATTTGAGTTAACTTTCTTATAGTAGTTTCTAGATCAGTGCAGTTTTGACCAATTATTGATTACGATTAGATAAATAGATTGTCTTTTTGCAGCAGGGGTGACTAACATCAGTAGCAGCACGACACCGAATTAACAAACATGTTCAAATAGGTTCTTAAAATAGCTTTAAATTAGCTGAAATAAACCATTTAATGAATTAAGAAATCATGGTTCTTGGGATTAGATCGTATCAAATTGGAATTAGTATTCGACGTTTTGCCTTCGATTGCACGAGGTATCTTCAGAGATCCTTACTCCAGGACATCAGAACACTGAATGGGCCCGGAGAGATTAGATAGGCGGACTTTTATAACGACTTGCGTTCGGCGAACCGTGACCCTGAGTTAAGATCGGTTTCCACGTGTGATGTAGATCGTAACCCGTATCTCTATTGAAATTTCTTGTATGTTTCAAAATTCAATAGATTCTCTTATCTTTCGTTTATAAAATCGTGGAATGGACTCTATAATCTTGGTTTCTTTTACATTTATAATATGGCCAGTGGTATGGTGATGTTCAGCCACAGCAGATTGAATAATTTGTTTCCTTTAATGCATCGTTCATGTTCCTTAAGTCTAGTTGATATTGAGCGTTCTGTTTCTTCCACATACACTTCTCTACAAGAGCAATGAATTTTATATACTCCTTTTGTTTGAAAAGGTACAACATCTTTCGGGGATCGCAAGCATTGTCAAATCTTCTTATGTGTATTGAAGATTGTATGTATGTTGGCCCACCGTAGGAATCACCCTATTTTATCTGTAGTGCCATGTATGCAGGGAAGAAGAACGATGACTACTTATCATTCTCCTTTCACACAGTCAGATTACTATATGTTTGGTTGAACACGTAATATCTTCAGTGCAATAGCCATTCCCTCTCAGAGCTTCGGTCAGTTCCACTGTTTCCGATGTTAGAGAATCTTGATCAGAAATCGAAATACCTCTAAAAACTAGCAATTTAATGACCCATTTTCTTTTGTGCTGGATGATAGTGGGAATCTGCATTCAAGTAGCTATTTGTATGCATCGATTGTCTATACACAGAATGTCCTAATGTATCATTTTCATTTTTTTGAACAAATACGTCTAGATAGAGAATCGTTCTACTAGATTCAGTTTCCATTGTGAATTTAATATTGCGATGTTGCCGATAAAGATATGAGGAGATGTTCCTGTCCATGTGGCCAAACAACAAATGTATCATCTACATACCTGAATCAGTGTTTTCGTTTTAGTGGAGCTAAAGTAATGTTCTCAAAGGCCTCCATAAAGATATTCGCTACCACAGGTGAGAGGATATCCCATAGCCTGCCCCTGAGGTTTGTTCATAAAAAGTTCCTTGAAAAATGAAATAAGTAGATGTAAGACAAGCTTTCACTAGATATATTACATTATTATCAATATTATTATGTTCCAATATGTTTGATATAATCGAAATTGAGTCGTTAACACAAACATTTGTGTATAGTGATTCTACATCGAAACTGACCAAAATATCTTCGGGATCCAACTGGATTGCTTTCAGTTTTTCTAAGAAATGTGCAGATTTTTTTATAAATGAATCCAATTTTCCAGCAAATGGATTAAGAAAATTTGACAGATATTTACCTAATTTGTATGTGAGCGAGTATATTACACTGACGATCGGTTGAAGTGGTACATTCTTCTTGTGTATCTTGGGAAGATCTGGCGCTGGAGATAGGTTGGATGCGTTTTTCTATTCTATTTGTAGATTCTGCCTGCATAACTTTATAGGTATTATTGCCCAAAATTAAGTTACCTTTTTCATGTATTCCGTTCTGTCCATGACGTCTGTGGCGCTGTCTTTATCTGCTAGAAGAGCAAGGATCTGTGTTTTCATTTAAGGTCTTCATCGCTGTTTTCCTGGTTGCGGAGAGATTCGACTTCGGAGGTTTTGAATTCTTAATGATTTTCGCTGTCTCATACTTGACTTTATCGGCTTGCTCCACTAGTAATCTTGTTATTGCGGCTTCAAAGGGTGACGACAAGTTGATTACTATATTCTGGTGTTTCAAACTTCGTTCCTTAAGTGTAACTTGTTGATGAATTTTTTTTCTACCTGTGCATTGGTGATGTCCAAAGTTGTAAATATGGTTCCTTCAAGTATGAAAGCTAATATCAGGGAAATGTCTAGTATTTTTTAGAATTAAATGAATTATATTTATAACATTGAACAATGCACACGTAGAAAAAATACATCAAGAAGTTACACTTAAGCAACAAAAATAGTTTGAAGCACTCGTGAACAGAAAAAATCCGGTGAAACCTCCGCAGAATACAGTTTTCAACCTGTCGTCGAAGCCGCTAACCAATGAATTTTTTTTGACCTGTGCATTGGTGATGTCCAAAGTTGTAAATATGGTTCCTTCAAGCTAATATCAGGTAAATGTCTGAGTTGTTTGATGCGACATGCCTAAAGCGCTCGTCTCTGCAAACTATCTTTGCATATAGTACTCTAAAGATCAAACAAAAGAAAAAGAAATCTGATTCTAATTTTCTTTAATTGATCTAGACTTCTCTGAACCTGATCTCGATTTTGACCAAATAAATAAAGTCAACCTGGAATCCATCTATGATGGTTTCTCGGAACTTCAGCATGACTGCAGGTCATTATATTCTGACAAATAATTTGCTACAGAACAAACCGATCAAACTAATTATTTTTTGAATAAAAAAGATCATATAACAGAACATGGAATCCCTGGTGGGGAGAACTGAAAGAATGGAAACTCGCTCGAAGATATACTACCCAATTTGTCGGAAGTCCTCAGAAAAGAGGCAACTAAAAAACAAAATGATTATTTTAACAGCAAACAAGTTTGTGTCCATTAAGGGGCAAATCAGTCCCGGATACGATCCCATAAGCATTTCGAACAACCGCCATCGGTTAATCTCGAAGGAGGTAATTAAACCCATAGAGAAAATAAAAAAACAAATTTAAATGAAACCATGTTAGTTAATACTCAATTAGAGATCACAAATAAACTAAATGAAATGACATTATGCCTGGCATCCCTGAAAACACCCCAAGAAAACCCTAAAAAATTGTGGATAACTTTTAATGGCCTCAGGCATGAGGATCCACGCGTCTTTTTGCGTAATATTAGTCAATACTGTGTTCAATATAACATTAATGACCCCGATGAACAATTAGATTTTCTTAAATCACAATTGAGAGATGAAGCTTATAAATGGGCAATAACTTTTTGCAATTTTAAAATTTCGCTAATTCAATTTTGCGACCATAGCCAAATTTGGTTTTCTCGATAAAATCACCGATTTACGAACTAAACTGTATGCCGAAAAACAAAATTTCAATGATTCTTCAGAAAATTTTATTTTCCGAAAATATGCACTGTTCACACGCCTAAAACCCGACGGCAATAAACATGGTCTCATTTCGTTGATAATGTCTCAACTTGTTCCAGAATAGCGTTTCCAAATCAGGGGCAAGTATTTTCAAACAATATCTGATTTAATAAATCTGAAAACCATGTTAGAGAAAGGGATTGCGGAACGAGAAAAAATCAAAACAAGCGAGAAGTAATCAAACTCAATAGAGAGTTATGATTCCAAAACCGAACTTTTCAAATAACAATGTAAATAAAAGTAATAGCGTCGTCACGACACAATTTCAGAGCCAAGTACAAACGCAACCCTTTAACCCCAGATTCAATGCTGACCAAGGGCAAACAAACTCGCAAGCACCATTTCAGGGAAACTCCTCAAATAAACAAATAAATTCAAACCGAAATTTTAATAACAATCATAATATTAATTACAATAACAATAATAATTAGAATCAAAACCGAAATTTCTCGGCAAATCAAATTCCAAATAGAAATTTCCCAAATAATAATCAAAATACAAACCAAAATCGAAATTTTCCAACTAACCAAAATACAAATTGAAATGTTTCGAATAATTCAAATCAAAATAGAAATGTTACGAAATCCAACAAATTAAAGCGCCCGAAGGTGCGTAGAATAAAGGCAAGCCTAATTTCCGTCCTAACGCTAACACAAATAATTCTCAAAACTCTAACAAAAACAATCCCTCTACGTCTGGTGCGACAGCTCAGGCGCAGAAACAAAACACACAAAATTTCTAAAAGGCAGCCATGGTGAAGAAGTCAAACAAAACCAAACAGAAGAGGACTTGCAAAAACAGGTCAAGTCTCTCAAATGTCGTTTCTGTAAAAACCACTAATTAAACAAGATTCTGCTGGTTCGGAAAACTAAAAAAGGGCTCCCAATTTACATTTTTGATTTTGATTCTTGCAAAATAAATTCTAAACTTTCAAAAAATAAAAATAATAATCTTCCAAATTTAAAAAATAAATTTTCTTACAAAGGTCTAATTTTACTTTTCCCTGAAGAAAAACATAATTTAATTTCTAAAAAACAAATTGACGACGCCACTGAAGGTTCTAAGGAGGCCATCTCTAAAGAATCAGACGTTTTGTCTAAAGATGAAAAACCATCTTCAGGTCTGCAAAATAATTCGAGTTCTTTTTTTAATTCAAATTCAAATTAAAATTTTTTTCTTTGAGTGTCGGATCAGATACTACATTTTCTCACACACAAACAACACACACATCACATTCACACGAGGGTTGTGAGCCAACAAGCACACCCGTCGTGCGTGGCGAGGATAGCGAGGCTCACCATTCGTCAACCACACAGAGAACTACAAGAAACACTTCCAACACACTCCCAATGACACACTCAAAAACACAAAGGACACTAACACCAAATCATAACAGGGCAAAAACGAACCTTTCCCGCGTGTCGCGATAAAAAAGATATCCAGAGTGAAGAACCCCATTTTAAATGTCGCCCTTGACGGACGAACTGTCAGGGCTTTGCTTGAAACTGGAGTAGGAGTAAACCTGATGTCTGCGGACGTTGCTCCACCAAATCCCGATACCTCCGAGCGGACGAGTCTCGCACTAGCGTCAAATAGCGCAAATGCTGAAGTCCTAGGCACATGCTGCTGTGAGTTTGAGATACAGTGGTCCAGGTTTCGCGCCAAGTTCTTTGTTGTCAGAAATCTTTGCGAAGATATGTTGTTAGATCACCCATTTTTAAGTGAGCAGAAATGCGTACTAGATTACAAACGTAATTGCGTATACCTAGGCCGCGAGGAGAGGAAAACGGTGTATTGGTGTCAACCACCAAAAACGAGGTTAAATTACCTGAATTAACTGATCAACACTCAGGCTGTTTTTGAATGGGGTTAATACAGCCCACTACACGTACAACAAAACACGTTATTACACTAAAATGTAATAAAATTGTTAATAAAAATGCCACTCTTTAAATTCATATAAGAAAAGAATTTTATACAAATGCATAGACGAGATGCTGGAAGCCGAGGTAATTGACCCGTCACAATCCGGGTAATCGAGCCCCCCAGTACTTGTCGAATGTGAAGACTAGAAAGAACGTTTCTGTGTTGATTTTCGTGATCTCAATGATATCACTCAAGATGAGAGTTCTGGGCTTTTAAGAATGCAGGATGCTCTCAAGGACCTTTGTCAATGTAAATTTTTTTCCGTTCTTGACCCCAAGGCAGGTTATTGGCACTAAAATTAAACTATCCCTTAAAAACTTTCTGGCATGTCAGCTTCTGAAGCTCTCAACCTCTTCTGTGTGAGAAGGGTTGTTTGTTATAGGTTCAATTAGAATTACCGTGTCTTTTTGATTTTTGCTATTTTGATTTTTGATATTACCTTTGCGTATTTTTGCTATTATTATTACTATCATAAACTTTTAATATTTTTAAGATATTTTTTTTAACTTTGTGTCTTTATCGACTTTTTTTGCGTATCTCATCCCAAGCGGCGTGATCCGGGTAGATTGGATAGGTCAGACAAGCTTGAGATAGAATATCTTTTGATTTTTGAAGATTTTAAGATTTTTAATTTTTGCACTAAGCAAATTTTTTGCATTTTTTAAAATTTCAAATATTTTAACTTTTTTTATTTTAAATTTTTACATTTATCCTATTTTTTCCAAAAAGATATTCATTAGTTATTTCTAGTTAGTTCTAGTTTTTAAGTATAAATATTGTAAACTTTGATTTGATTCTGTAAAAGTTAATTTTGCGTTCATAAGGATTTTGCAACTTTTGGACAGTTATTTTAGATACGAGTGACTAGCTAACGTTTTGAAAAACTTTTGATAAACTGAAAAAAAATTTTGGAAGTGATTTGTTGCAATTACTAGGGTGTTGAAAAGCTTGTAAAACTTTTTGAAAAATTTTTACTTGACGACAGTGCTGAATACTGATAGGGACAATGTCAATTTTAGTGATTTTCTTGAACTTTAAAAAGCGACTTTGAATCACTGTGAACTATCTTAGTCACAGTGAATGGACTTAGTAAAGCCTTCAGAAGAAATTTGGATCAAGACAAACCGATTAAATTTATTATTTTTCAAATAAACAGAACAATTCCTGTATAAAACATAGTATCCTCCGCTGAAGTCGCAACCAAAAGATTACCAGTGGAGCAAGCCGATGAAGTCAGTACGAGACTGCGAAAATCATTAAGAATTCAAAACCACTGAAGTCAAATCTCTCCGCAACCGGAAACTAGCGATGAAAACCCAGACATTCTGGTTCTTCTAACAGATAAAGGCAACGCCACAGTCGTCATGGACAGAACGGGATACAAACCCTATAACCAATATAGAAAGACGCATCACCAATCTAATTAACGAATCAAACCTACCACAAGTGGAGAAGCAATCATTAAAGCTAAGTAGCTTTAAAATGTCTAAGTTCTACAGTCTTTCCAAGATACACAAGAGGAATGTACTACTCACTATACACAAATACATTTGTTGTTTGGCCTCATGGACAGGAAAATCTAATCATATTTCTGGAGCACCTTAATCGACAACACCGCAAAATTAAACTCGAAATGGAAATTGAATCTAATGGAATGATTCCTCTTCTAGATATATTTGTTCAAAACAAAAAAAAATGGTACATCGGGACATTTTGTCTATAAAAAATAGACGCATACAAATAGATACTTAAATGAAAATTCCAACCACTAGCCAGCACAAATCAAATCGGTTATTAACTTACTAGTTTTTAGACCTGTTTCGATTTGTGATCAAGATTCCCTAACAACGGAAGCAGCGAAACTGACCGAAGCTCTGAGAGGAATTGATTGCAGTGAAGATATTATGCCTTTAATTAAAAGAAAATAGTAATCCAATTCCGTGAAACGAGATTAAGGAATCTCCGTTAGGTTGTATTGTTCTTCCCTACATATATGGCACTACAGATAAAATAGGATGATTAAAACGGTGGCCCAACATACGTACAATCTTCAATACACATAAGAATATTGGACAATGCTTGCAATCCCCGAAATATATCGTACCTGTTCAAACAGAAAGAGTATATAAAATTCCTTGCACCTGCGGAGAAATGTATGTGGGAGAAACAGAACGCTCAATATTCACTAAACTTAAGGAACATGGACGATGTATTAAAAAGAAACAAATTGTTCATTCGGCTGTAGCTGAACACCAACGTACCACTGAACATATTGTGAATGTAAAAGAAACCAAGATTATATCGTCCATTCCAGGATTTTATAAACGAAAGATCAGAGAATCTGTTGAAATTTTCAAGCATACAAGAAACCGATCTTAACTCAGGGTCATGGTTCTGCGAGCACAAGCCCGCATGAATCTCTCCGAGCTCATTCAGTGTTCAGATCTCTACAATTTTCAAACATTTCAACCTAAAAACCACGAAAAACCGCTCAAAAACAACGAAAATAATTTCCTATGCTAATATACAGTAAGACTAATGGAAATCCGGCCAAAACCACATTTGCGAGGCTTACAATTCCCAGGTCAGTTGATCGTCGCGATCGTCCTTAAAATAGTTTTATGAAAAGGCAACGACCAATGAAATCGTGTAATTCGACTAAGCGAACCAATGAGAACAGGCCGCGCCACGCTTCGCAAGGCAAGCAAACCTGAGGAGCCGACGTATAAAAGCTAAACTTCAAAAATTAATTTAAAATCCACCTAATCAAAATACAACCATGGAAATTTGGAGAAAATACGCATTTCAATGCGTACTTTCTGCCTGCAAAAACAGATTCCAAAATTTAATTTTTTTTTTGTAAAATAAAAATTTTCTAAATTAGTTTTAGAGCTTACTTTTAAGTACGCTTGATGAACCCGTTCCCCTTTTTCTTTTAACATTTCCTGAGACCATTTGGCACATCAGCTGCCGAAGCTCTCAGCCTCTCCTGCGTGAGGAGGGTTGTTTGTGTATATATTTATAATATATCATAAACTTTTAACTATTTTTAAATTTTTTGATAACATTTTCAAAAAACATTTTTTTCTCGTAGTCAATCCCCAAGCGGCGTGAGCCGGGTGGATAGCTTGGAGTTTAATATCTTTTTTTGATTTTTGCATTTGCTTTTATTAACTGAAGTATTTTAAATTTAAATTTTTAAAGTTTTTCATAATTTGAACTATTCAGAAAAAAGATATTACTTAGTTAGTTTTCTTTTAGTTTATTTTTTTGTTTAACTATTTATTGTAATAATTAGATTTTTTTTTGATAAAAATAGCAAAACGCTAACGTTTGAACACATCACTTAGTTGATTCGAGTGATTAAGTGGCTTCTCTATTTCAAATAAACTAAAGACTAAATACAAGTGATTGTTACTTGATTATTTGTGATTGTGAAATCGTTTAAATTCAAACTTTTGAGTAAACTTTCGTACAAACTGTCAGTGCAAAAAAGTAAATAAACTACTTGAAGTGACAGTGCAAATTTTGGTAATTTTCTCTGAACGTTAAAAATAAACTTTTAAACTAAATAAAATACTTGAGTCGCCCGTGAATGAACTTAGTAAAGCCATCACAAAGTCAAGGACTATAGTTTATGAAATATTTTAAGTAAATAAATCATTAACATTTTTTAACTAGGTTAAGGCTTAAGAAAATCTGCCCGGAAGCGTTGTAGTTGTAAGGACCGACTTCTGACTTTCGCGACTTTTGTGACACACTGACCTAGACAATAGTGAGTCTATGGAAATCCCTCGAGGAAGAGAAAATTCAATTTATCATTCATCATTAAATTTACCTAATCTATTTTAACACAATGAATGCTGATACTAGAGCATCAGGTTTGTTCGACAAAGCCAGCCGTCAGCGCTATCCAATTCAAACTATTTTTGTAGTCAGTTCACTTGAACTTAGAAAACCAAATAGAAACTTAGAATCACCAGTTTCTTTGACCGATATGGACTCCTCTGATACAGAATCAGATCGATTCGATTACACTAAAGTCAACTTGAGTTCCCCATTTGTGATGCAAACTCAATGTCCTCAGAAGACCGCAGGTCAATAATTTCTGAGGCACCTCAAACTACAGGACGTAAGGTAAAAAGCGACGAACCCTTCAAATGAAAATCACGTCATATTCGTAGTTATTGCAATATTAGCAAATTTATTAATAGGTTTTTGCAATGTTCGAAGGCATTTATAGATTCTGGCGTATGCTCTACTTTAGAGTTCAGACATTTTGTCATTGGTTTTGCTATTTTAGCGAAAGCTTAAATAACGGCAATAATATCCTATTAAGCCTAAACATGATTTTATTTCTTTTTGAGTTTTTGGTATAGAAAAATTTTTTACTGCCGAAATGTTTTCAGGATTTGGTTTAATTCTATATTGAGTTACTACATGTCCTAAGTATTGGACTTCTTTTTTTAAACATTCAAACTCATCTAATTGTATAATTGTATTTTAAATTTTATTTCACATAATCTTGTAAATATTTTTCTTATAATAGTTGTAAAATGTGTTCATTATGGCATATATATATATATATATATATATATATATATATATATATATATATATATATATATATATATATATATATATATATATATATATATATATATATATATATATATATATATATATACATATTCTGAATTCAGTGTTCAGGTCTCGTGGAGTAAAGATCCCTGAAGATGCCTCGTGCAATCGAAGGCGAAACGTCGGATAGTAATTCCAATTTGACACGGTCTAATCCCAAGAACCATGATTTCTTAATCTATACATTTACTATAGTATACTAAACGGCGTTATTAATATTTACACTCATACATTTTTAAACAAATCGTTAATCTTCAAGAACATCTGATGGAATGGCGGAGATGGTTGCTTTTTGCCACGTCTTTATTTTCAATGTCTTTGGGTGTCTGATTCAAATCTTCTAATATATTTTTGATAACTGATTAAATTCAAATTTGACATTCGTACAAAGTCCGCATAATAATACAATTTTACGTATAGTAATAAAGTATAAAGTAATAAAATAGTAAAGTAATATGGCGGACAAGTATTGTTAAATGTGGTCCGATTCGGTATCTGAGGGTATTTAGGAGTGCCAATTCTGTGTCACCATATAATATATATGGATGTCTTCATATCATGATATCATCAGCGGAGTCAGTCGAAGTCGCAGACTGTCTGTTAAAATTCTTTTTCCATCATTCAGTACCTAAAGAAATAATTGTTGACAACGGTTCTGAATTTAGGAGTTTATGAATAACAGAATTATTCGGATTACACAAAATAAAAGTACATTTTATATGTCCAAACTATCCAAATTCAAATGGTATTTTCACTCTCCTATACTAGAAAATATTCGTATTTTAAACACCCGTGGATTTTTAAAATCGCCCCCAAATCTAAAAATGATCTCTGCAATATTAGCGTATAACCACTATATACATTCGGTAACGAAAGAGAAACCTATAGATGTAATCAATGGGCATATCTCTGATCCTTTCGACGTTCAGATCGACCAAATACTAATGAATGACTACGTCAATGATCATAAAGAACGAACAAAAATACTATATTTACAAATTAATGAAAAAATAAGGAAAAGGTAATCCAAAAATTAAATAAAAATCGTGAAAACACTGATATATTTCAACCTTAACAACAAGCATATGTTAGGAAACATATTAGACAAAAAAACGCTAATGTATTTAAAAAACCCACAATACTGACAAAGTCAAATAATATTAGGAAAACAGTTTCTACGGAAAACGAGCCTAAGTTACACATGAGTAACCTAAAAAGGTCTCGCAAACGAACGCAAACTAATTAAGTATTCTTATTCTAGATTCCCAACGCTCATCGCTGGCCTTCAAAAAAATATCGTCGTAAGAAACTTAAGCAGCAATCCCGGCATAATTCCTATAAAAATAGGAAACGCAAAAGTTTAGGACCCGACATACACACTCTTACATTTTTATGACCTAAACCCTATGATTGACGAAATTAATTTATTAGATAGCAAAACAGAACATCTCTCTAGATCTATAGAATTAAATAGTGAATATAAAAATGAAACTTCTAGATATTTTAAAATATTAAGGCTAATAAAAGAAAAGGTGGAAACTAAAACAAATGAAATACTACCTCATCCAAAACGAATTAAACGTGGCAATTAGTAGCAATTTAGATGCCTCAGATGAAGAAAGATACAATAATTTAATTAAACAACTTCAAGATAAACAAAACAAGTTAGCAAAAACTATAACTCAGCAAAATTCTATCTCATTGAATATTATAAATCAGTTTAATAGCACGGTCAAAAAGATACGAGAAAACGAACGAATCTTGGAAAATAAAATAAAACAAATTTTTAAATTCATCGAAGGTTCACAAGGACATTCTCTTTTGATAACAGATTCTCTATGAAATAATTAACGACATTTTGCAAGATGTCGAAAATTTAATTTCTTTTGCTACAATTAATATTATGCATCCTAGTATAATAAAAACAAATGACTTGTATAAGGAACTTCTAAATAAAAGGCAATTACCGTTAAAAATAAATTTACAAAACACTTTTCTATTTCAAAAAATAATTGATATAGAATGCTACACTTCTAATAATGTAATAAATTACATTTTAAAAATACCAATAACTCAATTATCAGTATTTAATTATTATCATCTCTATTCGATACTTATATATAATAAATGTCAGTTTAGGGCGATAATCCCGCGAAATAAATATTTATTAAAAAATGAGTTGCACTATACATTTACAAGCGATCCCTGCAAGAAAATCAGCCCTCAAAAGTATATTTGTAAAGGGGCAAACCTTCAAGGAAAGAAACATAAGAACCCTTGCGAAATCCAACAACAACAAGCTAATTCATAGGAAAATTTCCATAAATAGAAAATGTTAAATTAAACTGTGAAAATCAAGAAAAAAACTAAACTTGATAGGCTCCTACATTTTCGATGTTCCAAGGAATTGTAAACTAAAGACAACACAGGGAATCTTTAGCACTGAAGAATAAGGAATCAATAGCCAATCAATCCTATTACCAAATATCGAACTTAATCAACCCGAAGAAAAATCGAACTTCTCAATCCAGTTGGACGATATTGAAACTCGACAACTTATATTCTATAAGAAGCCAAATCTTATAAAATGAACCAAATATCGAAATGGACCCAATTATTGAATTCCCAAATTTTTGGACTCTACTAATTTATTTATTGTTGATTATAGCATGCTGTCATATATGCTAAAAGAAGTTACTATGTACAAGGTGTGTCAAGAAGCCGAGACAAGCAGAGCCAGCCGCTGAAGACATACCACTACCACATGTTCAACTTCTTCGCTAAACCTTAAAGTCGAATTTTATGGGGAAGGAATTACGCGACGAGCCACCCTATAGAAGATAGAAGAAATATGCAAATCCCGCAGCGTCAGCAAGAAATCTCATAAAACCAGTTGCGAACGCCATTGCCAGTCAGTCAAGCCGAAGTAATTGATGTTAACGGGCAGTTTAAATAAATTATAACATTTCATTTTAAAATAAATTTTAAGTTGTTTTTTTAAAAAGAGTTTTGCTCGATAATAAAATATAACTCATGTCAGGTATGGCATTGTACTTATGGGGGATGCAGGGATGTGGAGAGGCTGTTTATATGTCAAGAAAGAGCCATACCAACAATTTTTTCACTAAATGAAAGAGAAACATGTAGAGGGAAATTTAAACAAAACGGGCCTGTCACTGCCCCAGTAATCGACATACAGGAATGTATTTTGTTTTTTTTTGATAAGAATCGATCTTTGTTTGGTGATAGTAAACCTCAAAGTGCATATTCAAGAAGGACGGTGAATTACAGTTTTCCAAAACACAAACTAATACTGTACGAAAGTCGCGCATATTATAGTTGTACAAAGTATTATTTTATACGTATATATATATATATATATATATATATATATATATATATATATATATATATATATATATATATATATATATACATATATATATATATATATATATATATATATATATATATATATATATATATATATATATATATATATATATATATATATATATATATATATATATATATATATATATATATATATATATATATATATATATATATATATATATATATATATATATATATATATATATATATATATATATATATATATATATATATATATATATATATATATATATATATATATATATATATATATATATATATATATATATATATATATATATATATATATATATATATATATATATATATATATATATATATATATATATATATATATATATATATATATATATATATATATATATATATATATATATATATATATATATATATATATATATATATATATATATATATATATATATATATATATATATATATATATATATATATATATATATATATATATATATATATATATATATATATATATATATATATATATATATATATATATATATATATATATATATATATATATATATATATATATATATATATATATATATATATATATATATATATATTTATATTATATTATGTATAAAGAATATATATTCTCTATTAATCTTTTCATCCATTGTCAGAAGTCATTTTGCAAATCTGTAAATTAATGTAACCCAGGTACGAAGTAGCTAAGAACTCATTTAGATTTTTTAGTCGTTATTTACGTTCATGTGGTATTGAAAATTCAATGCGTTTAACACATTACTTATTAATGTAATCTTGCCATGAATAAATCATGGCTTCCTTAGAAAAAATTGAGACCTAACTTTAGGAAGTGTGATATTTCGATGATACGCAAATCTTTTATGCACTTATAAGACATCACTGGACTGGAAATTTTATGCTCTTTCCAAAAATCGAAAAATCCAATAACGCGGCCATAAGAAAAATGAAAATTTAGGCGGGTTGCGGGATAACAAAAGACGATGGAGACATGTCATACACGCCCTCTTATTGGTCTTAAAAAAGTGTCAAAATAATGTCATAATTTAACAGCTGTCAAATTAACCGTTTTGGATTTACTGGCGAAAAACGAAATCCGTCCTTTTCGGTTTTTCGCCGATATTTCCAAAACCAATTGACCGATCGTAAATCTGAAACCGGATATCGAATGCGCCAAGTTTCCTCTAAAATTTTTCTCATTTCTAGGCATAATAGGAACTGATATTCATATAAATCCCGTATATGCGTTCCCAAAATATAAATTTATATATGGGACAGTAAAAATATTTTATTTTACACTAAGAAATTTTGCAGCTCTCAATTCAGAATGTCTTAAACAATTAAAAGCCTCTTTATCCCCCAGTTGCACAAAACTTAATTGCTGTTTAGAATGTTTAACCGAGTTTTCGGATTTGGCAAGTTGCTTGAAATCTAGGAAGCCGCTGTCAAATTTGACATACCGTTAAACATTCTAAACTTTAATTGAGCTTTCTCCAACTGGCCGTATCTATTATCCAAGTGTAATATATACGCTCTGATTAAAATATTTAGTTTCTGATTCTCCTGGTATAAATAAAATCCATATTGATTGCTATTATATGCCCTATGTAAAACATTATGGCTTAGTAGAAGTATAACATCTGGCAATAGTATCAGATATACTCAGTATTTAATGTAAAAAATTAAATTAAAAATTTTGTTAAATCCTCGGATTACTGAAAAATGCCACTACTCCGGACCGAATCTCTTTGCTTTACAACCCCGTATATTAATATATAACACGAAATGACACATATTAAAATCACCAACACTTTATATACCGCAAATATAAACAAAAAATAAGCATAAAATTACTTCTGAGTCATACCTTTAACTATCTTCATTTCGTATATAAAATTAGGCATTAAATACTTGCTATTTTTCTGCTTTTCGGTATGTATATCCATTCTCACTAACCCTCAATGATATATTTAAACATGTGTGAAGGCATTTGGAGTTAAAATATCACGTCCCTGTCAAATTGTTTAATCTGACATGGCCGTCAAAATTTCAGCTGGCAATGCCTTCTTGAATATTGTCTCAGTTATCATTAATCAAATGGAAATTATGTGCATTTTTATTGGAAATTCAATTTTATCCAATTTTTCGACTTCGGATAAAAAAAAAACGATAAATTTCCTTTACCTGAAACATCCCTCGTTATGAATCTTTCCTTTAATTAGGAATAGTGAAGTGTGACCCAATTTAGTACAGTACTAACAGTAACCAAAATGTTACCAGTTCATTCCTATATAAAACTTGATTTTTGTGCAAAATTTGAGGTAAATTGGATAATTAGTGTTTTGAGTAATAATTTTTTTAACGTTTCACTAGGCCGTCATCTTATTTCGGCATATTGGATTTTTGCCAAAATATTACCAGGTCATACCCATATGAACCTTAATTTTTGACCAAAATTAATTTTTATTTTATTTTTTGGCATTTAGGAGCCCAAAAATTTGTAAAACCTGAGATGACTTTTTCACGATTAAAAATTTTTAAATATATTACTAAGCCGCCATTTTGTTCCATCATCTTGGATTCGTACTAAAATTTTACATTTTTGAGATAAATTGGATAAGTAGTTTTTTAGTAATATTTTTTTCACTAGGCCGCAATTTTGTTTGCCATATTGGATTTTTACCAAAATGTTACCGGGTCATCCCCATATGACCCTTAATTTTGACCGAAATTGAAGTCAATCGGGTAAGTAGTTTTTTAGCTATGCCGCGAATAGACAGACAGACAGACCGATGGAATTGAGAAAACATGTTTTTCGGCGTATCTAGGGACCTTGATCGTAAAGATCTAAAAAAATCTCGAAGAAATCACCCTTCGAAGTGAAAATGTAAATATATGCCTTGCAGAACAAAAATAGAATTTTTTATATATTTAATCGTTTTTATCCCAGGAGTTACCTATCTTGGCGAAGGGCCAAGTAACGGGATCCAGAATTCGCACACCTATAATTCAAAAATTCCTCAAAATTCGCCCTTAACACTGGTCGAGTTGATTTTTACACCAATTTCTAGAGAAAGTATAGACGTTTCTTTATGTATTTATTTAATTTACCTAGGATCAACCGTTTATGAGCTGCAAGGCCAAACGTAAATCCATAATTGAGAACCCCACCATGTTTTTAATATTCCCTACCAGGGATTCCATATTCTCGTACGCGAATGGCTGGATTTAAAAATAATGAAGATTGATTGGTTGGTACACGACGTAGTATGGGGATTTCCTCTCCGAAGATGGCATGCTTAATCAAAGGATATTCATAGTTTTCAAGAATCGTTGTTTCAGCGTTATGGTCTGACACTTCATTTGGCGATTCAAAATTTATGAGAGAGAAAAAGCACTTTGAGGCCGCTGCCTTTCTATAATGCTGGTTGTTTGAATTTTATTTAAATTGGCATGTTTTTTTATTCGGTTGTCCTGTAGCTATTTTACTCTCATCGTAAATTGACCGACAGTCATCTAGATCTAAAGTTTCATATTCCCACGTGAGATTCAGGTTGTGATTGTTTAATTTTGAATATTCGACCGTGGAGTGTGAATATTTCATATTCACGAGTGACACAGGGGATAGAAGATCCCGCTGGTTCCTCATTAGTTCCAAAGAACTATCGTTAAACATTAGTTGCTGAGGACAGCGACGACGGCTGACCGAAGCCATAGACAATCTAGTTCGGGTATCATCATTTAAAAACGCTAACGTATTTTTATGATTACTGGTTTGAGAGTTATCACGAAAAGCGTTGGCAATGTCAATTAATTAAGTGGATTGAGTTTTTTCTTAAAGTTAAATTTACAAATGTTTGTTTATTATAAACATTTTGTCAAAATCTGTTAGATTTTAGAAATTACCTAAGTTGGTCAATTTTCTTGGTAAAGTCACAAATTTTGAAAAATTAGGAATCAACAAAAATTACTGTCTTTATCAGAGAACCAGCACAGACCAAATCTCAATCTTGTTAACTGTTTATTCAAGTTATAAAATTTGTAAAATATTTTAAAACGAAAAATGTTTTTTCTTGTTGAAAATGTGGAGGTTAAATTTGCAAATTATTTTGAAAAAATGTAAATTTTATTTAGCAACACTAACAAGTATACGTTTTGGAAACAGAAAGGCTTTATAGCACAAACAGAGGTAATACTCGAGAACACTTTTGGTCACTATCTGGAGAATGAATGTAGCTTGAAAACGCTTAAATAAATTCTATCAGCAAGACCACTGGCATACCTGATTTCTCGCGATTTTACTAGCCACAATTCTTCTTTGCTCTTCCAGATGCCTCTTTAACGTACATGTATCAAGAGAACCTGAGCCAAATACACCAAGGCGATCTCACACTTAAAACCTTACTAGGGATCGAAGTGCAAATGACATTTTTCAGGAGATAACCCGGCGGTAGTCCTCGTTGGAAACAAAAGTCAATGTTAGACTAGTTGTCTTCGTGCAATAGGGGTGCGATTTTGCACTTATCATTTCGTTAGTTAACGAAAATTTTCTCCGTTCGGAGAGCTGTTCGGCATGCCAATCGGATTTTCCGATCCTGGTTCGTTAAAAACCAACCTACTACTAAGGCCGCCATTTTCTGAATCTGTCAGTTCTTGAGTTTTTGATAATATCTAAATTTAATGTGCATTGGAGTTCAATTTCGTGAGATAAAAAATAGTTTTGATTACTTGAAAGCTAAGCCACGATATATTAGCATATACATCATACCGTAAGTAATCAGCAGATGCCAAAATATTCAAGAAAATCATGCAAACATGGAGCCTTCAAACAGGCAGTGAAAATACGAAACTCGTAAAAAAATCCTTCAAACTAAACAAGGTAAGCTAATCTGTTTAAAAAATATTATCTATGTCATATTATTACGAAACCTGTATATTTTAGTTATTAATGAATCATTATTTTCAATTCAGTGAATTCTTTCCTGATTTGATCATTTTGTTAGAAGTACGGGAAAACATAAAACGCTATCCTCAAAAAATACTTCTTTTGAAGAAATATTTAACAAAGTTGTGAATATTCTGTTTAAATATTAATTAAATTATTTACTATATGGTGCAAAATTCTATATTACGTATTTTATTTTTAAAAGAAAAGGGGGACCTGTGTCAATATCTATTCTAACCCAGCACCGCGGCTGTTATGCAACCACCAATATCATACATCTATCCGCCTTTGAAACGGGGCGCGCTTTCCACAGAAAAATAATAAAATAATATAGGCGAAATGCGTTCATCGGGAGAACAAAGCGGTTTAAACTTATAGTAAGAATAAAAATCTTACTCTAGGTTGTAAATGCCCGTTGTTACTGGGGAATGACCCTACCTATTTGTGGAATACGGTAGTATTTTATTTAATTTTGGTCTCTCGTAACTTAATCTAACTTTTTTAGTTCACAAATACACAGTAAACAAGGAAGTGGAACAGCTGATGGATCACTTGCGGAAAGATAACAGTGGTTTAATAATGGCGTATTTAAGAATAATATTTTCTATTGATGGAAAGATTAAAGAAGCAATAAGGGGAGTTGAATCTAGATTATCATAATGGTGATACCTGAGACTGTTGCAGGTAGGCATGAATTTGTATATTTCAGCAAATAGAATGTACTTGCTTAAATTATATTTCATTGTCTATGTCGCGGTCTATGTATAACTTGTAAACAAAAATATTCCTTAAAAGGTATTATCAAAAAAAAAATTATGGCATAAGATTTTATTTTCTTAGGTATTATATATTTTCACTGTTGAGGGCGAGATGAAATAATCTTTGTTTTTCTTTAAAAGAACTACAGTTGGAATTTTATAATGTTATAATTATTAGAGAAGGGAAATAATTAGTCATATTATATTACACAGTATGTGGTGTATGGCACATTTATTGATTATAGCAATATTTTTACAGCTTCTGCAGAATATGACAATAAAAATAAGGGAATGATACAAGAAATGATGTCCAGTATTTGATACAGTATTTTCATTTACCTTTCAGATACTTAGTCAATATAAGGAAGAACAATCATCGAAGCACAATTACAAATTCCTCGATAAGCTGTTTTGTTGATTAAAATTTGAACTCGACCATTCTGATTGTAGAAGATATATACCTGTGTAAGTATTGTGATTATTATGTTTTTTTTTATAAAGAAACTTACTATAATATTAGACTTAGACAGGTTAGGCTAGTATAATTCATAAGCTTATGTTTAGCAAAGTCTACTGCAAAACATACCTATGAGTTCGTTATTATAACAAATCATCAGTTTACAGTATCAAACAGAATTTAACACTTGAAACCTTGTTTAATTTGACTAATGGTTTTTGCACTGATATTCTGTCGGAAAACAGCAGCAAGATAATGCATAGCACCTCAACTGATGAATGGTGCACTTATTTTTTTATTATGTCATTCATTAAACTTTGTGCTAGACACCTCGTTATGTTTTATGTTTGTCTAATTTCTTACAATGTGACACAAATATGTTTGAAGTGTGTATTTTTCCTTGGGTTTTGCTATTTGCCATTTTTAATGTGTATTTTTAAATTAGTCTTTTGTTCAAATCTATGAAACGCTTTTGAAGTTTCACATCACAATAAAATTATTCTATTTAAAAAAATAACTATTATATTACTTAATAAGTTCATTATGTTTAATGGAATTTATTTGTTTATTCTTATGTAAAATTGTACAGGGTGCCTGGTTCTATTTTAAACGGTACCCTAGAGGCCTTATTCTATGAGTTATCAAAAACCTTTAAATACAAATGTTTTTGGGTTTGAACGAAATCATCATTCTTGCCGATTATAAATATACTAGGTTTAAACTTTATCTCTAAAGATAACAGAGAAATTTTAGAAAAACCTGCCATAAGAGGCAATGTGTAAGAGAGAGATGGAGAAAGCTCCAATATAGTGGAGTCAGTGGGAATACATTGCTTCTTATGATAGGGTTTTTCTTAAATTTCTTGATTATCTTTAGAGATAAAGGTCTTAAACCTAGTCTATTATTAATAATCAGCAAGAAGAGACCATTTGAGATGTATCTATTATACAGGGTGTGCCTTTTAAAATATAACCAGACATCCTTACATAAAATCTGTATAAAATATCAGATGTGTTTACCATTTTTGACCAGAAGAGGTTATTTCAAATCCATATTATGTGATTCTGGGATACCTTGTTAGGTATTGGAAGATATTAGGTTGCTAAAAGTACATTTTGTAAGGATATATTAAATATTTATACAAGATGTCCCAAAAATGTGGTATAAGGTGCAGCTGCTGTTTTTTTATTATGGACTACTTTGTTTTATTAAATAATGAAACATCTGGTGTTAACGTAATTTGGTAAACTGAAGTTTAATACCTTAAAAAAGACCATACATAGAACTAAAAAAGGAATTTGTAATTTGTTTTGTTTAAAATTTTATTTTTTAAACTTCAATTTACTTGAAACATTTGTATGTTGCCTTTTTTAATCATATCAAATAAAGTATAACTGACTAAAGTCTATGAAAATTAAGATTACTCAAAGTGAAAACTGTATTTTGTAACAAGAAACATTTTTTTCTCGATTTTTTCTTCAGAATAACTTTCTTTTATAAATTCAATTCTGTCTCTATATTTTGTAAGATTTGGAGGTGTTCATGGTATCTATTGTTCAGAAAGTCAAGAACTACAACATATATAAAATTTAGGGAATTTCCCTCAAGCTAGTTTTATAAGATTTATGTATAGTCCTAATAGCCACCTCGCAATTCACCCATTCTTATAGGCTTTGTTCAGTATAATTTTTAGAATACCACTAGATTGTGACATATAAATGACGAACTTAAACATGGAAATTTTTGGACAATATTCAGGCCTCAACTGTCAAGCAGGCGCGTAACTAAGATGGCATAGGGGAGGCGATGTCTTTTTTTTGGGATATTGCATGGGCGCCCACAGAACCATAACTGATGAAAAAAAAAAAAGGTAATGCATAGTTCATTTGGTATATAAATGTAATTTATATGTGTTATATCCAATATTTACATTTTACAGGGGAGGCATTTTGGTGAAAACACCCTTTATATGAAGAAAGTTTTTTTAGTATTCGGGTGTGGATTATCTTGGGTAGAAAAGAACAATATAATATTTCGTTTTGTAATAGTTCATTGTGTGTGTATAAACATTTTGAGAAAATGACAAGGGCTTAGATAATACTCTGTGTAACATATTTCTTGTGGCCTTTTCGAAGCGATAAATCCAAGATATAGTGCTAGGCATTATCGAAAACTACAACTCAATATCCAGTAGTTTACTATAAGACATCAGTACCTAAAATTAATTAATTAATGTAGGGGTTATGGTTATATTTAATAAAAAAAAATTGGGTTGAGATACTATACATGCTGTTGGTTAGAAACAAACGTTTAAAAAGCCATATTTATAGGGACATTCTTCTTATTTTCTTAAGGGGAATATGTTCTTTAAGTATTGCATTTACTTTTTAACTAAAATTGGAGATATACCTATTTTATCATTAACGAAGTTTTTTAATAGCATATTATTTCATTTAAAATATCCTTCTTTTACAGCCGATTTTTCGGAAAGCAATTTTTTTACAATACTTTTTCTTCAGGTATTTCAAGGCACAGTGTGAGTCCTTTGGACCCTTCGTAAAAGAAAATGGCGTGAACTTACGTATCACCAGAATTCAGCAGCAATAGACACTAATTTCAGCTTGTAACAACTTGAACAATAAAAAAAATGTCCAATTCTAATATTTTTTTATTTAGTGACAAATATAAAATTGATTTTTACAATAAAATATTGCAACACTGCAAAAAATTTAAAGAAGTTTCAATTTCATAATAATCAAAATGGAAAATTATTTATGACTACACTTAAATCTAGAAAAATAATTATATTTAGGCATTTTATAGATACAGATTTACAGGGATATAGAAAGTTAGAGATTGATACCATTATGAAATTAGTTACGGGTAGTATTATATATGAATCTTTAAACGTATTATCAAAAGTTAAGATATGAAAGTGGAAATATTTATTTTTCAGTTTCAACTGTTTCATTTGGTAGTTATGTAAACTCTCCAAACGTCAATTTTTAGTTTTTAGACGATAAAATTATAGATGTAGGATCAACTGTGCAGTAATTTGATTATTTTTAATGCAATGAAAAAAATTCACAGTAAATTTTCTTCTTCCCAATCATATCGTAATTCTCAGTATCTTTGAAATATAGAGAGTGACCAAATATGTATTTTTATGAAATGAATACCCTGTCTATTTTTACACTTATGAAAAGCTAAAAAATATCTTTCCAAAAAACTTCGTGCCAAATTTTCTGATATACCTACCTATGATATTTAAAAAACTAAAATTAATACCTGCCTACAAATGGCCATATCATTTTTCAATACATAAATTTCAGTCGTAACAGTTGCAAATAGAGTATTTCTTAAAAGGGCCTCTTTATACAGAGCATTTCATGAAAAAAAATTACACTGTATGTAATATTTTTTAGTACGAGAAATAATAAAAATATTAAAGAGGGATCACTTTAAATGGCAATCAATTTCCCTGGTAGAGATTGTCATACAAGATTCGGTCTAAAATTTTACCAGTCTGTCTCTGTTTCTCCCTTGAGTTTTATACAATTTTATTTCATTAGGCCGCCATTTTGTTTCGCCATATTCGATTTTTACCAAAATGTTTCCATTCCGTTGAAAATTTAAATTCTATTGGATAAGTAGTTTTTAAGATATGATGCCTACAGACAGACTGACAGAAGTGGGAAAACATGGGGCCCAAGCACCCTAAAATGCAAAGTTCTACAAAAATGTCAAAGGGTTAATTTTTCATTTTTTACTCTTGTAAACCGGTCTAAATGCTGGCGGTTGCCCTTCATCAATAAGGGCTTGTATTTCTTTTAAACTTTATAACTAAATGGTTAAAGTATTAAATTTTTTTTGTTTATTTTTCTAATGATACTTTTCTAATGATTTAATAAATCCTATTAGGCATTTTAATAATTTTAACACAGAACAATTGTGTAACTTATTTTACTTAGACCATATTACCATTTTATTAAAAATCGTCTTAAACAATACATATTGGAAAGTTATTGTAAAAACATATTTTTATTACCAATTCATTAGATAAATATAGAAAACAAATGTATTAGAAATTAAAGTAGGAAGTTTCATTTTGAAAAAATATTTAATTCAGAATAAATATAACAAAATTTTGACTAGTAGGTACATCTAAAACTAGTCCACTCTAATAAAGATATTTATGCATTTATCACTACAGTACATTGAATTTGTAGACATTAAAGAAAAAAAACTTAAACTCTATCTCAAAATATGGCTTACTAAAGTATTCAACAATTGTCTCTTAAAATAGTTATTTTCTACCTAGAAATACCTGACAGTATCTTTAAGAATATCATATTCTCTTATGTCTCTAAAATATCTGGAAATACCTCCTACAAGTGCAAAAATATTATATTACGCCTTTATGATAAGGTATAATAACATTAACATCTGTTCTGATAATAATATCCACTAAAATGTTCACCTTTTTTCACTGCATTCACATGTAGCGATTAATTAGTCAAATTTAGGTCTCTTGAAATCACCACTTATTTGTTAACTTCTGTTTTATTAGTATGGTATTAGGTACACTAATTATTCGATCACCAATTGATGCCAGCAATGCTGCTGTATCTTCCCTTTTAGAAGTATAACAAACAAAGTATTAAGGATCTCCAGGCAGACCTTAGAAGCTTCAGATTTTTAATTCTTCATCACCTTTTAATTATTTCCAAAATAATAAAGTATACTTAATTAGGCCAAACAAACTTGTCGTGTTTTGCTAAACGTCAACAAAATAATTTTAAGGTTAATAGTATGAAACCGTAATGAAAAACTGGCCTACTTGACGTCAAAAAATACATGCAATTTTCCGTTTAAGAAATGGATGCTACTTCCAACCTGTGTCAGTTGTTTGGCTAAATCACGTGATTTAGCGATTCGTTAACTAACGAAATGATAAGTGCAAAATCGCACCCCTGTTTAAACACTTCCTTGGCAGCCACCACCGTGGCGGCTATTCAGGTGAAGTAGGTGAAGTGCTACTTCACCAGGAAAAATAAACAAGCAAACATCTAACTATATTTATTATAAATCCCTTAAAATTTAAGTTTTTACATTCATTGATTCAACTAATTGGCAAAATATTTTACTTGACCGTTGACGGCATGTCTTTTTAAAACTTTCAATCGAACTTTATTATCATAACTATAACAGTGGCGTAAACCGCTACGACTTTGCTGGAGGCGCTATGTTTGGTTTACGATTTTCCTGCTACGTTGACAACGCGTACTCGATGACGTCGAGCGCATGGAAGAATATTGTTAACCAGCGCCATACAACGCTCTCGGTGAATTGCTAACGCAGTACACTACACCCACGTGTCGTTCAGTTTGGGGTAGTTGTTTACTTTTATTTTCGCGGATTTCTCTGCAACCGGTTAGTTCCCTTGCAGTTTTCTTGACTGTTTTGCCTTATATTTATTTATGGTATTGTTACAACTTTATTTGGTGTCGGGTTTATTAATTTACATTATTGATGAATCCGATCACGGATGTGGTTTGCATTTTGTTGAAAACTCCATTTAATCGATGGAAGGAACAAGATCAGAGTTTTAATCGCCATCCTTGTTTTCGGCGTACAAATGGATATGTAGTAGTCAAATATTACAAAAATTGTTTTGCTGGCCTTGTTTACTAGCTTCCAATAAATACTCAGTTTGGAATAAGGAAGGATTTGCAGGTATGTTAAATATATAAAGGTCTTTACATAAACATGAAGACTTGGCGGAGCATTTAAAATGCGAATTAATCCTAAAAACATTTGTAAAAATCAAAGCATTATAGCTGACACTTTAAAAGAAAATGTTAAACTATGTAAAATATATTTTAACGAAAACTTCCGATTAAATAGACTATTTATGTGCTTGGTAATTGACGCAGTTTTCTACCTTACAAAACAAGAGTTACTCTTTCGCGGTTATGTTGAGAGCAGCGAGTCGATAAATAGGAAGAATTTTAAAAAGCTTTTAGGTTTATTAATATTAAGAAGTTCCCAAGAACTAAAAGATCATCACGAAAAAATCATCTAAATGGCTTTAAAAAAAAGCGCTGCAGGCTGTATTTGTCCATTGTCTTGCTGCTATGAAGGATAGGAGAATTGATTTAGTATACAAAATGTAGGTAAGTCGTAAACAAATATTCTACCCCTTCCACATATAAAAAAAAATTCTGGAAAAAAATTATTCCGATATTTTCTTGCTTCATTTATTTGCACTTCACTTACTTTTTCACCCGCGAGCCGCCACTGAATTTTTTGGTATAAAATCTTCAACATGCCACAATTTTCTCCAAAAAGGGTGCAAAACTTGAAAATAGGTGTCCAAAACTAGGTGATGCATATTTTTGACACCCCATAACTGTCTGTAGGAGAGTGTGTGCCAACGTTTAAAATAGGCGTGCAAATTTGGACAAAATTAGCCGAACCGAGAAAAAGATTAAATTTCATGACAGACGGGGAAATGCGGGGGATACAAATTTTGGAACGCCTATAACTTTCTTTAGGAGAGTGTGCAAAATGCGAAAATAGGTGTTCAAAATTAGGTTAAACGAGTAGCACAACAGTGTTTCAATTTCGTGACTGACGGGGGAAACACCAATTTTCGAGGCGCCATAACTTTCCCTAGGAGAATTTGCAAAATTTAAAAATATGTGTGCAAAATTGTGTGAAAATAAAAAATGAAAGATGGATGGAAATGCAAATTTTGGAAACCCCATCACTTTCTACAGGAGAGTGTGCAAAATGAGAAAATAGGTGTGCAAAATTGTACAAAAGTTGATGAAACGACTAGCACAATAGTTTTTCAATTTTGTGACTCACGGGAGGGAAATACAATTTTTTCACGACCCATAACTTTCTCTAGGAGAGTGTGCAAAATTTAAAAATAGGTGTGCAAAACTGTGCAAAATTAGGCGAAATGAATAGCACAACACTTTTTCAATTTTATGACTGACGAGGGGGAAAATACAAATTTTCGGCGCCCCATAACTTTTTCTAGGAAAGTGTGTACATTTTAAAAATAACTGTGCAAAATTGTGCAAAGTTAAGTGAAAGGAGTAGCACATCAGTTTTTGAATTTTTTGTCCGACGGGGGGAATATAGAAATTTTCGACGCCGCATAACTTTCTTTAGGAGAGTGTGCAAATTTTAAAACTAGTGGTGCAAAATTAGGTGAGCAAAGTAGCATAGAAGTTTTTCAATTTCGTGACAAACGGGGGGGAAAATACATATTTTTGACCCTCCTTAGCTTTCTCTAGGAGGGTGTGCAAAATTAAATGGGACAATTGATATAAAAATATTTAGATATTTTGAAAGACGGGGGGGAACGGTCAAGTTAATAATAAAATAATGCTTTAGTTTCTCTTGGGTAAGTGTGCAAATTTGAATTTATTGTGTGTAAAATTGTGCAAAATGTGTGCAAAATAATAGTGTATCTATTTTTGAAATTCGTTTGATTCGGGGGGGGGGGGGGAACTTGACCGACACCAAAAATTCTTAAATACTTGCCATCCAGGACCCCTACACTTGTGACGAACTTGGAGACTAGGGCAATGTCTCTAAATGCAAATCAAGGCAATCAGTACAATTCAGGTACAAATTTAGGCAACTACTTTCAGTATTATGTTACTTCAACATTTCGTTTTAGTGTTTCCTTAGATGGCGCAGGTATAAAAATTTTTCTGAATGTTTACAAATGGCCAAGAAAGTTTCTTTTACTAAAGTGCTAATATAGCTGTGTGAAATTCTGAATGCAAATGCTAAAGATCTAAAAGTCTCCAGTAGCCATAAATCTGAAAAAAAAAAGAAAATTTAAAATTTTTATAGCTATATACTTAATATAGCTGTAAAAATATAATAGTAAATAATGATATAAAACTCAAAAGTTTTATATCATCTGCTGATGATGCTAACTTGGTTAGCGAAACGCGCGTCCAGAACGTAACAAGTTGTGGTGTAGTGTGGTTAGAACTCTTGTATTTTGATGTAAGCTAATCTGCTTAAAAACTATGTAAACTTATTGCAAAACCTATATATTTTATTCATAAATAACTATCAATCCAAATTCAGTGAACTGTTTCCTGATTTGGCCCTGTGCTCGTAATTTACTACTGTTAAATTAACCTTTTATAGGAATGTCTAACAAAGTTATGAAAATAATCTTTAAATATTGTGTAAGCTATTTATTTGTAAATGATCTGGTTAACACCTTTATTTCTATTAGATATTTTATTTTGTAAAGAAAAAGCCTGTTTATACCTCCGAATTCAATGCCATCACGGTACCAAGTATGCAACCAGGCAAACACATATGTTTTAAAGATCCGGTGATACGGCATGGCAGTTTAAAATTATTTTTTTCCTCTCGCTAGGGACATCCTTATTATTTTTACAAGAGGTACTTGCGTTATGTTTTGTAAACTATTAAAATATAATTCACTAATGGGTTGTATAATTGTTTTGGACAATATGTGTGAAGGTGAGGGCCTTTTTTTTGTATAATGAAACGATAAATTATGGACAGTTTAGTAAAAGTACAGTACTGTGTATAATATGCCATACTATCTTATTTTTTGGGTATCGATTATTCCAAATATCAATACTAAATATCAAATATTTTATCAAAGTTGCACATCACTATAACGTAACCTAACTCTTGCCTAAAATTTGTCTTTGTTTTTGTTTTAGTTCTCAATACATAAAGAATAAATGTAAATTATTCACACGAAAGAAATAGAAGAATTGTATATTTAAAAACTGTAAAGTTGAACATTAATTGCAGTAGTATACTAGTACTTAATACAAGGAAGAACATTTTCTATTTACGAAAATACTGAAAAGCAGTAAGGCCAATTCCTGATTCAATATATAATTATAATGAATGATATCTAAGTGTAACTTTTTCAGGTAGGCATGAAATTATTTATTTCTAAGCAAATGCTACTTGCTAACAATTATATTTCTGTGTTTATGTTATACTTTATTATACAATTAATTTTAATTTTTATCATTAGAAGTACTACAAGAGAAATAATTAGTATCATGTTGCACAGTATATTTTTACTTATGCCAGCAATATTTTTAGTTACAGCTTTTGCGACACTGAAATGAAGGGAATGATATGGAAATGATGCCTAGTAGATGTTATAGTATTTTCATCTACCTTTCACATGCTTGGACAATAAAAGGAAGAACCATTGATCAGCATTAGCTGAAGTCCCATTACAACCTGCTTGATAATTGTGAAAGATATTGAACTTTGTATGTATTATTTCTGATTGCTTTATGTGTTGTGTGCTTTATGGAAGTGTCTACGGCATGGTCCAATGGACTCTATAAGATTTCTTTGCAATATTGTTGTGTGTTTAGTGTTTTTAATTAATATTTTGCTCAACTTGTTTTAGAGTTTCATACCTCAATATTATTTTTAAGAAATAACTATTTCATTGACTTAATAACTTCATTATGTTCACTACTTTAATGAAATGTTTTTGTTTATTTGTAAATAGGTTCTGCTTCAAATACAGGACAAATATGTTAAAAATTAGACAGAGAGAGCCATTTATATATGAGATAAAGCCAATGGCACAGCTATAGAACCGTTAAAAAATGCTACCTATAATTTATATCTACTTTGAGATAGGAATTATATCCATAGATATACGGTACCTATACCTTATTAGATTTGCATGATAACACTCTGTTGTATGTAAAATTCTTCAGTAAAATTTGATATATCTAATTTTAAAATTGAAAAATGTGCAACTTATTTAATATAAATTACCCCTTGTAATAATTAATTAAGGTAGAGCTATCAGGTAGTATGTGTCATGTTAGAAGTGTAATGATAATTTTAAAATCATGCTAAACAGGGCCGATGAAAAATGCAGAATTAGAATTGGGAGGTAGTAACTGAAAAGGATAACTCAGAACCTTTATGGAAAACATGCTTCGGTGAAATTCACTAATTGTTTTATAGTAGTTTATATAATGCTTGAGATCTTGCACAGAAAATATCAGGGAAATGTTAAAATGATACTAACCGTTTTAAAAATATAAACCTCTGAAATTTTATGAAGCTTAAGACTCAAATAGATAAAATATATATCCGTCAAGCCAGCTCCTTGTAGCTAGCAATAAGGAGCCAGCAACAACATTTTACAGCGGACCAGATAAGCATTGACATAATATAAATATACAAGATAGTTCCAGGATGTTTCCAAGGGCAAAAATATCTTCTTTATGTTAATCTAATTGCAACAAAACTTTGGAAACTCTTTGGATAGGGGGTGGCAAACAGCAATGAGGTAGTAAAAAAATCATATATTTCTAAAAATGCAATACCTCTTCTATCTACCTCAAATTATACAAAATTTTGCAGACAGATGGAATAATTTACACTTAATACTCTTCTTAGGCGGGGTGGCAAACGACAGGGGCGGAGTCAAAAATTAATGTATTTTTACAATTGCAATATCTTTCGTAGCTTAACCTAAAATTAAAGGAAATTCTGCAAGCTGATGGAGTAATATACTCTTAATATATGGTCTTTTCGTAGGAGGGGCAGCAAACGGCAGGGGCAGAGTAAAAAATGTATGTATTTCTAAAAATACAATGCCTTTCTTACCTTAGCTTGAAATTAAACGAGATTCTGCAGGCAGATATAGTAATATATCCTTAATATATGGTCTTTTTCTAAGTGGGGTCGCAAACGGCAGTGGCGAAATAAAAAATTAATTTTTTATTAAAAATTCAATATTTCTTCTATCATTACCTCAAATTTAATGAAATTTTGCAGACAGATGAAGTAATATACATTTAATATATGGTCCTTTCCAATGTGGGGTGGCAAAGGACAGGTTCCATCCTGGAACTATCTTTCTGGTATATTTATATTATGGCAAAGGTTTATTTGGTCCGCTGTAAAATTTTGTTGCTGGCTCCTTGTTGCTAGATACAAGGAGCTGGCTTGACGGATATATACAATATTAGTTTTAAACTCATACTAACAAAATTTGATTGGGGTGAGTTTTAGTTCTTTTGGGTTGGATAAAATATACTTTTCTAGATAATAATCTTAAGTATATTTGATAGTACGATAAATAAATCGACCAAAAATTTAATTATTATTTATAAAAATATGATTTTTCTTAAACAAATATACTTTTCATTTTGTACACTTTAATCAGTTAAAATAAGCCAGTAATTTGCCATTTTCAATTTCAAGGAATTTTTTAATTTATACAGGTTGTCCGAAAATCATACAAGGTGCAGCTTCAGGTTCTTTTTTAAAAGATCGCTCGATTTATTATGATATATTTAGGTTTAATGATTAATTGTATACATTTTTTTTATAAAATAGGTCTAGAACTACAACATATAAAATATTTGGCGAATTTCACTGAAAATAGTTTCCCATAAGGTTTATGGCACTTTAAGGTATTCCCCTCGCAATTCCTATAAGCTTTGTTCAGCATCATTTTTAAAATATCATTACAACTAGAATAATACTAAATAATTAAATAAGTAATTGCTTTTTGAGGATTGAATTTTAATGTTTATCAAAAAATTGAAATATGTTTGTTTTGGAATTTTAAATTATATTTTAGCCTTCTAACTTCACAAAATTTTTCTTTATGTTTAGGTTCACATAACTGTTCATTATTTTTTTTATTTAGAGCAATGCATTTGGAAAATATAAATTTAAAGTTTTTCTGTCCTTTGGGATATTTAATTGTCTGTTTGCTCATGCAATGCAATAATAATAATGCAAGAGTACAATATTATTTCAGTCAACTACGGGGACAACTAAGTTTATTATGGCTTTAAAAATCTATTGATTTTTGAAGCAGTACTTTGTCACCTTTTAAGCAAAATAATAGTAACAGATATAATAAAAATAACAATAGTGAAATTTGTGTTAATAAAACTTTGTTTATTAACAGAGATAATTTTTATACTTTGGATGTGATTCTTAGAAAAGTAGTTTTTCTTATATTACATTTTGTTTTTCTGTTTCTAGGTATTTCAAGTCAAGTCCTTTGATCCCTTGTAAAAAAAATGCCACCACCTTACATATCATCAGAAATCAGCAGCATTGGAAACTATATTTCAGCTTGTAGTTACTTGAACAATAAATTATTTTAAATCATAATATTTTTTTATTTAGAAAATAAATAACTTTTTTAAGAGCTTTAAAAAACTAATACATAAACTAGAATTTTTGACTTACTTATAAGACAACCGAAATGAATAACTATTTCATTTATATCTTGAAAAATTTGTGACTACATTTAAACCTAGAAAATTACTTATTTTTAGGCATTTTGTGTAGATATACTAAGAGACAGTGGCGTATAAAGGGGGAGTGGTTGATGTTAAGCCCCCCCCCCAGAGACACTTTTATTTAAGCTAAAATGATAGAAATAGTATATAGTAATGATCTTTTCTTATAAATTGAAGGGTAAAACCCCTAGAGCCAGTTTATAAAATTAAGTAATGTTTTTTTTTGTATCATATTATTTACGCTAGATTTCCACGAAGAAGAAGTGAAGACTTTTTTCTTTATTTTGGTTGTTGAAATATTTTATCCCCCCAGAAGCAATTCTTATATATGCCACTGCTGAGAGATGTATAGAGTTGGAGATTAATTATCCCTCTATTAAGTTAAATTTTATTTATAAATCATTAAGCATATTTCCAAAAGTTAAGAGATGAAAGTGGAACTATTACTATCAACTGTTTCTCTTGGTACCCATGGACCTATGGAAAATTTCCATATTTATTTGTAAGTCTAAAATAATTATTCTAGACATGTCTAGAATTTAATGCAGTAATTTCAATATTTTTATTGTAATCAAAAGAATTAGAAAAAAAAATATTTCTGTTTATCAATTGTATATATTTTTTTCAGTATCTTTTAACATATACTGACGCTGACAAAATATCTATTTTTTTAATTGAATGCTCTGTATATTTTTTACACCTAAGAAAAACTAGAAGATACATTTCCAAAAAACTGCATTTTGGATTTCTGGAGGTCTGGACCTTCCCCGAAACTATAAAAAAAAAAAGTTGGTATAAACATGTTTTTTACTAATTTTCCTGATATTTTATCGTTTGGACCTCCCGAAATGAATTTCTGCTCTGGACCCTCCGAACTGAATTTCTGGCTATGTGCCTGTGTAAATGGGTACTGATTTATATAGTTCTTAAAATTGAAAATCATACCTATCTATAGTCATATTATTTCAGGACAAATTCCAAATATATCAGTTACAAATAGGTAGAGTGCTTTAAACTTTTTCCAGGGCACTGGCTAATTGCTGTAATTAAAAAAAATCTTCTGTCTGGTCTAAAAGCATGTGGTTCTTATTAGAAAACCTACATTTAAATATTTTAAACCTAATTAATAGTTTAGTATTATTCTTAAAGTTATTTTTATACTTAATGATTTATAAGGAAGTAACAAAACTTGCTAGATATTTTAATAATTCTATTTTAACACAGAGTAAGACCTACTTGAAACTGAAATCCTAAACAGATACCTATATCTATATTTATAGAAAGATGATTGCCCGGATGAATTCTTAAAAAGAGAGGGAAAAATTATGGGCATATCTGCATATATATATTACTTACCAATTCAATAGATAAATATACATTTTTTGGATAATAAAAACCTGCTAGTGTTTTTAAAAATATCATATTTTCTAATGTCTCTAAAATATCTTTTATGTCGCTTTCTGAAAATCGGTTATTAACATCAAAAGCCTAGTACTGAAATATGAATATAAATATGAAATCAAACTCACTAAAATTTTCACCATTTCTCACTGCACTCGTAAACATTTAAATTTAAAATCCCCAATTATTTGTGGTTCTTCTGGATTACACAAACAGTAGGTATTAGGTACAGTAATTATTCGATCACCAACTCTGGCCAACTCGTACTAGCACGGCCGCTTCATTTTATCTTTTAAAAGTGTTCAAGTGTAGTATAATACAAGTACTGTGGTTTTTCAGACAGACCTAAAAGCTGCAGCTGCTTTATTCTTCATCAACTTTTCATTATTTCGAGAATAATAAAATATGTGTATGTTAATAAACAGAAACTAGTAAACTTTCTTCGTGTTTTGTATGTTTTCATCAACGTCAACAAAATAATTTAAGGTTAAGAGTAATTGTCAAATTGGGTGCAAAACATGGCTTACTTGATGTCAAAATATGCATGTAATTTTCCATTTAAGAAATGATTGTTACTACTAAACACATATCTACTGTTTTGCTAAATCACGTGATTTTGATGTTAATAACCGAATTTCAGACAGCAAAATAAAAGATATTTTAGAGACATTAGAAAATATGATATTTTTAAAAACACTAGCAGGTATTTATTATCCAAAAAATTAATGTATACTTTTAATAGTGATAAATGTATTATCAGATAATACAGTAGACTAATTTTAGGTGTATTAGCCAAAAATTTGGTTTATCTATTTAGGAATGTTTTACATTTTAACTGTATTTTCATATCTATGACATATGTTATCTATATTTATCTACTGAATTGGTAAGTATATATATATATATATATATATATATATATATATATATATATATGTATATATATATATGTGTTATTCAATTTTTTTCTTAACCCCGGTATATATTAATTGGACTTCTTTCTTGGGTATAGGTTTATTTGCAAAATCAAACAATTCAGTTTCAAGTAGGTCATATTCTGTGTTAAAATAAAATTATTAAAATATCTAGCAAGTTTTGTTACTTCCTTATAAATCATTAAGTATAAAAATAAGTTTAAGAATAATACTAAACTATTAATTAGGTTTAAAATATTTAAATGTAGGTTTTCTAATAAGAACCACATGCTTTTAGACCAGTTTTTGTAAGATTTTTTAATTACAGCAATTAGCCAGTGCCCTCGAGAAACTTTAAAGCACTCTACTTATTTGGAATTTGTCCTGAAATAGTATGTCGATTTATAGATAGGTATGATTTTCAATTTTAAGAACTATATAAATCAGTACCCATTTATATAGGCACATAGCCAGAAATTCAGTTCGGGGGGTCCAGAGCAGAAATTCATTTCGGGAGGTCCAAACGATAAAATCTCAGGAAAATTAGTAAAAAACATGCCTATACCAACATATTTTCAAAGTTTCAGGGGGAGGTCCAGATCTCCAGAACCCCGCCTGGCTACATGCCTGCGTTTATATATCATAGATATTTTAGAAAATCCCAAATGCAGTTTTTTAGAAATGTATCTTCTAGTTTTTCTTATGTGTAAAAAATATACAGAGCATTCAATTAAAAAAAAATAGATATTTTGTCAGCGTCAGTATATGTTAAAAGATGCCGAAAAAAATATATACAATTGATAAACAGAAATATTTTTTTTCTAATTCTTTTGATTACAATAAAAATATTGAAATTACTGCATTAAATTCTAAACATGTCTAGAATAATTATTTTGGACTTAGAAATAAATGTGGAAATTTTCCATAGGTCTATGGGTACCAAGAGAAACAGTTGATAGTAATAGTTCCACTTTCATCTCTTAACTTTTGGAAATATGCTTAATGATTTATAAATAAAATTTAACTTAATAGAGGGATAATTAATCTCCAACTGTATACATCTCTCAGCAGTGACATATATAAGAATTTGCGGGGGGGATTTTTAGACGATAAAAATTTTCAACAACCAAAATAAAGAAAAAAAAGTCATCACTTCTTGTTGTTTACCCCAATCTAGCGTAAATAATGTGATACAAAAAAACATTACTTAATTTGATAAACTGGCTCTAGGGGTTTTACCCTTCAATTTATAAGAGAAATCATTACTATATACTATTTCTATCATTTCAGCTTAAATAAAAGTGTCTCTGGGGGGGGGGGGCTTAACATCAACCCCTCCCCCTTTATACGCCACTGTCTCTTAGTATATCTACACAAAATGCCTAAAAATAAGTAATTTTCTAGGTTTAAGTGTAGTCACAAATCTTTCAAGATATAAATGAAATAGTTATTCATTTCGATTGTCTTATAAGTAAGTCAAAAATTCTAGTTTATGTATTAGTTTTTAAACCTCTTAAAAAAGTTATATATTTTCTAAATAAAAAAATATTATGATTTAAAATAATTTATTGCTCAAGTAATTACAAGCTGAAATATAGTTTACAATGCTGCTGATTTCTGATGATATGTAAGGTGGTGCCATTTTTTTTACAAGGGATCAAAGGACTTGACTCAGCTTGAAATACCTAAAAACAGAAACACAAAATGTAATATAAGAAAAACTACTTCTCTAAGAATCACATCCAAAGTATAAAAATTATCTCTGTTAATAAGCAAAGTTTTATTAACACAAACTTCACTGTTGTTATTTTTATTATATCTGTTACTAATATTTTGCTTAAAAGGTGACAAAGTACTACTTCAAAAATCAATAGATTTTAAAGCCATAATAAACTTAGTTGTCCCCTTAGTTGACTGAAAAAGGACAGAAAAATTTTAAATTTATGTTTTCCAAATGCATTACTCTAAATAAAAAAAATAGTGAACAGTTATGTGAACCTAAACATAAAGAAAAATTTTGTGAAGTTAGAAGATTAAAATATTTATATGTAGGTTTTCTAATAAGAACCACATGCTTTTAGACCAGTTTTTGTAAGATTTTTTTAATTACAGCAATTAGTCAGTGCCCTCGAAAAAGTTTAAAGCACTGTACTTATTTGTAACTGATATATTTGGAATTTATCCTGAAATAGTATGACGATTTATAGATAGGTATGATTTTCAATTTTAAGAACTATATAAATCAGTACCCATTTATACAGGCACATAGCCAGAAATTCAGTTCGGGGGGTCCAGAGCAGAAATTCATTTCGGGAGGTCCAAACGATAAAATCTCAGGAAAATTAGTGAAAAACATGCCTATACCAACATATTTTCAAAGTTTCAGGGGGAGGTCCAGACCTCCAGAATCCCCCTGGCTACATGCCTGCGTTTATATATCATAGATATTTTAGAAAATCCAAAATGCAGTTTTTTGGAAATGTATCTTCTAGTTTTTCTTATGTGTTAAAAATATACAGAGCATTCAATTAAAAAAAATAGATATTTTGTCAGCGTCAGTATATGTTAAAAGATGCTGAAAAAGATATATATAGAATTGATAAACAGAAATATTTTTTTTCTAATTCTTTTGATTACAATAAAAATATTAAAATTACTGCATTAAATTCTAGACATGTCTAGAATAATTATTTTGGACTTAGGAATAAATGGAAATTTTTCATAGGTCCATGGGTACCAAGAGAAGCAGTTGATAGTAATAGTTCCACTTTCATCTCTTAACTTTTGGAAATATGCTTGCATAAACATAAAGAAAAATTTTGTGAAGTTAGAAGGCTAAAATATAATTTAAAATTCCAAAACAAACATTAAAGTTCAATCCTCAAAAAGCAATTACTCGTTTAATTATGTAGTATTATTCTAGTTGTAATGATATTTTAAAAATCATGCTGAGCATAGCTTATAGGAATTGGGAGGGGGATACCTTCTAGACCTATTTTATAAAAAAAAAAATGTATACAATTAATCATTAAACCTAAATATATCATAATAAATGGAGTGATCTATTAAAAAAAAAACCTGAAGCTGCACCTTGTATGATTTTCGGACAACCTGTATAAATTAAAAAATTCATTGAAATTGAAAATGGCAAATTACTGGCCAAGTTTAACTGATTAAAGTGTACAAAATAAAAAGTATATTTGTTTAAGAAAAATCATATTTTTATGAATAATAATTAAATTTTTGGACGATTTATTTATCGTACTATCAAATATACTTAAGATTATTATCTAGAAAAGTATATTTTATCCAACCCAAAAGAGCTAAAACTCATCCCAATCAAATTTTGTTAGTATGAGTTTAAAACTAATATTGTATATATCCGTCAAGCCAGCTCCAAAATTTTACAGCGGACTAAATAAACCTTTTCCATAATATAAATATACCAGAAAGATAGTTCCAGGATGGAACCTGTCGTTTGCCACCCCACATTGGAAAGGACCATATATTAAGTGTATATTACTTCATCTGTCTGAAAAATTTGATTAAATTTGAGGTAATGATAGAAGAAATATTGGATTTTTAATAAAAAATTAACTTTTACTTCGCCACTGTCGTTTGCGACCCCACTTAGAAAAAGACCATATATAAAGGATATATTACTATATCTGCCTGCAGAATCTCGTTTAATTTCAAGCTAGGGTAAGAAAGGCATTGTATTTTTAGAAATACATACATTTTTTACTCTGCCCCTGTCGTTTGCTACCCCACATACGAAAAGACCATATATTAAGAGTATATTACTCCATCAGCTTGCAGAATTTCCTTTAATTTTAAGTTAAGCTAAGAAAGACATTGCAATTGTAAAAATACGTACATTTTTGACTCCGCCCCTGTCGTTTGCCACCCCGCCTAAGAGGAGACCATGTATTAAGTGTATATTACTCCATCTGTTTGCAAAATTTTGTATAATTTGAGGTAGATAGAAGAGGTATTGCATTTTTAGAAATATATGATTTTTTTTACTACCTCATTGATGTTTGCCACCCCCTATCGAAAGAATTTGCAAAGTTTTGTTGCAATTAGATTAACATAGAGAAAATAGTGTTGCCCTCGGAAACATCCTGGAACTATCTTGTATATTTATATTATGTCAATGCTTATCTGGTCCGCTGTAAAATGTTGTTGCTGGCTCCTTATTGCTAGCTACAAGGAGCTGCTTGACGGATATATATTTTATCTATTTGAGTCTTAAGCTTCATAAAAGTTCAGAGGTTCATATTTTATTCTCAAGCATTATATAAACTACTATAAAACAATTAGTGAATTTCACTGAAGCATGTTTTCCATAAAGGTTCTGAGTTGTCCTTTTCGGTTACCATCTCCCAATTCTAATTCTGCCTTTTTCATCGGGCGTGTTTAGCATGATTTTTAAATTATCATTACACTTCTAACATGACACATACTACCTGACAGCTCTACCTTAATTAATTATTACAAGGGGTGGTTTATATTAAGTAAGTTGCACATTTTTCAATTTTAAAATTAGATATATCAAATTTTACCGAAGAATTTTACATACAACAGAGTGCTATCATGCAAACCTAATACGATATAGGTACCATAATGATATATCTATGGATAAAAATTCCTATCTCAAAGTAGATATAAATTATAGGTAGCATTTTTTAACAGTTCTATAGCTGTGACTATTACAAAACGAAATCTTATATTGATCTTTTCTACCCAGGATAATCCACACCCAAATACCAAAAAACTCTCTTCATATAAAGGGTGTTTTCATCAAAATTTAAATTTTTCTGGATGTGTTTTTCTCAGCTCCTGTATGCATCAAACAATTGTTTCTTACCCCATTCTATTGTGAACTTTTTGCTTTAAACTAACTTTCATGATACATCAGATCAGAAGGTCATTTGAGAGTTTAAAAATTAAGAAAACTTATTAAATAATGACAAAAAGGTCTGTTATTACTTAAATTTACATAGATATTAATGAATTCTAATGATGCGTTTGAAGTTAAAAATATGCAAAACAGTTTTTTATAAGTATAATGTTTTTATTTATATTTTCACTTCTAGATACAGCTTTAACTATAGAAAATAAAAACACAATAATTGTAGGATTTTTTCAATATTATACTATTAAGAATACAAAATATTACTGAATACAAGAAATTACATAACCTATATTTTTTTAGCTGGCCCTATTTATTGTAACATTAAATGAATTTGAAGTTAGCAATTATATCAGGTTTAGTACCTTTATCTTTAAAGATTACCCCAAAAAATTGATAAAAACCATTTCAGAAATTCGTCCTCTCTCTCTGAACTGATATATTTATAATTGGTATGGAAATACTAATTTAATTAGATAATAATATACAAGGTGTCACATTTAAAAAATCCATGTTATGTAGTTTTTTCTACTTTTCAATAATTTTTAGAAATATTTGATATTTTTAAACCATAATACGGGAATAATCCTACAAATTTTGAAATTAAAGTTTTTTTAAAATTTTCTATAATTAAAGATGGTGTCAAAATTTAAATAAAAGCCCTGTACAACAGTCGCATTTATATATTTAGACTTTACCTTTATTCATAACTCAGGTAAGAAACAATAGTTTAAGGGATACAAAAGGTGAGAAAAAAACATGTTTAAAAAAATTTACAATTTTGTTGAAAACACCCTGTACATAAAAAACTAAAGAAATTAAAAAAAAAAACAAGGAAAACTTTTTTACAAAAGTTTTGCTCTGTAAAACAACTTATTTAAGACCTCTGCATTTACATCCTCTAGGCCATAAACTCCATACTTAGTGCTAGACCGTAGGGGCGTCCCTAGACTCCTGTTACTGAATGGGGGGAAGGGGGAGGGGGACGCTTGCCTCCCCTGGTAAATGTAAATATTGTATATTACATATATAAATTACATTTATATACCAGTTATGGTTCTGCGGGCGCCCATGCAATATCCCAAAAAAAAGACATCCCCACCCCTATGCCCCCCCTTAGTTAGGCACCTGCTACACAGTGTGGAAAACCGAAACTAAATATGTTAATTTTTATTGAACAAAAATTGAGACCTGAATATTGTCCAAAAATTTCCATGTTTAAGTTCATAATTTATACGTCACAATGCCACAATCTAGTGGTATTCTAAAAATTATACTGAACAAAGCCTATAAGAATGGGTGAATTGCGAGGTGGCTAGTAGGACCACATATAAATCTTATAAAACTAGCTTGAGGGAAATTCCCTAAATTTTATATATGTTGTAGTTCTTGACTTTCTGAAAAAATCGAGAAAAAAATGTTTCTTGCTACAAAATACAGTTTTCACTTTGATTAATCTTAATTTTCATAGACTTCAGTCAGTTATACTTAAAAAGGCAACATACAGATGTTTCAATTGAATTGAAGTTTAAAAAATAAAATTTTTTAAAAAACTAAAAAACGAATTACAAATTCCTTTTTTAGTTCTATGTATGGTCTTTTTTAGGGTATTAAACTTCAGTTTACCAAATTAAATATAAACCAGATGTTTTATTCTTTAATAAAACAAAATAGTCCATAATAAAAAAACAGCAGCTTCACCTTATACCACATTTTTGGGACATCCGGTATAAATATTTAATATATCCTTGTAAAATGTACTTTTAGCAACCTAGTATCTTCCAGTACCTAACAGGGTATCCCAGAATTACATAATAATGGATTTGAAATAACCTCTTCTGGTCAAAAATGGTAAACAAAGTAAACTTAACTTACAAAAAATAAGGTTTCTTCATGATATAGGTATAATGTATTTGATGTATAATTTTTTCTCTAAAACTAAGTTTGGTTCACTTTTGTTCGTTTATGTATATCTATGTCGTTTTTTTTTTAATTTTTAATATATCTGATATTTTATACAGATTTTATGTACAGGATGTCTGGTTATATTTTAAACGGTACCCTAGAGACTTTATTATGAGTTATCAAAAAATTTTAAATATAAAAGGGCAATTTACAAGAAAAACAAACAAAAGGTAATCGGAAATTTAACAAACGGGCATCTACTTCGTTATTTTAAAGGGCACACCCTGTGTAATAGATACACCTCAAATGATCTATTCTTGCTGATTATTAATAATAGACTAGATTTAAGACCTTTATCTCTAAAGATAATCAAGAAATTTAAGAAAAACCCTCATAAGAAGCAATGTATTCCCACTGACTGCACTATGTTGGAGCTTTCTCCATCTCTCTCTTACACATTGCCTTTTATGGCAGGGTTTTTCTAAAATTTCTCTGTTATCTTTAGAGATAAAGTTTAAACCTAGTATATTTATAATCGGCAAGAATCATTAATGAATGATGATTCCGTTTAAACCTAAAAACATTTGTATTTATAGTTTTTTGATAACTCATAGAATAAGGCCTCTAGGCTACCGTTTAAAATATAACCAGGCACCCTGTACAATTTTACATAAGAATAAACAAATAAAATCCATTAAACATAATGAACTTATTAAGTTATATATTAGTTATTTTTTTAATAGAATATTTTTATTGTGATGTGAAACTTCAAAAGCGATTCATAGATTTGAATAAAAGACTAATTTAAAAATACACATTAAAAATTGTAATTAGCAAAACCCAAGGAAAAACACACACTTCAAACATATTTGTGTCACACTGTAAGAAATTAGATAAACATAACGAGGTGTCTAGCACAAAGTTTAATGGATGATATAATAAAAAAATAAGTGCACCATTCATCAGTTGAGTTGCTATGAATTATCTTGCTACTGTTTTCCGACAGAATATCAGTGCAAAAACAATTAGTCAAATCAAACAAGGTTTCAAGCGTTAAATTCTGTTTGATACTGTGAACTGATGATTTGTTATAATCATGAACTCATAGGTATGTTTTGCAGTAGACCTTGCTAAACATAAGCTTATAAATTATACTAACCTAACCTGTTTAAGTCCAATGTTACAGTAAGTTTCTTTATAAAAAAAAAACAAAATAATCACAATTAATACTTACACAGGTATATATCTTCTACAATCAAAATGGTCGAGTTTAAATTTGGGTCAACAAAACAGCTTATCGAGGAATTTGTAATTGTGCTTTGGTGATTGTTCTTTCTTATATTGACTAAGTATGTGAAAGGTAAAAGAAAATACTGTATCAAATACTTGACATTATTTCTTGTATCATTCCCTTCTTTTTAGTGTCATATTCTGCAAAAGCTGTAAAAATATTGCTATAATTAATAAATGTGCCATACACCACATACTGTGTAATATAATATAACTAATTATTTCCCTTCTCTAAGAATTATAACATTATATAATTCCAACTATAGTTCTTTTAAAGAAAAACAAAGATTATTTCATTTCCCCCTCAACAGTGAAAATATATAATGCCAAAGAAAATAATAGCTTACGCTCTACATTTTCTTTGATAATACCTGTTATGGAATACTTTTGTTTACAAGTTATACATAGATCTCGACATAGACAATGAAATATAATTTAAGCAAGTACATTCTACTTGCTTAAAAATATACAAATTCATGCCTACCTGCAACTGTCTCAGGTGTCACCATTATGATAATCTAGATTCAACTGCCCTTATTGCTTCTTTAGTCTTTTTTTATGTTCAATTTTGCAATACATAAATACACCATTATTAAACCACTGTTATGTTTCCGCAAGTGATTAATCAGCTGTTCGACTTCCTTGTTTACTGTGTATTTGCGAACTAAAAGTTAGGTTAGGTTACGAGAGACCAAAATTAAATAAAATACTGCCGTATTCTTAAAATAGGGAGGGCCATTCCACAGTAACAACGGGCATTTACCACCTTGAGTAAGATTTTTATTCTTACTCTAAGTTTAAAACGCTTTGTTTTCCCGAGGAACGCATTTCGCCTATATTATTGTATTATTTTTCTGTGGAAAGCGAGCCCCGTTTCAAATGCAGATAGATGTATGATGTTTATGTGGTTGGATAACAGCCGCGGTGCTGGATTAGAATAGATGGAATAGATATTAACATAGGTCCCCCTTTTCTTTTAAAAATAAGATACGTAATATAGAATTTTGCACCATATAGCAAATAATTTAATTAATATTTAAACAGAATATTCACAACTTTGTTAAATATTTCTTCAAAAGAAGTACATTTTGAGGATAGCGTTTTATGTTTTCCCATACCTACTTCTAATAAAATGATCAAATCAGGAAAGAATGCACTGAATTAAAAATAATGATTCATTAATAACAGATTAGCTTACCTTTTTTAATTTGAAAGATTTTTTTACGAGTTTCGTATCTTCACTGCCTATTTGGAGGTTCCACGTTTTCATGATTTTCTTGAATATTTTGGCATCTGTTGAATACTTACGGTATGATGAATATGCTAATATATCATGGCTTAGCTTTCAAATAATCAAAATTAATTTTTATCTTAGGAAAGTAAACTCCAAGCCAGTAAATTTAGATATTATCAAAAACTCAAGAACTGACAGATTCGGAAAATGGCGACTTTAGTAATAGGTTGGTTTTTAACGAACCCGGATCGGAAAATCCGATTGTCATGCCGAACAGCTCTCCGAACGGAGAAAATTTTCGTTAACTAACGAAATAATAAGTGCAAAATCGCACCCCAGATCTGTTTTCTATGACTGATATCTTTAAATTTTCAATATGTTTAACCCTATAATTTTATGTTTTTTGATCCATAATATCGAATTAAGATTTTCAGTTTTTTGCGTAAAAAGCAATGATCCCATCTTGTTATCTCTACCTGTATAATTTACAACAACATTAAATATAATCTTAAACTGAAATATGTACAGCCAAAATCTCATTGAAATACATATTCGATTGGCCGCCAACCTGGGCGACTTGACATTTTTTGTGATTAGTGGTTCCAGCTACCTTTTAATTTTTACCTAGCAAGCAGCGAACGTTTAATGGTTGTGTTTTATTTGATTTTAAAGGAAATTGAGTAACAGAATAAGTTAAGAAAATTTAGTTTTTTTTTTCTAAAAGGCCTCCTAGTTTATTTGTTATAAAACGTAGTTAATCTTTTTTGTATGTCGATTATTATTAGTTTTTTACTAATTTGAGTTTACTAATTACCATCATAGCAAATAGAGCTGGGCGTTCATATCAATTTACAAAGTGTCAGTGATAGACCGTATAAATCAGACGTAGACGTACTTGGTTTATTATTAACCACAATTTAAGCGGATTTGAATATATTTAAGTGTTCCGGTTCTTTTTACTAACCCTGTATAAAAGTGTCCCATAACTTTCTCCAGAAAAGTGTACAAAATTTAAAAAGTACTGTGCAAAATTAGTGGTCCGAGTTGCATACAAATATTTCAATTTCGTGACAGATGGGTGGAAATGCAAATTTTGAAAACCCCATAACTTTCTCCAGGAGAGTGTGCAAAACAAGAACATAGGTGTACAAAAGTGGGTGAAGCGAGTAGCAGAATAGTGTTTCAATTTTCTGCCTGACGGGAGGAAAATACAAATTTTCGACGACGCATAACTTTCTCTAGGAGAGTGTGCAAAATTGTGCAAAATTAGGTGAAACGAGTTACACAACAGTTTTTCAATTTTGTGACTGACGGGGGGGAAAATGCAAATTTTCTACGCCCCATAACTTTCTCCAGAAGAGTGTGCAAAATTTAAAAATAGGTGCGCAAAATTGGGTGAAACGAGTAGCACGACAGTTTTTCAATTTTGTGACTGACGGGGGGAAATACAATTTTTCGGCGCCCAATAACTTTCTCTAGGAGAGTGTGCAAATTTTAAAAATAGGTGTGCAAAATTAGGTGAATGAAGTAATATAGAAGTTTTTCAATTTCGTGACAAACGGGGTGGAAAATGCAAATTTTTGACCCCCCTTAACTTTTTCTAGGAGTGTGTGCAAAATTTGAAAACTAGTGTGCAAAGTAGTGCAAAATTAGATGGGACGATTGATATTGAGGGAGAACGGCCAAGTTTGCCCCCCGTTTAAAAAAATGCTTTAGTTTATCTTGGGTGAGTGTGCAAAATTGTATTTATTGTGTGCAACTTTGTGCAAAATATGTACAAAATGATAGTGTATCTATTTTTGAAATTCATTTGATTCGGGGGGGAAACTTGACCGACCCGAATTTTTGCACCTTTAAAATCTGGATTTTTATATTTTAATTATAACGATTACTTTTCCATTGTTATGTTCTGGATGTTGGATCAAATGGAAAAGAAGGCTATAGCTCAATTTTTAATAAATCGAATTTAGGGAAAAACATTTTAAACTCAAAATTTTTTGCAATAGATCAGACTTCACCAAATTCGAACAGAAAAATTGTAGGAGATGAAGCTTTTCGTTTGCACAAACACATAATGAAATCATTTAATAAAAAAATCTGTATTTAACTATAGATTAAGTCGGGCACGAAGAGTAAGTGAAAATACCTTAGGACTGTTGTGCCAAGTTTTTAGAGTTTTTTTTGTATACATATAGCTATAAAACCTGTTGTTTGCGACAATTTAATACATGCAGCTTGCTGTCTACACAATTTACTACAAGAAGCATATTTAAAAAAAAACGGATGTCAAAATTATGAATATGATTCAAACGAAAAAACATCCAATAACAATACTTTTCAACATTTTTCTAGAAGAAGAGGATTTAAAATGTTTGATGGATTTCAAATTAGAGATGAATTTTTGAATTTTTTGTGACCAAGAGCGGCAAGATACCCAAATTTCAAAATAAAATTAAATTTAAGAACAGGGTGCTTCTTTTACAAAATCATAATCTTGTTATGCATCTTTTCTGATACACTTTGTAATCAGTGTGTTCAAAAAAGTATGCAACGTGGAAACCTTTATCTATTATTGATTCCTCAAAAAACATCTTTAATGATAAAAGTTGGTGCTTGTTCCTAAATAAAAGGTACAGATATAAACTATATCGAAAAATTAATAATAAGGGCGCTAATGATATATTTTTCGAAAATACAACCAGAGTGAAGTACCTTTTTTTTGAAAATACAGACTAATTTTATTAGAAAAGTTGTTTTGTAGAAAACTTGGCCATGTTATTTAACTACAAGAGTCGCACAGCAGCTCGTCTTGACTCATGATCTTGACTGGTCTGCGAAGCAGTGGAGACGATTTTTACTTGATTATTTCCGAGCTCTCGCTTGAATTAACATTTCCGTGCTAATTTTAAACTACTGTAGTTCGGTTGGTTATTGCTATTTATTTTTTCTTACATTAGTTTCCCGACATAGGATTCTTAATGCGTCTTTCTGCCAAAATTTCTTATTTCTGGAAACATTTTCTTTTTTCCAAAAAAGTTTGAATTTGGAATTTTTTTGTTAATCACCCCGACGGGGAAGCCTTCCACATCTCCTAGGGTGGTTTGCATTATTTTTCTTTCAATGGTTTAGGCAGAATAGAATTTCTCAAGGGGCGTTGGCCAAAGACACATCTGACGATTTCACCCGTTAGGCCTTAGCATTTTGGAAAACATTATTATTAAAAAACGGTTGCTTTGTTAGTAGCTATCTTTTGATGGTAGTTTTTGTGCATAATTTGAAGTAAATTGGTTTATTAGTAATATTTTTTTTCAACATTTCGCTAGGCCGCCATATTGAATTTTTACCAAAATGTTACCAGGTCATCCTCATCTAACCGCTGACTTTCGATCAAAGTTTTAGTTTTGCAGCTATATGCCGTGAACAGATCGACGGAATTGAGAAAACATGTTTTTGGGCATCTACTGAGGATCTGTGATTTTTTTACGATTACAATACTTTTCTCTTATGCGGAAAGTAATATATTGAACTTTAGGACATTTTATCTCTCTTTTTTAGGGTAGTTACTAATATATTATCACCAAAATATTTGATATTCAATTAGCATAAAATATTAAAAATAGGAATGAGAGATCACCCTGTACATATAGAACTTAGTATTTTTGTATTGCTCCGTATCTAGATTTACCAAAGGAATAACATAATAAAAATATTATTTTTTTTAATTGCCTTTTTAATATTGGACTAAATTGTTTATATCCATTCATGTTTGAAGTATAAATGCGGGAGCCAGCTATTGAGGGTAAAGTTGGGTCGCCAGAATACGTTTGAGTTGAGGTAAAACAAATGCATAAAGTACGTCGACCTTACTGGTATTATTTCGTGGAAATTGCCATATTGCACTTAATTGGTCAAGATAAAATTTACGTCTCGTCTCGTCTAAACACAATTCATCTCGTCTCATCACTCGAGACAAATAGCGTCGAGACGAGATGTACACATTTTGTTTCATCTCGCGGCAACTTTAAAATCTAATAAAGGCTGATTTTTTAAATATTTTACCAAGCAGCCATTTTATTTCGCCATCTTGGATTCATACCAAAATGTTGCCAGTTCATTCGTACCAAAAAATTTGAGATCAGTTAGGTAAGTAGTTCAGTAGCTATACCACCGTTATTGATAACTCAAACTCAACGAAATCGTAGTCCTGAGAGACACTTTACAAGAGGTTTATGCTACCATATAGAATATTACTTAATTCAGCCGTAAAGGGCTGAATTAAGATTTAAAGATTTTTACTAAAACCGTGCAATCACCGTTGTTTATAAAGCAAACACAACAAAAATATAGTCCTGAGAGACATTTTACAAGAGCTTTATGCTACCACAAAATGTTTTATTTAATTCACCCCTAAAACGCTACTTTACTCTTAAACATTTTTACTAAAACAGTGCGACCACCGTTATTTATAAATCAACACAATGAAAATATAGTCCTGAGTGACAAATTACAAGAGCTTTATGCTACGAAAAAAATTATTATTAAATTCAGCCCTAAAGGGCTATTTTACACTTCAAAATTTTTACTAAAACAGTGCGACCACCGTTATTTATAAATCAAACACAACGAAAATATAGTCCCAAGAGGCATTTTACAAGAGCATTATGCTACCACAAAAATTATTATTTAATTCAGCTCTAAAGGAATACTTTACTCTTAAAGATTCTTACTAAAACAGTGCGACTATTGTTATTTATAAATCAAACACAACGTCAATAGCCCTGAAAGATATTTCACAAGAGCTTTATGATACCGCAAAAAATATTATTTAATTCAGCCCTATAGGGCTACTTTACTCTTAAAAATTTTTACTAAAACAGTGCGACCACCGTTATTTATAAATCAAACACAACGAAAATATAGTCTTGAGAGACAATTTACAAGAGCTTTATGCTATGATAAAAATTATTATTTTATTCAGCCCTAAAGGGCTACTTTACTCTTAAACAGTTTAACTAAAACAGTGCGACTACCGTTATTATAAATTATAAACAAGGAAAATATAGTTCTAAGAGGCATTTTACAAGAGCTTTATGCTACCATAAAAACTATTATCTAATGCAGCCATAAAGGGCTACTTTACTCTTAAACATTTTTACTAAAACAGTGCGACCACCGTTATTTATAAATCAAACACAACGAAAATATAGTCCTAAATGGCAATTTACAAGAGCTTTATGCTACAATAAAAATTATTATTTTATTCAGACCTAAAAGGCTGCTTTACTTTTAAACATTTTTACTAAAACAGTGCGACCACCGTTATTTATAAATCAAACACAACGAAAATATGGTCTTTAGTGACAATTTACAAGAGCTTTATGCTACGATAAAAATTATTATTTTATTCAGCCCTAAAGGGCTACTTTGCTCTTAAAGATTTTTACTAAAACAGTGCGGCCACCGTTATTTATAAATCAAACACAACGAAAGTATAGTCCCAAGTGACAATTTACAAAAACTTTATGCTGCTGTAAATCTATTATTTAATGCACCCATGAACGGCTACTTTACTCTTAAATATTTTTACTAAAACAGTGCGACCACCGTTATTTATAGATCAATCACAACGAAAATATAGTCCTGAGAGACACTTTACACAAACTTTATGCTACCATAGAAACTATTATTCAATTCAGCCCCTAAATATTTACTAAAACAGTGAGACCACCGTTATTTATAAATCAAACAAGCAAAATATAGTCCTGAGTGACAAATTACAAGAGCTTTATGCTACGATAAAAATTATTATTAAATTTAGCCCTAAAGGGCTTTTTTACACTTCAAAATTTTCACTAAAACAGTGCGACCACCGTTATTTATAAATTAAACACAGCGAACATATAGTCTTAAGAGGCATTTTACAAGAGCATTATGCTATTAAAGATTCTTACTAAAAGAGTGCGACTATTGTTAAATCAAACACAACAAAAATATAGCCCTGAGAGACATTTTACAAGAGCTTTATGATACCGCAAAAATTATTATTTAATTCAGCCCTAAAGAACTACTTTACTCTTAAAAATTTTTAATAAAACAGTGCGACCACCGTTATTTCTAAATCAAACACAACAAACATATAGTCCTAATAGACATTTTACAAGAGCTTTATGCTACCACACAAGTTATTATTTAGTTCAGCTCTAAAGGGCTACTTTACTCTTAAAGATTTTTACTAAAACAGTGCGACCACCGGTATTTATAAATCAAACACAACGAAAATATGGTCTTTAGTGACAATTTACAAGAGCTTTATGCTACGATAAAAATTATTATTTTATTCAGCCCTAAAGGGCTACTTTGCTCTTAAAGATTTTTACTAAAACAGTGCGGCCACCGTTATTTATAAATCAAACACAACGAAAATATAGTCTTGAGTGACAATTTACAAGAGCTTTATGCTACGATAAAAATTATTATTTTATTCAGCCCTAAAGAGCTACTTTACTCTTAAACAGTTTAACTGAAACAGTTCGACTACCGTTATTATAACTTATAAAGAGGGAAAATATAGTTTTAAGAGGCATTTTACAAGAGCTTTATGCTACCATAAAAAACTATTATCTAATGCAGCCATAAAGGGCTACTTTACTCTTAAACATTTTTACTAAAACAGTGAGACCACCGTTATTTATAAATCAAACACGTCGAAAATATAGTAATGAGAGAAATTTTACAAGAGCCTTATGCTACCACAAAAATTATTATTTAATTCAGCTCTAAAGGGCTACTTTATTCTTAAAAATTTTTACTAAAACATTGCGACCATCGTTATTTATAAATCAAACACAACGAAAATATAGTCGCGAGTGATAATTTACAAGAGCTTTATGCTACCATAAAAACTATTATTTAATGTACCCATAAAGGGCTACTTTACTTTTAAATATTTTTACTAAAACAGTGCGACCACCGTTATTTATAAATCAAACACAACGAAAATATAGTCCTGAGAAACATTTTACACAAGCTTTATGCTACCATAGAAATTATTATTTAATTCAGCCCTAAAGGGCTACTTTACTCTTAAACATTTTTACTAAAACAGTGAGATCACCGTTATTTATAAATCAAACAAGGAAAATATAGTCTTGAGTGACAAATTACAAAAGCTTTATGCTCCGATCAAAATTATTATTAAATTCAGCCCTAAAGGGCTATTTTACTCTACAACATTTTTACTAAAATAGTGCGACCACCGTTATTTATAAATCAAACACAACGAAAAAAGAGTCCTAAGAGGCATTTTACAAGAGCTTTATGCTACCACAAAAACTATTATTTAATTCAGCTCTAAAGGGATACTTTACTCTTATTCTTACTAAAACAGTGCGACCATTTTTATTTATAAATCAGACACAACGAAAATATAGCCCTGAGAGACATTTTACAAGAGCTTTATGTTAAAGGCATACTTTACTCCTAAAGATTCTTAGTAAAACGGTGCGACCACCGTTATTTATATATCAAACAAAACGAAAATATAGCCCTAAGAGACATTTTACAAGAGCTTTCTGCTACCACAAAAATTATTATTTAATTCAGCCCTAAAGGGCTACTTTACTCTTAAAAATTTTTACTAATACAGTGCGACCACCGTTATTTCTAAGTCAAATACATCGAAAATATAGTCATAAGGGACATTTTACAAGAGCTTTATGCTACCACAAAAATTATTATTTAAATCATCTCTGAATGGCTACTTTACTCTTACAAATATTTACTAAAACAGTGTGACCACCGTTATTTATAAATCAAATACGTCGAAAATATAGTCATGAGAGACATTTTACAAGAGCTTTATGCTACCATAAAAACTATTATTTAATGTACCCATAAAGAGCTGCTTTACTCTTAAACATTTTTACTAAAACAGTGCGACCACCGTTATTTATAAATCAAACACAATGAAAATATAGTCCTGAGAGACATTTTCACAAGCTTTATGCTACTATAGAAATTATTATTTAATTCAGCCCTAAAGGGATACTTTACTCTTAAACATTTTTACTAAAACAGTGAAACCACCGTTATTTATAAATCAAACAACGAAAATATAGTTCTGAGTGACAAATTACAAGAGCTTTATGCTACGATAAAAATTATTATTAAATTCAGCCCTAAAGGGCTATTTTACTCTTCAAAATTTTTAATAAAACAGTGCGACCACCGTTACTTATAAGTCAAACACAACGAAAATATAGTCCTAAATGACAATTTACAAGAGCTTTATGCTACCATAAACATTATTGTTTAATTCAGCTCTAAAGGGCTACTTTATTCTTAAAGATTTTTACTAAAACAGTGCGACCACAGTTTTTTATAAATCTATCACAACGAAAATATAATGCTGAGTGACAATTTACAAGAGCTTTATGCTACCACAAAAATTATTATTTTATTCAGCTCTAAACGACTACATTACTCTTAAACATTTTTACTAAAACAGTGCGACCACCTATTAATCAAACACAACGAAAACATAGTCCTGAGAGGCATTTTACATGAGCTTTATGCCACCACAAAATTGATTATTTAAATCAGGGAGAGAGAGAGATATGGATTTTCGACGCATCAGCATCTGAGGCTTTTTAGCGTCGAAGTTATTTTGGAAATTATATTCTATTTAATAGGTTTATATCTTTTAAGAAAAGAAATAATTTTTTTAGTGATTGTTTTATGGTTAGAATATCATTGATATTGTTTGAGAGGGTGTGTTTTCTTCTAAAATGTGTATATTTAGTACATTCTGTAAGTATGTGTTTAACAGTTAGCGTTTTATTACAGTCGTCACAATGTGGGGAGGGTGATCTGTTAATAAGATAGTCATGTGTAATTCTTGTATGACCAATACGCAATCTAGTGAGAGTGATAGATTTCTGTCTGTTCAATTTACCCTGGGTACTATTGTTAAAGAAGATATCTTTGATGGCATGTAGTTTATTTTCTTCCATTATATCCCATTCGAGCTGTATCAGGTGTCTGATCTTATCATCTATTATTTTGTATCCGTCTTCTCGACAGAGCATATATGGTATCGTTTCTCTATTCTCGTAATTGGCCGCTAGACGGTCAGCCTTCTCGTTACCCTCTATGCCAACGTGACTTGGTACCCATAATATAATCATTTTATAATTAAGATTACATAGTCTTTGGATATGCGTTTGTATGTCTATGGCTAAAGGATGTTTCGGCTCATAGAATTCGATGATTTTTATTGAGCTCATTGAGTCAGTGGCTATGACCCATTTATGACATTTTTCCCCACGATATATTTGATGGCCATTAGGATGGCAAATAGTTCTGCCGAAATGATGCTGGTTGCGGAATGGTGGGAAAAGCTCTTATTATATTCTGTTGTGGTAATCGCTGAACCAACCTCATTGGCTTTGGATCCATCCGTGTAAATACCCTGAGTCCTTGTATTTGTTTACCAATAAATTGTTAAAGTTATTTCTATGTTCTATAGGCAGAAGATCATTTTTATTAGTACAAGATAGAGAATAATCTGTGTTTATGGTTTTATTCCAAGGCGGAAAGGTATGTTGTTTTGATGGATATACAGGCAGATCAGTTAGCTCAAGCTGTTCTTTGATCTGTCGGTATCTAATGTTAATGCCCGCAGGATATGTGGATATGGTATATGGAAAAGCGGGGAGTAAGTGATATTATTTTTTCTAAATTTTAAGGAAATAGCGTATCTTAGAGTATTTTTAAGTCTTCTTTGTTTAAGAGATAGGCTATCAGATTCATTTAGAATACTAATAATAGGACTAGTTCTATAAGCACCAATAGATAACCTAAGTCCAGTATTGTGTACTGGGTCTAACATTTAAGTAAGTAATGTATAAGAATGTATGGCCGAAGCATAAATTATGGAAGCATACTCTAGTTTCGATTGGATGAGGGCTCTGTATACTGTGAGTAGGGAATCACGATTGGATCCCCATTTGGTGCTAGATAACATTCTAATAACATTTAAATCCTTTTCACATTTGCTTTTCAAAGATTTTATATGATTTTTAAAATTTAACTGAGAGTCAAAAATCACCCGAGGAATCGATGACTGTTTGTGTTTGTTAATGGTTGTGAATAAAGAAGAAGAACAATATGTTTCGGACATCGACGATTTCTACAAAAGTGTATACAAGTAGATTTTTCATATGAAATTTTGAGTTTATGATTTGCAGACCATAACATTAGAGAGTTCAGACATGTCTGAAGTAGGTTTTGACTTACATTTGGATTCACTGCGGAGTGATATATTAGTAGGTCATCCGCGAATAGTCTAAATTTAACTTGTGGAGTAATGTGGTTTTTAATGCTATCCATGGCTATGATAAAAAGGGTGGGACTAATAGATGATCCTTGTGGCACTCCTCCCTGTTGTGGTTGAGTGTCAGATAGAATACCTTTATAAGATATTCTGAAAGTACGATCGACTAGCAATGGTATCGAACGCTTTATTTATATCCATAAATATAGCTGATGAGTGCTTTTTTAGACGTATGGCTTTCTGAAGAGCAATCTCGAGACCTACTAGATGATCAATCGTAGAGGCATTTTTTCTAAATCCGAGTTGTTCTTGCAAAGATGGCTCGTAAGAGCAATAGGTCTGTAATGATCGACTTCAGTAGTAGGTTTTTCCGGTTTGTGAATAGGTATTAATACTGATTGTTTCCAGCCAGTGGAAAAGATACCACTACGCCAAATTCTATTATATATTTTTAATAAAGTTTTTAAACCAGATCTTGTTAAATTTTTAATCATGGAAATACGTATCTCATCTAGTCCAGGGGCAGTATCTTTACATTTGGCGATGGCATGTTGTAGGTCATAGTAGGAGATTGGTAAGTCGTATGATTGGTTATTTGTTGTAATGGTATATTCAGTTAAATTATTCAATTCATTATAATAATTATTATTATATATATTAGAGAAGTGTTCAGAAAAGGATTGTATTATATTATTAGGATCTCTTATCCATGTTCCATTTTATATTATTCCATATATGTTACGTATGGGATGACCCTTTAGACGGTTTACCTTATTACAAATTTCAAAGCTACTTGTTTGTGGTCCCATAGAGTTTGTAAATGTGTTCCACGAGGCTGACTTTGCTTTTGTAATTATTCTTTTTGCTGTAGCTCTTAACTTCTTAAATGCTATAAAGTTATCATTTGTAGGGTGATGTTTGAAAAGATTAAGATTCTTTTTTTGTGTTATCAATGGTCTTTTTACAATCATCATTCCACCATGGAACGGGGTTTTTGTTTGGTAAGAATCTTGTTTTAGGGATGGAAGCCTCTACAGCATCAAAGATTGAGGAAACAAATCTGTCAGTACTTGTGTTAATATCTAAACCGTCTATATTAGGTGAATTATTCCAGCCTAGCTCTTTGAGAATAGTTGGGTAATGGTCACTGCCATACGTATCGTCAAGAGCTTCCCACTGGTATAATGAATCAAGGTTGTGTGTACAGATGGTAAGGTCTAGGCAGGATGTTATCCCAGTAGCAGAGGAGATAAATGTATTAGAACCATCGTTAAGTACACATAGGTGATGTTGGTTTATATTTTGTTCAATTATTGTGCCTCTAGAATCCATATGATCTGAACCCCATATATAATTATGAGAATTCAGATCATCAGCAATAATATATGGTATTGGTAGTTGTACAATTAGACTATCAAGATCATTTACCTGTACAGTAATAGTGGGAGGAATGTACAAACTACAGATAGTTATCTTGTTTTTTAAGTGAGTGGTGAAAGCTACTACTTCATAATTGGAATTAATATTTAGGATATTTACAGTAATATTGGATTTAACCAGAATACATACACCTCCAGACGCTCTAGCACAGTTAATCCTATCATGTCTATAGCATTGATATCCCTTTATCGTGAAGGACTCTGATACCTTGAGATTAGTCTCTTGAAGACTAGGATGATATCTTTTTATCAGTAGTCGAAGTTCATCTTTATGTAGTGTTGCTCCATTACAGTTCCAATGTAAAAGTGGAAAGGACATTATTTTCTGTTTATATTGATTATTTTTTTGGAAGATCTTTGATGAGCAGGTCTATCGATAGATTTATCAGAAGCTATAGATGATTCTGATGAACTTTTTATTGTATATGTTTTATTTGTGGTTTTTTAGTATTTTTGGAAGGTGTGGTTGTCTTTAGTGGATTATCAAAAGGATTGGTGGGTTTGGGTTTTAATGGTTCACTATTTGCTACGTGGTTCTTGTTGGTAGGTTTTTGTGTTATTTTTTCCTTAGAGAGTAAAAATATTTAAGAGTAAAATAGCCCATTGGGGTTGAATTAAATAATAATTTTTGTGGTAGCATAATGCTCTTGTAAAATGTCTCTCAGGACTATATTTTCGTTGTTCGATTTATAAATAACTGTAGCCGCACTGTTTTAGTAAAAATCTTTAAGAGTAAAGTAACCCTTGAGGGCTGAATTAAATAAGTTACCATGGTAGCATAAAGCTCTTGTAAAATGTCACTGAGGACTATATTTTCGTTGTGTTTGATTTATAAATAACATTGGTCGCACTGTTCTAGTAAAAATCTTGAAGAATAAAGTAGCCCTTTAGGGCTGAATTAAATAATAATTTTTGTGGAAGCATAAACCTCTTGTAAAATGTCTCTCAGGACTATATTTTCAGTAAAAATTATTATTTAAATCAGAATAGAGTAGAGTAGAGTGTAATTTTTGTTGAGCTTGGTTTATAAATAGAATTTAGTAATTTTTTTTAAGAGTAAAGTAGCCCTTAAGAGCTAAGTTAAATAATTATTTTCATGGTAGCATATACTGCCACAGAAGCCAATTACATGTTTAAAGTTTGGTGAAGTTTTTTCAATAAATTAAAAGGGTAGCACGTTTTTTATTCTAGTCAGCAAATTATGCTCACCCGGCAGATAAATAATCAATATTAATCAAGTCGGCTATGGATAGTGTTTTGTTCATCGAGAGGTCTAAATATGGGTTTAAATTTAAACCTGTTGGACTAACTTTAGAACTAGTACTAACTGCTTAGTGAATACGGTCTAAATCTTAAAAACCTGGCAGGGGTTTAAGGAAAAGTATTTAAGTTTCCTCGGCGCGGCTGTTGACCCAAACCAAAGTTTACAGAATTAACATACTTCTGTAAACTTTGCCCAAACTGTGCCAACGTAAGTTGTATCTTACCTATGCGCCCCTATGCGAATTTGATCGGGAACACTCGGGAAAAACTCGCCTCCTTTTATAACCACGAGATCAACGCAAGCCGCCAGCAGTGATCGATTCCAAATGAAACGAAACCTCTCCGGAGATCGAGGGAATTTCCAAATTTAAAAAAAATTGAAAAAATATAAATTATGAATTTTATTTATTTGTTTCTGTTTGGAAATATTTATTGGGGGTCATTGATCATTTGACCTAATAGAGGAGCCGTCACTTCTATTTTCAAAAATACACAAAGATCTGAATAAAAATTATCTAAATATATACTCATTTAATTCTGACAGCGGCTTTACCCACGCCAAAAGATAGGTATTATAAAGAAAGGACAGTCGAAAAAGAAAACTAAAATTAGTGAAAAACAGGTATGAGAAATCAGTTTAAAATAACATCTTCGGATACATTTATATCGCCAAGGATTTTGAACGCTGAGAAATTATAGCCTACAACATTAACCGCATTGCTCGGTGGTTTGGTGAATAGTTGTTAAAATTCGCAAACTGAATGTTACGAGAAAGCATTTTTTAATTAATTAATGTACACGTTACAATATTCTGATGTATAAAATTTTACTTTTACGTGTTGAGAATTTAGAATATGTTTCGTAAAATATACTAATGAAAATAAATGCAATGTCATGTTTTAAATTCTAAAATATTGTTAAAATACGTATAGTGTGCGTTACCTGTGAGAGATTTAACTCTAAAAAATAATGATTGTTAAATTAAATTGTTTTCATTTCTTTTTATCACGCAAAAGAACGAAAAGGTATATTTGGTTTTAAGATTTGTGCCATTATGCAAGGTAAGCGAAAAACTGGTTAACTGTCAGTTTTTTTCTACCGTGAGGCATTTAACTCTAGAGAATAACGGATGTTAAACTAAATATGTTCTTTAGTTTCTTTAAATAATTTTCTATTATTCACTCCAAATAAACGAAAAACTGGTTAACTGTCAATTATTTTGTACCATTGTAGACAAATCTATAGCAAGGTAAAAAGTATTTCTGAATTCTAGTCGTGGAACTGTTCCGTGTTTGAACCGAAAGAAAAATTCGACAAATTGACGATGGTTTAAATATTAATCCCACAAGTTAAAGCTAAACAGCCCCAGTTTATATTCATAATTTTATTTAACATCAAGTCAAACTAAAGAACTGCTTATAGATACCTTCAATATAAATTTGACTTGCAGAAAAGGGATTCTATGTGAATAAATAAACCTTTCAGAATTTATAGATTTTGCCAGAATATTTCAATTTAAGACAGCTTATTATTTTGCTTCCTTTTTCAGTTTTCTGTTGTATCACAAGCGAAACTCTATTTCTTGTCGAGTCAATATATTTACTATAGTAAAACCATGTTAAAAGTTTTTGTCGTTGCTTCTTGTAGTGTGTTTTTGTAATCGTATGCCAGATTTTTGCAGATATATGCATATAGGATTTCTAGATCTCCTAAATTCTCCCATTTCCTTCGGTCTGTCATTCTGATGTAAAACACAACTGAAAAATTACTTATCAGATTGATTTCTAATTTTGGAAAACTCAAGGATTATTGAGGGACATTTTGATAAAAATCCACTATGGCGATAGAAAGTGGCGGCTTATAAGTTAAAAATTTTTTTATTAAAAATCTATTTATTGAATGGTCCTCAAATTTTGAACAAGAATTAAGTCTGATATAGCAAAAACTGATTAAATTTTGGTAGGAAATCATTATGGCGAAATAAAATAGCCGCCTATGAAATGGTCAAAAATACAGTCCCCAAAAAAAAAGTATCCATTTGACTTAAAACATTGTACAAAAATCTAGTGTGAGATAGGGATATAGTGGTAAAATTTAAGGGCGAATGTTATATTGCAAATAAAATATCGGCTTAAATAAGTGTTTAAATATTCGATACATTTAATTTCCCGGAATAGAATCTTCAATTAATGAAGGAAAGCAATGAATTACATAATTTACTTTTTATAGACTCTTAATAAAGTTATGAAAAATAAATAATAATATAAAAATGGACTAAGATCAAATAAAAAAATCGGCAAATGTCCTTTTATGAGGAATAGAGTGAAGTGTGGCTCAATTTATTCTCGTATAGTTATTTAGTAAACATATAATAACTGTCTTTTCAACAAAGCTTTTTATTGGGCCCCATTTTGTTCCCTTATATTGGATTAGATCAATGTTTTAGCAGTTTCTATCTATGACACCTTTGAGCATAATTACAATAAATTAAATAAGTAGTTTACACTGATTTTTTAAGTCCGTCATTTTGTTCCATCAAGTTGAATTCGTACCCGTTTATCTCTATATCACATTTAACTAATCTGCAGGATTTGAAATCAGTTAATTAAAAAGATTTTTTCAATTGATTTTTTTTAAAAATGTGTTTGACCACCATTTTATTTCGGCACATTGAATTCGTACTACAATTTTACCAGTTTATCTCAATATCACACTTAATGCCTGCATAAAATTTTAAATTAATCTAATAAGTAGTTTTTTCAGGCCGCCATTTTGTTTTAGTTCTTGGATTTGCACCAACATATTACGGGTTTATTTTTACGTAAATTTGATTTTTGTGCAAAATTTGAGGTAAATTTGGTAATTAGTTTTTTATTAAAAATGTTTGTTAATATTTCACTAGACCCCTATTTTGTCCTACCACCTTGAATTTGAATTGAATTTTTACCAAAATATTATCAGGTCATCTCTATATGACTTTTAATTTTTAAACAAAACTTGAAGTTAATCGGGTACGGTAGCTTTTAGCTATGCCGCAAACTGTCACAGACAGAGATAGACAGACAGGCGGAATTTTCGCAGGCTGATTTTTAAAATATTTTATTAGGTCGATATTTTGTTTCGCCATCTTAAATTCGTACGAAAATTTTACCAGTTGATTCCTACGTAATACTTAATTTTTGGGCAAAATTGGATAAATAATTTTTTAGTATTATTAGTATTACCCTTAATTTTTTACCAAAATTAGAAGTCAATTGGAATTTTTACCTATGCGGTGAACAAACAGACCGACCGACAGAGACGGAATTGAGAAAACATGTTTTTCGGCATCTAAGGACTCTAAACCGTGATAATATGGAAAATCTCGGAGGGTCTTTATATTTCACGTTTACAATACTCTCCTTCGAGGGAAATAAAATCGGTAAATTTTCCTCACTCCAAATCTTTCTTCGTACATAATTCGCGCAACACATAGATAACACATCCTATGAATCCAAGTTGTTTGGTAATAATTTAAAATTGGGTTTATTATAGTTTGTTTACAGCAGTGTTCGCGCGAAACTTTTATAACGTTCTAATAGACACTTTAATAACGTTCTAATAGACAGTAAGCTACCTAAACTTTTTTGATCAAAAAATACACTACAGATTTGGATTTTTTTGTATTGTACTACAATGTCGCATCATAGTTCTTTACCGCTATTCGAATTCAGTTATCCAAATATTCGGGTCTAACTCGATTGCGGCAATTAAAACTGGATACACGTATCTTCAGATAAAAAAGTCATCATATTGCATTTTATACCAAAGGTTTTAGACCTTAACTATTTGGTTGTTTCTACGTCTGTTACAGTGTTATCTTCAGCAAAATGTTGCATGACACATTCTGCAAATTACTCAATATTATTTTCCTTTGAGCTACAAATTTTACCAAGAGCACAACTTCATTAATATCATCAAACAATGTTTAAATTCATTCTTCAAGTTAGGTACATACAATCCGTACATAAGTTTAACGTTGAACAATTTTATAAAAAAATTTAATTCGCTGCTATACAGGCGCGCGGCGCGGCGCGGCTAAGCAAAGCAGCTAGGGCTCTTTGGTAGAGACAGATATGTGTATGAACTACCGATAATTCATAATTTTTATTGCTAACTATGTCTTATGGCAATATGGGATAGTAACTTTTCAAGTATATAGTATAATATCGGCGATTTATATTTAATTGGAAAATTTGTCCAAATAGACCAGAAGTTCTTAGTATCTGGTCATACCTACCGCCAATGTGACAGAGATTTTGCACATATTGAGCAGCGCAAAAGTCTAAGTAAATTATACGTTCCGGCTAATATTGAGAAAATGATAAAGGGGAGTTGTTACAAAAATCCGTTTAGAGTTATTCACATGCAAGATAATGACTTTAAAGATCTACATGCATTTGCTGATCAGTACATAAACACTTCAAAACTTAATATCTCCCAAGCTTCTTGGTTGCGCGTTTCAAAAGAAAATCCATTTCAGGTATCAATACGGAAAAGTTTTAGTAGCGTAGCTTCTTGGGAAACATGCAACAACGTACTCAAAAAAGAAAAACTACTTTTAAATTTTTGTTTAGAGAAACCTTTCCAACTGTAAATCTCGGATTAGTGCAGCAAAACTCGCCAATTTAAAGTGTATGCTGGATTATATTCCTTTAGCATATCGTCAGTTTTACCATAAGTAAGTATAAAACCATAAGTAAGTATAAAACCTATTAAAAAACTAAAACTATTATTTTAGTTTTTTAATAGGTTTTATACTTACTTATGGTTTTTTCATGGTTTATTTGATCATTTCAATATTACTTTTTTAAAATGTTTTGAAAATGTTTTTTGATTTTGTATGCTGTTACAATGTTTTTGCTTCCTAATTTATGCTACGAAGTATTGTTAGCTTACGATTAAACTAAAGAAACATATGTTTTAAAATGGGTTTGTTTTAATAAAACAAAAATAAGTTTTTTTATCAATATCTCTGTTTGATAGTTTTGGCACTTAGACCCTTTACTATTTGTAGGACATAGCTTGTCTTTTATATATTATTGTAAATCTATTTAGATATCATAGTCGTAAGAATGGAATACATTGTAAATTAACGTGGCTATACTTATATAGTGCTTCTACCAAATTCGAAAATATATTATATAATATCATAGAGTTAAGAAAGAACGGAAACTTTTATGCTTTGATCTATTAAGCAATCGAAGTTCTTGGAATAAGACTTTGTTAAATGGGAATTACTTACCAAAGTTTCGTATTGGAATACACAAATGGATGTTTACTTCCATTTAATACTCTGCCTAGTGGAGTAAAGAATCTTGAAGATGATTTAGGTTACAGAATGCAAAACGTCGGGAAGTGATTCCATTCTGATACAGTAAGATGACTATTAACAGGTTACAAATTCATATTTTATATCTATCACCTCATGTTTACTCTACCGTTTGAAATATGTTTCTGGTTTGGAATAAATCTCGAATTCCGTTGTAAGGAAGCATGCAGAAAATATCGGACTTGACAAAAAAATTACATAGTCAGAAATGAAGAAGTGTGAATACTTTAAGAAATGTTTTTTGAAGTTGTTGTTTCGGCGAGAAAAAACTTTACGTAGTGAGGTTAGGTTATGCTTGGATTCCATTGATAATTTTGGTTACCATTCTTCTTGCTATAAAAACGTAACAACATACTTTTGGGTAGGGAATAAAATAACCTTTTATTTTATAAAAAAATTGATTAAATACATGATGGTATATTAATAATGTTTGCTCAACTGTTTATACTTGGCATCTTTATAGTTGTGCTAAGGGGAAAGTAGGCAAGCAATATTTTTCCAATTCCTTGTGTCATATTCTCTTAGCTAATGCTCGATTTTTATAAATAACAAATCAATGAAGTTGATCAAAAGAAGTTAATTAGAATTTATATTATTTAACAGCATCGGCACGCTTTTTAGCTAGGCAACCCATTTGCGACTTATCAATCTATCTATATATAACAGATAAGGGTATATATTTCTAATACCGGATCTTAGATCATAAGTGGAACATTTTTTTATTACTCAACAAATGTAAAATTATCTTGTTTTTTAATTTCTTAGTTATTAAAACAACATGTTTTATATAAACTAGATCCTAGCATACATATTTATGTGTAATAATATTTTCTCAAGTTTAATAAGTACAAAACAATATTATAACGTTCAAACCTTTGCTATTTGTACTAACTTATTAAATATATATGAATTTCCTTTGAGTTCTCCTAGATTTGTGTTTCGAACCATTAGGCGCTAATCTACGTCGGCCGCTAGGTATGTTATGATTAACTACGTCACGTGAGCCAGTTTGGGAAATTTGATTGGCGGGTCACTTTCAAAATGACAGAGCTGGTATTCCAGAAGACTACATAGAAGACAGATTTTTCGTATTATAACTTGGCGGCTAAGTATTCAAATTATTGCGTTTGATAGGTTATTATTCAGTGTTTATTATTGCAAACAGAGTTTGTATCTTGTTGCAATATCTATGTGTTTTAGAGCATGTCATGTTTTTAAACGTATTAAAAAATAACAAAGTTTTGTGTGATAACCTGTTATAAATTCGCATAGTGTGTATTACGCAGATAATAAACTCTCGTCGATTCGAGAGTTTATAACTGGGTTCTTTTCGATACTTCTTTCTATTGCTACTTACTAAAAAGTTTGTGTCTGAGCTCCTAATCTGGGTTCATACTTTCACCTTTATTTAAGTATGCCCAAATCCCATCTGCTATCAAATTACTTTCCTTTTAAGAGATGATCTTTGAATCCTCATCAAGTTAAAGTATATATTCAGTATCCTCTTGCGCAGAAACTTACGCTTCTTGACCCACGTCTACAAAGTTAAAAGACTACCGTTTTTGCATATTTTGTTTGAATAAATAATTACTCCTTTTGAAAATTTTCTATACTCTATAATAGTTTCTATATTTTAATAAATATCATAAAGCTAGAATGTTTTTTCTTATTTCATATTTATATAGTCCGATCTATTTAATTTTCTTTGACGTTGAACAATTTACACTTATAAAATGAATCAAATGTTTCATCAGGCACTTGTTTTATTTTTCGGAATATATAGCGTTCATACAACTTACACTGTTTTTTTGCAGTGACAAAAACTTCTGGAATACTATAGTAGGTCTCTAGAGTCAAACCTTCTGAATAAGTATCAAAAGTACACTTTCCTTAATTTTTTTTACTGTTTACATGTTAAGTTTAAGGATTTTTTTACGTAGCGTTCAGCAATGTAATCGCAAATTGTTTGCATTTTCAAACACACCTATTAATAATATGTTACAATAGGGCAATTCCAATTAGTGCTTATTAGACCCACAAAATAACAATGTGGTTCGCATTGCCAACATTCACTTAAACACAAATTGTTGTAAATAGTTTATCGAGTTAGCCGTTACTTGATGGAAATTCATTATCACTAGTATAATAAATAAAAAAACTGTTTTTGTTTAGTAATTTCCACTAATTTATTTCAGCTTGATAGCTCTGTGTCTTTTTTAAAAACCAACTTATACGTTTATAAAAAGATCTACCCGTTAGACCAATATATACTTTTTCACAAGAACCACATTTTTATTCATATACGCCACATTTTTAGTCCTTATTTGTCTTAGAGAACTTGTTATTCTTAATATATCTACCCAAAAGTTTTATTTGTACAACAAGCTACTTTATGATTCGTTTTGTTATTTCTCTATGTTAGTGCTAAATTTTCCCGTATATATTAATGTGTTAAAGTTAATATTGCCTTTTCGAATAAAATTAGGATAAACCAAATTGATTGCTTTTTTATATTGTTTTTTTTACAGTTTTGTCTATTATGGTTACATCATAACCATTATTAACTGTAATCTGTTTTATAATATTATGTTCTTTGTTATAATTTTCTGTTGAAAGCTAGGCTAGGTTTATTTCTGAAAAAACTCCCAATGTCACAATAACAACAAAACACATAAACACTAACAAAGTACATTAAAGAAAGAAACGTCACGGCAAAAATAAAACTAATCCTGAATACGTTTTCAGCAAAAAAAAAATGATTACCAAAGTGCGACAAATGCACATGAGAGTGATAATTGTAGGTTTTAAATTTCTGAAAAGTTACCATTTTCCAAAAAAAATTAATCAACACAACAATTAAAAAGTATTAACTTTTAGAAATACATTTATTATTTGTTAGGTTTTTCTCCCCGAAGATATACTCAGACTCGAGTACAAAACGTCCCAAGACCGAGTTTTAATTAGACCTGAAGCCACACATACGATTTCCTCAAATCACTGCATGGTTTTAATAATGATTTTCTAGCTTATTCTAAATTATTAGAAACAGCCGAGGTGACAATGGAAAAATTTGTATTCTCCAGATAAATTATAACTTTAACAAAATAATTTTGAATGAAAACATAAAGTAATCTTTTTCAAAGTTTTAGTCTAATTTGCTTTGCTATTTCCCTAAATCATACTGAAAAATAATCATTATTTATTACCGCGGGATGAAAACATAATGCATAATATCGGACAGAGTATTATTAGGAAAATCATATTTTACCACTAAAATGTAACTGCCGGCTCTTTACTTTTCGGCTTTTGAAATCGTAAGCTGAACATAATGTAAACATTGTAATACACTAAAATAATTATTTTTTTAAAGCCGAAATTAACATACAAAACACAAAATAAGTTAGTTTGTGTGTTAGTTGTGTTTGTCACCAAAACAACAACGTCTCTCGATTTTAGGTAACATCTACTTGCACTTGCAAGTACGGCACATTACGCGTTTCCTCTCTTTCTTTGTCTAAGCAATTACCTATATCTTTTTTCTGGTAAGTGTCGCTTTACTATATTCCATATCTGATATTTCATTAAAAGTCCTGAATATAGAATATATTTTATTTGGAGCCCCTTCCACAAGATATATATATATATATATATATATATATATATATATATATATATATTTAAATATATATAGATATATAAGCCGGCTTTTTTTGCATGCTGTCGTAAATCAGAGAGAACACCTGCGGCTAATAGCTAGATGCGAGGTATACGAGGCCGCGCGTTATTTTATCGCAATGAATACATCTACGGGGAACGATAACTGTATTAGTTACTTTAGGTATTCATATTAATATTTATAGTTGTAGATGTTCAACTTAATAAAACGTTAACTTATGGACTAAATTTAATAGGTTTTAACAACAAATGTAAAATACAAATAAAATAAAAATGTATTAATTTCAACAATTAGTTTATTCTAATTTAAATGACAAAAATTATCCGAACGACAATCAATACGTTCTCGATAAGATATCAAAATCAATTATACTTCAAATACATTCCACCAAGTTCTTAGAAGTAGAGTATGGGAATACATGTTCCCTACAAAAAGCAATATTCTAATAGCATAACACTTGAATGGCTAATTCTTAAAAATAATAGTCGTAAATCTAATAGGTGGTGTAACGGGAACTGGGTCTCGTTTAAAATTTCAAGGCGATGGATATATATATATATATATATATATATATATATATATATATATATATATATATATATATATATATATATATATATATATATATATATATATATATATATATATATATATATATATATATATATATATATATATATATATATATATATATATATATATATATATATATATATATATATATATATATATATATATATATATATAATTCGGATAATTTTTGTCATTTAAATTAGAATAAACTAATTGTTGGAATTAATACATTTTTATTTTATTTGTATTTTACATTTGTTGTTAATACCTATCAAATTTAGTCCATAAGTTAACGTTTTATTAAGTTGAACATCTACTACTATAAATATTAATATGAATACCTAAAGTAACTAATACAGTTTTCGTTCCCCGTAGATGTATTCATTGCGATAAAATAACGCGCGGCCTCGTATACCTCGCATCTAGCTATTAGCCGCAGGTGTTCGCTCTGATTTACGACAGCATGCAAAAATAGCCGGCTTATATATCTATATATATTTATATATATATATATATATATATATATATATATATCTATATATATATATATATATATATATATATATATATATATATATATATATATATATATATATATATATATATATATATATATAATTTCGGATAATTTTTGTCATTTAAATTAGAATAAACTAATTGTTGGAATTAATACATTTTTATTTTATTTGTATTTTACATTTGTTGTTAATACCTATCAAATTTAGTCCATAAGTTAACGATTTATTAAGTTGAACATCTACTACTATAAATATTAATATGAATACCTAAAGTAACTAATACAGTTTTCGTTCCCCGTAGATGTATTCATTGCGATAAAATAACGCGCGGCCTCGTATACCTCGCATCTAGCTATTAGCCGCAGGTGTTCGCGCTTATATATCTATATATATTTATATATATATATATATATATATATATATATATATATATATATATATATATATATATATATATATATATATATATATATATATATATATATATATATATATATATATATATATATATATATATATATATATATATATATATATATATATATATATATATATAGATATATATAAGCCGGCTATTTTTGCATGCTGTCGTAAATCAGAGCGAACACCTGCGGCTAATAGCTAGATGCGAGGTATACGAGGCCGCGCGTTATTTTATCGCAATGAATACATCTACGGGGAACGATAACTGTATTAGTTACTTTAGGTATTCATATTAATATTTATAGTAGTAGATGTTCAACTTAATAAAACGTTAACTTATGGACTAAATTTGATAGGTATTAACAACAAATGTAAAATACAAATAAAATAAAAATGTATTAATTCCAACAATTAGTTTATTCTAATTTAAATGACAAAAATTATCCGAATTATTATATATATATATATATATATATATATATATATATATATATATATATATATATATATATTTATTCATTCCGGGTGTACATCCGTTCACTACTGTCGTTCTGAAAAAAACAGTTTTGCTGACGTATCGCCTTCGGCCTCGATTAGGGGTATAAAAGGAAGCGTCGCAGTCACCAACACCTCAGTCTCGAAAATGCCAAATGTGATTTTGGCGAAACGTCAGCAAAACTGTTCTTTTCAGAACGACATTAGTGAACGAATGTACACCCGGAATGAAAACACATTGTATTTTTCCATCCGCGAAGGACTAAAATCAACATATATATATATATATATATATATATATATATATATATATATATATATATATATATATACATATATATATATATATATATATATATATATATATATATATATATATATATATATATATATATATATATATATATATATATATATATATATATATATATATATATATATATATATATATATATATATATATATATATATATATATATATATATATATATATATATATATATATATATATATATATATATATATATATATATATATATATATATATATATATATATATATATATATATATATATATATATATATATATATATATATATATATATATATATATATATATATATATATATATATATATATATATATATATATATATATATATATATATATATATATATATATATATATATATATATATATATATATATATATATATATATATATATATATATATATATACAAGCCGGCTTTTGGGAGCACAACAAAGGAGTGAGAGAACTGTTTTTTTCTTAAACTGTGTAGAATGGCTCCAAATAAAATATATTTCATATTCAGAACTTTCAGAACATCTACTACTATAAATATTAATATGAATCCCTAAAGTAACTAATACAGTTATCGTTCCCCGTAGATGTATCCATTGCCATAAAATAACGCGCGGCCACGTATACCTCGCATCTAGTTATTAGCCGCAGGTGTTCGCTCTGATTTACGACAGCATGCAAAAATATATATATATATATATATATATATATATATATATATATATATATATATATATATATATATATACATATATATAGATATATATATATATATATATATATATATATATATATATATATATATATATATATATATATATATTAATTGCGATAAAGTAACGCGCGGCCTCGTATACAGCATGCAATAAAAGCTGGCTTTTGGGAGTACAACAAAGGAGTGAGAGAACTGTTTTTTTCTTAAACTGTAATATTACTGAGGGCATGGTTGAGAAAATACTTAATCAAAGTTGAACTAAACAGTCTGTTGTGAAAGGCCTCCAAATAAAATATATTCTATATTCAGGACTTGCAAGTGCAAGTAGATGTTACCTAAAATCGAGAGCAAATCGAGAGACGTTGTTGTTTTGGTGCCAAACACAACTAACACACAAACTAAAAAAAAAATAATTATTTTAGTGTATTACAATGTTTATATTATGTTCAGCTTACGATTTCAAAAACCGAAAAGTAAAGAGCCGGCAGTTACATTTTAGTGGTAAAACATTATTTTCCTAATAATACTCTGTCCGATATTATGCATTATGTTTTCATCCCGCGCTAATAAATAATGATATAATGATACGTTTCGCCAAAATCACATTTGGCATTTTCGAGACTGAGGTGTTGGTGACTGCGACGTATATATGTATATATGTATGTATATGTATATGTATATGTATATATATATATATATATATATATATATATATATATATATTTATACATTATATATATATATATATATATATATATATATATATATATATATATATATATATATATATATATATATATATATATATATATATATATATATATATATATATATATATATATATATATATATATAAATAAGACCATCATTTTCTATAAAGCCATCTATCTTCACAGCGAGCATGTAAAATTATGTATCGAATTTCTTCTCTAGATTTTTTTACGTACAGTTTTTAAACAATCATTTTGCCAACTTTTTCTGGGTGCCCCTTTGCTAAAAATCCATGTTTCATCTAAAACTACAGGCTTTAACAAATAAGGATCATTTTTATTTTTGATGTATTCTCTTAAAAAATGACAGTTTCTTTTGTGCGATATATGGTTGTTCTATAATTTACTTTTTATTAGCAATTGTACACTTTCGCCATTTAAATTTTAATTTTCTTAAGGCAATACTTAAAGAACCAAATGATATGCGAACACCATGAGCATCAGGAACTTTTTTGAAGCGTTCTCACTGTTACATGTTCACCTTTTAAAAATAATGTAAATATGAATGAAAATGAATATGAATGAAAACACATAGCTACAAATTTTAGTTCTCACCTGTTTCATACATGGCATAAAGTCTTGATCTTATGGTATGCTGGTATCCTCTATAAAGAGGAGTTCCTCGTGCTGAAACATGACTAGCATGAATTGTTACTCAATAGTCATGATCTGTTTCAATACCCTTGGAAACTAATTTTTGAACGGTGCTTAAAGAAATTTCTAAAGCATCTGCAACACGCTAAAATAATATTACAAATTAGGAAAATCGCACATTTACATTATATAGTTCGAAATCTTACTATGACGTAACTTATTGTACATTGTAACAGGTAATTGTTCCGTATACTTGCTTGTGCTATAATAAGATATTTAAATATGAAGGTGTTTTTTTGTTATACGATATAAAAAAAATAGAAATATAATTACAAAACCAAAATACATTTTTTTCCCATTTTATTTTGATATTATAAAATTAATAAACACATACTTACATTGTGCAGAGCGCTCAAGTGTAAAACTGGACTACCGGCATCATTTTCTCACGTATAATATTGCACCAATTTTAAAATAAGAGCTTTTACACTAACGCCAACCCAGAAACGCCTAATCCGATTCGTTATAGGAATATGTATTTAGATACGAAATACCTTCATGGCATAAACAAAGATGGCATGATATAACGTAACATTGCAAGATGGCTGATCAGACTATATGGAAAGCTGCCATCTGTGAATGAATGGTTTGATGCATTATGTATTGTATGTGTATACAATGGTTTGAGATAAATTTCAAAATCTTGTTTATTATTATGGTTCCTCAATTTCAAATCTTAAAAGTTTGTGGACTTATTTTACTCTAACTCTTAAGTAAATCTTGTATTCTTATGTAGTTTATTAATAAAATTTAGAAAGAGGCTAAAATCTCGTCAGCATATCTATACCAGTAAATAAACTTGTCACTTACAGGGCTAGTATCTATTATTTGTTCTAAATTTTCAAGAAATATTTCAGCTAAAATAGGTCTTAACGAGTTACCTATTATTAATCCTTCTTTACTTAAATAGATCGAGCTCAGTGTTGACATAATATTTTGATAAACAGTAATAGAGAGATGTCCAAAAAGGTAATAGATTTTGAAGAAAGGTATCAAATTTTTATTGAAGATTATTTTAGTAGAATACTGCGCTTTAGATAGCACAAAAAACGACGTTTATTTCGTATACGGTGATTCGGTCATTCAGCCTTGTCCTAAATAAACAATTTTTTTTATTTCGAACCTCTAGTAAAAAGGAAATATATTTCATCAGAAGGTAAAACAGTAATAAATCTCTCCAAAAGGTATCAGATCTGCTACAATTGTAATAACCTGGCAACACTGATCGACGTATTAAATTCAAAATAATTGTGATCTAGGCATACTCCCAACGAATCTAATATGTCATTCTTAACAATAGAGTTGACTTTGTTTTTATCAGCAAATTATCCAATTAATTAATTCGAGGCTGTTTTTTATACTGTATTTAGGTTTAAAGTTACAAAATGTATTAATAATTTATATTAATTTGTTGGATAACCGGTGTGCTCGAGTTGTTACATACGACACTACCGGTCGAATGGGGATATTGTCCTTGTGTAACTTAATAAAAGAATATAGCTTCGGTGCTTGTGGGTTCATTAACGTTAAACTGTATTTTATTCTATCACTAAATAAATTAGTTTCTTCAATTGTGTTTTTGATCAATTTTTGAAATATATCTGTCGGACATTTATCTATTTTATTAAGGTTCTCAGGAATATATAGTTTTTGAATGTAGTCTCCTGTTTTTAACGCAATAACCGTTTTCCCTTTTTCGCCGTAATCAATATAATATTATTTTGTACAATTTTATCCATAATATTTTTAACTAAATTGTAATTATTTGAAAATTGACCAGCAGACAAATTTAAAGGTTCTGAAATAATTGCCTTTGCTAATATGTGCTTTTCCATGACATTGTCTGCATTGTTAAAATCTAGTTCACATGCTACACCTAAGTAGTCCGTACGTGGAATTTTCATTCATAAACGTATTTAATTGAACCACCATTAGCTGGGCGGCGAACTCAGAGATGTACTCGAAATATTTTTATTTTTTCTGAGCAAGACCTTATTAAAATATTTTGTGAGTAACGTTTAATCAAGTTATATATATATTTATATTGAAAAATTAGTGTATACGTACCAGTTATGCACATACAGAGTGGTTTGAGTTTTTATGGATTTACGAAAAAATAAGGGCAAGAATAAAATTTAATATTATTATTAGATCACTCAACTTGAAAACATTGTGTTTTAGTATCATGTAGAAAGGGTTTTAGCGCATGTTATATTCATTTCACCTCTATCATAAGCGTGTGTGTAAAAATGTAAATATTATATACTATTATACCCTCACATCACAAAAGACGATCGAATATTATGTTTCTAATTTTTAGAGTTTTCGTCAGCAAATTAAATTTTTGTAATATCCATAAATAAGTAAGAGGACGATTTTTTGGTACCAATAAATACCGATGAGGAAGTATATCGATTCTATTGTTGGCAGTTTTTTTGGTGCGACGTTTCCTTTTCAAAATAAATTTAATGAGCAGTAATAAAACACACAAAATAAAAAGTTAAAGTACATAATTTATCTTAGATATGGTATCTTATTAACGACGCCTTCGGTATTTGTATAAACTGAAAATGTTTTTTGACCTATTTGTTTTCAAGAAATCTTTTGTAAACTTTGTTTTGGATATCATTAAGTGAAGTGAATATTTTGAGTAAAACTATATTTTTTTGGTTCCGATGTATTGTCTTTATTACGACATTTTTAACGCATAGTAAGTAAGTAGATATTATTTTTCTGATTAATAGAATAATTACAATAAGTTAACTGGATAGTGAACTCTACTGACGTATTGAAACTCCTAACAATACACGCTTCATTTGCACGAAAACAGTTGATACAATTCGTTTCAAATGACACTTTGCTATTTTTACATGTGATTCCCATAGCCCTCCAAAATGAGGA
>JAUTXW010003761.1:0-113334 GCA_030620095.1 Kuschelorhynchus macadamiae | reverse complement strand
TAGAATAAAATGTTTATAGAACGGGACCGACATAAATCATGTAGGCCCCGTAAGAAGTATAACTTCTAACCACAAAATATGGTACGTCAAGAATTCGTTCTTTCACTTCTACAGGAACTTTTATTTTAGTTAGTGATAGAAATATAACTAAAATCAGACCAGAACCGTATTCGTGCAATTCTCTTGAAATTGCAAGAGTATTGCACGATTTTGTCAAATTGCGCATGTCGACGTTCAAGAGTATTGCATATTGCAAGAAGAATTGCAGCATGTAAAACGGCCTTAAGTATACGCGAAATTTGACAACGGTGCAACGTTCAACAACAACAGGCGTCATTCGCCAGCCAGACGACATTTGTCATTTTTGTGGTTAATGGACGACATTGACCGCGTTTTGTGATTTCAGTTTTATTAGTTCTCAGTTTTATTCAGTTTGTTGTTTACGTGAATTATATTAATTTACCAGTAACACATCCTTTTCTTTTAAATAAACATAAAAATTAAACCACAAAATCACAAAATTAAAACAAACAAAACTGCCAACACTGCCATCAACCATGACAGCTGACAGCCAGCTGATATTGCATTTTTGTATTTTTGTGTCGTTCACGACTGATTTGGATCTGAGATCCGGGTTTTTAAACTGCCCCAAAACCGTTGACCCGAATCTTTAAAAAGATCCAGATTTCCCATCACTACATTTTTCCCGGTCGTTGGCGACGTTGCCATACTGGTACGATGTAACGTCAAACCATAGACGGTGCCAAATGCTGTCGTTTGGAATGATCCGTTTGCGCGAGAAATTTTAGAACTTTATTACAAAATAAGTATTGATTTTTACGGCGTTATATTTTAGATATTTACTTTTTATATGTAAGAGAATACGTTAATGTAATAAAAAAAAGTATGCAAGTTCCCTATTATATTATTCCTGTGACAGCCTCCAAAACTGTCTCTGGTGACTGGGCTATTGGAGAAGCATATTTATGTCTATAGCTGAGGTAAAAACAGCTAGTAAACAAAATTGTAACATTTAAATGTTTATTGGGTTGGGCTTAGTGTTAATTAAATCTTTTACCATGTAGGGATTTCGAAAATAATTCTGTGAACATTTTATTAACCAGTATCCTAAAAACGGGGTCACTGGGAACCTATATGTGTATGATCTCTGTCTCAAAATAGACTCAGACACAAATATAGGCACATATACACAAACTAAGTTCCGATTGGTCAGCAAAACTACAAAATATTTTTCTTTACATATTGGATTTTTCTTTCTCAACGTATCTACCGCTAGGCGCAAGATCAGGGCTGTAGGGTGGATGATAAGAAATTTCTTCAAAAGTTGTTCTCTAGACCCACTTGTGGTAGGGCATTGTCATGTAACAAAACAATTCCGGAAGTAACAATAGCTCTTCGTAAACTTTATATTGTAGCACAGTAAGCAATTTCGCTAAAAAATCTCCACTGGTCGTACATTGTTTCAGTTTAAAAACTTAATCACACTTTTCTATAACTTTGTTCATGTTGAGCGCACGTAAGCAGATCCCTGCCAACAACATTCGCATACGAGTCATTTGTTATCCAAGGCCTTTTTAGTTCGTAATGGCAGCTTCACTGACCAGATTTGCCTCAATCGCGCCATTTGCTTAAAACATATTCGCGATCGGAACTAAGTTTGTGAACATACTAAATACTTTACTGTTAAAAGAACATATAGTTCTTGTCAACAAAGTAAGATCTAAAAAAAGTGAAAGTACTAGAGTCTAATAATTGAAAAAATAAAATTAATAACATACACTATAAATTAAATAAATAATATATACAAAAAAAATATAATTATACCGTATGTCCTCTGATGATAACCTATAACTACACCCGTAAACCCTATTATTTTAAATTTTAATGTTCATAAAAAGTTCTGCTAACTTTGAAACTTCGAAAAGTAAGGTTGGAGTCTGACTTAGTTATACAGGCTGTCCAAAAATTATAAAAAACAGAAATTTCCTAAGCAGTAAAGTATCCTTTATTTGGAAAGCTTTAGAGGTTTTAAATTCCTTTTGTTTAATTCAGAACACCTATAGTAAATCTATAATCTAAACATATTTCTTTCCAAGAAACGTACTGTGGAAAAAGGGGCAATTTTATAAAGTTAAACTAAATGTATCTAGACCCGCTATTCCATTCAAAATTACCTTTTATATAAAAAAAAATGGCTACCTTACTCTAGATTTTTGTTCAACCTGTATAACTAATATATAACTGACTATAAAAATATGAGGATTCTACTTTTGGGCTCATTTGAGGTTTTTATAATTTTTAGATAATGTCTATAACTAAGTCAGATTCCAACATTAATTTTCTAAAGACGAGAGATCTTTGTTCTCCGATTACAAAAAAAATATAATTTGTCTACATTTGCCTAAGCTATTTCTGAGCTTTATATTTAAAAGCTGATTTAAATTAAATAAATTTTATCTTAATATGTATAATAACAAAAAACTTAACTCAATTTAACTTACAATATTGTTGAATATGCCTACCGTTTCTATTGATACTTTCTCAAAAGTCTCATCCTAATTTATTAAAATCGTTTATGTAATATAACATTTTCGCTCTGAGCTCTTCAATATTGACGCTTCTCTGGGCATACGCTTTGTTTTTTGAATACCCATACAAAAATGAATCTAATCACTCTGTGGCGGAAAATCCTTTTCATAGTTTTTATGAACCGTTTTATGATGCCTCTCTAGGTTACCACGCTTAGGTATTGCAACTGACGCACGACAAATAAGACAAATGCACTTATCCTTCACCATACAAAACAAAAATTCTTCCTCCCAATCGTTATTAAAATAATACGTTTTAGATTTCTTCACTGCACTCATTTTGTACTATATAATAATAAACTTTGTATCGACGTAGTATGGCCTTCAAGTTGCAATTCAGAATGACTCCAATTCCTGCAGGCGCAACATTTGCGCAACAGGTGTGAACGAAAGTCTCGAATGTTCCTGTCAAACGCGCCGCCAGAAATTTCTAGAAAAGCTGCAAGAATAAAAAACGCGGCTTTTCTTTGACAAGTACCGCGTATTCCTTTGATACAACCGCTTTTTACCGCTAGCAGAGTGTTATTTTATTAGGTAATAAAGTTTTGTAGTTTAGTTAAGTATCTACTTATTAAAAAATGTTTTCTTCTCGAGATCTACTCAAAAAGCACTCGCGATCGACCGTTTGAGCACCCCTGGTTTAAGCAAATGCAGACGAATTATATATTTTTGTAACCGGAGAACAAAGATCTCTCGACCCGAGGAGAAATATATAGGGTGATCCACTTAAAAATTTATATTTTTGTTGTTCGCCATTTTTACAACGCCCTATAGACAAAAAATGTATTCTGAGCACTACTTTTCAAAAAATACAACTTTCCCATATACATCTTTTTTCTACCCAGTGGTACAAAAATGTTAAAAGGGGTGGGAAAATATAAAAAATGACTCTCTAACATATATCTATGCCCTGTACATGCAGTCAGTCTTGAATTTGAATAGACTTTTTTTTAGATCTCGGTAGTAAGGTTTTTCTGCTTATACTGTGTAATTTAATTAGGATATTTCAGGAGAAGCAAAGTTTTATTGGTCTTTTATGTGTGGATTATTCTCAGGAGCTTTCAGTGCTCTAGCAGTGACTCCACTCGATGTAATGAAGACTAGAATTCAGACTGTCACCAAATCTGCCAAAGGGGATAAGACGTACGGAGGAGTATTCGAGGCTTTTCGGTAAAAAGTTTCAAATATAATTAGTTGATATTTTTAATAAAAAAAGAAAAGTTGTAGTATATCTTTACACAAAATAAAAATAATCTGTTACACAGACGAAACTGCTAACCAAAGTTTTCAGTAGATTTCTCAAAGTGGGTATTTTTGTAACGAGAAATGATATTAAGATATGTATTTATAAATCTGTTGCAAATCTTTTTCATATTGATGATAAGACATTTATTGTACATACTGTCGAGCCAGAGGATGAAGATTTTTTAAATTTCAGTTGCTGTAGGAACCTACACAAACGTTTTTTTATTTGAAACATTAAGGTAATACGCCAGTAGATTTAGATATCTACGCGGCGAAAAATTCTCTTGAGTAAACAATTGATACAGATGACGTATGATGAACAATATAGCAAAAGTCACCTAACCTAACATTGCGCGTCATAACTTTTTTGATCCTGTTCTGCTAGACACTAATTGCTAAATGGTCTACAAATTTCGCCTTTTTACGCCCCTGAGAGTGAAATAGAACAAATACAAAACGACGCCCCTAACAAGTGACACATTTCTAACCCATTGCGACACTATCCTGGTCCGGTAGGAGGACACAAAGTACCTAATCGTATACAAATATCGCCATTTCTCACCTCAGCGATGTCGCACAGAGCTGAAACCCTGTGAAAAGCAGCGCAATCAAGAATGTCACATTACACACCGTTCCTGGTTCCCTAGCAGGACAATAAGTGCTCAGTCTTCTAAAAACGCGACTTTTAGAGTTTTTAGAAAGTGCAAAATATGTGCAAAGAGAAGCTCAGACACCATGGTAGAAATGATGTTTGCCTGTTACATATTTGAGATTAATCGTGGCCCTCTAGAAGGTCGTCAAGCAGTGGTGGTGATGACGTCTCATGCTTCAAGCTTTCAAGAAAATATTAACATTTTTCAAAAGTTCTGCGTTTATGTAAGTTTAAATATTTTTTACCTTTCAGTGCAATAGTTTATAAATTAAAGCTTTTTTTAAATATTTTTTTACATTCGTTTTATTTTGTACTTTTTAGCATTTTTCTTTACGCACCCTGTATAAGACATTCATGGTTGGACACCACCAGACATATTGTATTGTCATCGAGTTTATGAATCTATACTAAATATCAATCCATTTCGATAGCGGGAACTGTTTTGTATTTCTTATCAATATTTTCTACGCGCCCTGTATAAGACATTCACGATTGGACACTCTGACACCATAGTGCCAGAAGCCAGCCAAAATATAAAAATTGCCTTCGAAACCGGGCTTCCTTACTGTCGACCAAGCCCTAGGCACGTGCCTCGTGTGCGTTGTGGTTAATCCGGCTCTGGGCGACTCCGTAAGGCTTATTAGCGAAGAACAAGACTGAGAACCTTTTATTTTTTTAATCTAGTTATAAGTTTTTTTAAAGGGCGGCCTTGCAAAATTTCGCGTGGTACCGGGTTCCCCAAATACTTAAAATTCTAAGCCCCATAAATCCTAATTCTGGCTCTAATGACAGTACCAATTAGGGCTCTCAATCCCGGGATTCGGGATCCCGTTCATTTTACGATCACGAAAATCTCGGGATTTCAAACGTGATCCCTAAACTTATTACACATGAAATTTTAACATTCACAGGCCAGTCTGAAAAAAATCTGTCCTGTTCGTCACAACAACGTAAAATTTAAGATTTTTTTTGTTTCACGTCACGAACATTTCTAAGATGCTGTCCTTTCGTGTATGACCTCTGTTAACAGATTACCACGTAAAGTACTCATTTCTTTCAATTCATCTAGTTAAGACTATTTGTACACGAGAATCAAATCTTTGTTGCTGATGTTTCGAATTCTTAATCCACGAGGTTGGCAAGATAAATACTCGGCCAACTAGAAATTTGAGGACAGCTTTAAAAAAACGAATATTAGAGCGGCGAACAATCATATCCAAAGTCATGACCTATCTTCAAAATCCACATTCTACGTACACCTTTTTTCCTTTTCCCAGTTCTAAAAAATTGCTGATTTTATCAAAAGTATGATAGATATCCTGTTAAAAACATAAACAGTTGAAACGTCAGTAGTAGAGCTTAGCGATGATGAAGAGGACGATTTTCCGATTTCTCGGCTTATGGACAACTCTGGAGTTGTTGAAAACAAATCACTGAAGGAAAACTATAAGAGACCTTAAGAAGAGCTAAAAACCTCCTTGTATAGACGTCAAAGTAGAACTAAAAGTTTATTAGATATTATAAAGCAAAAAATGTTTCTTTACGAAAATGGAGGACTTCGTGGTATAACTTTTTACAATCCAGTACTGACCTACCGGCTTTTTCTTCGGCAAGTGCTTTTGCCTAACATTTTGTTTCTGATTAATAATATGATATTATAGTATATCGTCCCATATTGGGTACTTTTGCGGGGTATTTCAGTTATTTTTAGAAATAGAAAGTTGAGGTTTTCGCGACAGTGTGCTACTTTTTCGTGAAAGTAAAGATACCGTTAACAAAATTTTCATAGCCCTTTTAGTATTTAAAACATACAAGAAAGAGAACAGGTAAAGAAAGGAGATAGATGTTTTAGGATACTCGTATATAGGAGCAACACCTTCGTCCTCATATAGAAAAATTGAGAAGGAAATTGGTGTGAAAAATGCTTTTTTTCAAGTGCGGGAATTTTTAATCGTCACAATACCAGGAACTGTCATAGTGAAAATCAGCATTTATTGTTTGAAAGGGCACAACAAGGACGTTTTGGAGTTGGGGTGTCATGTTTTACTTTGGGCAGACATATCTTACAGCACGTAGATACCTAGAAATCCTTGAGGCAGTTATTCCAGAACTGCTCGAAAATATTCCGTTAGCCCAATATAATGCGGTTTACCTACATTGTCTTCATAAGCAGAAGTGCAGTATCTATTAATTTGATAATTTTGAGATTGTGACATGAACACGAATAAATAAGATTTCAGAGTTATCGACCTTGATAACCGTTCCTTTTTGTATTGTTGTTGTTATTTTAGTCAGTTAGAGGTAACAAAACAGTTTTTTTAAAACTAAATATTTATAATTACAAAAATATGAACATTAAATGTAGATGCCGCGTTTTTGTTTTTGTTCAGTTAACTATTAACAGAATATTAAAAAGAGATAATAATGCAGTATCTACATACCTAGGAAAATAAAAATACATATTAAATGAGTAAAACCATAAATGCGAACAATTTTTGCTTAAAAACTATCAACGAGATTGACGTTTCGATTGTCTTTTCTTTGCTGAGGTTTCTGCAGTCACCTCAGGTAGTGATATCCTGTCATTTTTTTTAAACGTTCTGATTTTTGTCTCTTTGCTGCGGTTTCGTCGGTCGGCTCGGGTAAATTTCTCCATAATGGTTTTCGGTTTTCCGGTATTATATTACGTAAATTGTGTAATATTTTATCTTTTTTTGATTTGGGAATCCAACCGGTTGGACTTTTTTAATGGGAAACGGCATACCACCTCTTTTCATAGCAGATTCTTTTAAGAAATTTAGTTTTTTGTATTCTTCAGTCTCCTCATAGTTCGTTTTATATTCTAGGGTATAATTTCCTCTGACAGTTTTTAAACAAACTATATCAGCAAGTTGTGGACGCCTTACATCTTTGAGTTTAATTCCGGATTAATAATCAAACCAGTTATAAAAATCCGTGTGATACATTACTTTGACAGTAACATGGCCATTATTAGCTGCTTGAACCGTTATGCAAAAGTCGTTGAAATCATAAACTTTAGCCATTTTTTTCAAAGAGCTTACTATCTGGTTGTGAAAGCTGTCAGCATTCAAAAACGAGTGTCCTGGTTCAAAATAATTTATTATAATTTCTTTTGAGGATATAATATCAGAATTTATAATAAAGACGAGAAAGCTTAGGAGGCACCAGTTTTTGTTCTGGCTACTGCAGTTGTCCAGCCAAATTTCTAGCGTTTCACTGTCACGCTGATTGATTAAAAAGGCATAAAATGTGCTAATCAGTTGTTCTTTACAACGACCCGCGATTCCTTCGTGCCAAATGCTTGCAAATGGTGGAGTTTTGGATTTTTCTCCCACTGGCACAAAGCATTCGTTGTACACTGTTAATCGTTTAATAAAGATTACTTCTTTAAAGGTATCCACACGAGGAAGCATGATCACCTTCTCAAGGTCAGCGGAAAAGTGTACAGCTCTCTCATTCTTCTTAAAGTTATCAGCATGCTTTTGATACAGGGCGCGGCTTTTGGTATACATATCGCGGTGAATTTTGTAGGTTTTACATGTATCACAATCTTCCTGCAAGTTATTCTCGTCATGCTCATGCAATTTAAGGGACTCGCATACAGAACACTATTCTTACCAAGCTTAAAACCTATTTTTCTCAGAACTAATAATTTGAATTTAGTGATTTTTGTCAGAACGCCAACGAAATGTTCGTACTAATTACTTAACGTAAGTTTTACCTGGATTTGCTGTGATTTGAAGGTTAGGTTTGGAGATGATGGTTTTCTTTTAAAGATTGTGATACTCTGTGCTTCGATGGTCATCACCCAGCAATTGGAATATTTTACTTGTTCTTCTTAACATTATTTTAGCCTCAAAATTACACTGTCTTATTGGGTATTTACGGGTACTCACGTTTTCGTTTTGAGTTTACAAAACGACACTAACAAATGACGTTGACATCAGCTGAAGTGCAGCAACTGCGCATAATGACGACCGTTTGTCTTAACGTTCAAAGCTCAAAAGCGGCATCTGCACAAACTGAACAGAAACGTGGCTTCTACAACAGATGCCGCGTTTATACTTTTCATTTTACAGAAGCCGCATTTCTACTCAGTAGTGTCTGCCTAACTGGTGAAGATACGGCAATTTTTTAGATTGGAATTCAATGTTAGAGTGTAGATGCCGCAGTTTTCTGTTTTGAAATTGAAAAAAGACATAATTCAGAATGGTTTGGTGCAAAAAGCCTATTTTTGATTTTTTTTGTAGATACCGCACTTCTGCTTATGAGGGCAGTAAAGATGGTGCCCCAGGTCACAACTCTAGGCTCTTAAGGGAATTTCTTTATATTAACTCTCCCCAAAGATGGATAGGTACCAACGGACCTGTTAGATGTCCTCCACGATCTCCAGATCTTTCAAGTTTAGATTTTTTTTGTGGGGATATATACAAAACGAAGTATATAAAATACGATATGACGGCTTAGCAGAACTTCGAGAGGCAACTCATTTTGCCTTTCGAAATCTGCGAATGAGACCAATGGTTCTTTTTAACGCTATTCAAAGAATTACAAAAATTTTGCATTAGAGAAAATTGTCTTCAATTTAAATATCACCATTAAAAATTTGTTTTTCCTTTTTTTTAATAAGGTTATTGTTTTGTGTTTGTTATATTGTTACTTTATGCTATAAAACTGTTGTTACTAACTTACTGTTATTGAAAAACTCTATAGATATTTTTATATAAGAAGATACCTATATGCAAGGAATCTATTTCTTCGTTAGCAATATGTAACTTTCAATTATTTATTATTGTTATTCATGGCCTACTATTAAATTACGCATTTACTTTCAGAAAATTGTCATTTATTTGCGTGTTTCTGAGAAAAAGTACATACTATTATATATTTTTGAAGAGCTAAAAAAAGACAAATTTTATAGTCTATAAATATACAGGGTGTTCCATTTATGTGTATACTAACTCTGAAGGCGGAATTAAGTTCTACGGGAAAAGTTAGATAAGAAACAGTTTTCACATTTTCGATAGGTTATCTGATAGTTGAGATACGAGGGGTGCCTGAAAATGCAAAATTTTCAATTTAGCCTTGTATCTTAAAAACTAACGGCATCTTTAGTTTTAAGAAAAAGTAGCACTCACTCACACAAACTCGCATGGCAGGTTACGACTGGCTGGTCTTCTTTCTTGAGAAGAAATAAAGAGTTGAGCATCAGGCAGTCTCAGGGGATGTCACTTGCACGAAGTGAAGGAATGAACAAAGAAGAAGCTAATGCATTTTTCGATCTACTTTCTGTAGTTTATAGGGAATTTCACTTTTTTGACCACCCCGGAAACACTTTCAACATAGATGAAACGGGATTTCAGTTAAATAATGAAGCTGGTCCTGTGATTACAACCAAAGGGGCTAAAGATGTCCACACCATAATATCTTCTGAGAGGGGTGAAAATGTGTCTATAGTAGCATGTTGTAGCGCTGAAGATAGATTTCTTCCGCCAGTAATAATTTCTAAAGGAGTGCGTGAGAAAAGTTTATATGAACTCAAAATCATCATTTGCACGTCTGAGCTGTTCTTCACGTGGCTGAAAGAACATTTCATTCCAAGAAAACCAAGGAAAGACAATTTTAATTCTGGATGGACACACATCCCACCGGAATTGTTTTGAAATGCTGCAGTATCCTGAAGAAAACGACGTTATTTTAGTTTGCTTACAAGTCACATGACGCAGGTGCTCCAGTCTTTAGACAGATCTTTTTTTAAGCCACTGAAGCATTTTCTGAAGAAGGAAGCAAGACAGTGGATGATACACCATCCGGGGCGAAAGATCAACATCTGCAACACCTGAAGCCATTGCTCCAGTTGCTGAGAAAACAACAAAAACGACGGAAGAAACAAATAAAACAAGTTTTAACTAAAACTGTGAAGCGTAATTTTGCCACAGTCGCTAGTCGTGACAAACAAACCCATACATTCAAAAATGGACGGTGAAACCCGAGCAAAGAAACAAATTCAATCTCACAAAACCATCGCCGAATACGACGAAACCAGTTTATCTTCTGATGAAAAATATGTAGCAGAAAAAGCTGGAAAGTTGAAAAAACGTAAGTTGTCAACAGTGAAGCAAGGAAGCGACAAGAAATCGTTTTTCAAATGTAAGGAAACTGAACACAGCAAGAATCAATCAAGTCAACGCAAAGACGATCATTGTGTAGAATGGACTGGATACAATGTATTTATTGCAAAGGATTGCTCCATGAAATATGTACGCCACACGAAAATACATGTATCACATGTGGAAACGCAACAAACAGAGTCAATAATGTGAAAACTCATTTAAGTTACACTTTTTAAACCTAGGACGTCTCTCCCGTTTTGGCGAGGCAACTCACTTATGTTTGATTACACAGTTTATGTTAGTTTAGATTATATTCAATCTGGTATGTATTTTTTCTGTGTATTATTATTTCAATAAATGGGCATTTTTTTGCTGAACAGGATGTCCCAAATTCGGTTAAATACATAGGGATCTCACAAACCTTAACAGATAGAGTTAATTTAGGGCAAATTTGTATATTGGGCTGAATTAATTGCCGCTACAAATTCTAGTGTATGTATGGGGACACTGACTTTAAAGCCAATGATGGGGATCTTGGAAACCGTAGGATCTACGAAGTCAGTAGCGTATTTAGAATGCCTTTCTGGGGGGGGGGGGGCAAACACTACATAATTTGGCAACTACTAAAAACCATCAAAAAAATTAGCGACGACAAAAAAAAAGTTAACAACAAAACGCCCATCAAAATAAAATCAGCGACTAAAAAAAAAGAATTTTAACTTATAAAATCCTGATAAGGTATTATGAAATCATTTTTATTTTTAAACATTTTGCCAGTAGCTCTGAGGAGTGATAATTTGCCCTCTTTGCCTCCCCCTAAATACGCCAGTGTGAAGTTGGTTAAATTAAGTTGCGCAATTTAGTGCTAATTAATACGCCGTTTATAAATTGATAACATTCGAAAACATTTCGGAGATATTCGTATAAATACGTTTCGTGTTCGGGCCACTATCATCAACTTTATTATTCCAAATAGGGACCTGGATTTTTATTTCATTTTTTTTTTAAGCTCAGGATCTTCCAAATATAACAACATAATCACACTTGCACAAAATAATTTATAATAAAGAAAATTTCCATAAGAAGCAACGTGTTAGAGAAAGATGTTTTTTTTTTGATTATGTGTGCAAAAAGCAAACAACATTTTTAGGGCAGGTGTGATTTGGGGGCATAAGTTTTAAAAAATCCAGGTTCGTATTTGTATTATTATTATTTCATAAAGTTGGTAAACAAGAAAATATTTCGGGGATGAAACTACTGCAAAATTAAAGAATATTTGGACGTTATTTTTTGTTTTCAATGCTGCGAATATAGACACATGCTAAAAGAATGTACAGGGTGTCCCATTTTCGTAGGTTTTACGGGGTTTCCAGCTTATGAGTAGAGATAGAGAGATGCGGTTTTCGCGACACCGTGCTACTTTTCGATGAAACTAAAGAAGCCGCAAACAGATTTGCCCTAACCATTTTAGTTTCCGTGCTACAGGGTGATTTTGAAAATTTGTCATTTTCGGACACCCCCTGTAACTCAGCTATCGTAAAATATATTTAAAATGTTTCAACTGGTATTTATAGAGTTTTTCACGTAGAATTCAGTGGCGTACTCAGATTTTTGCTGAGAGTCATAGTTTTTGACATATTGGCATAACCTACTATTTTTTAAATGGGACACCCTATATATTATTTTTTCATCTTATTCTTCGTGTCGAGAGCTTTTCAAAAACATACCATAAGTCATATTTATTTTCATAAATAACATGAAAAAATGCATTTTTCTTTAAACGGATTTATGGCATAGCAGATCAATCGAAATAAGAGAAGGTGGCTGTGGAGCCATGGAAAAAGTTAACAAATATTTATTAACGAAATAACAAAGTAACAGCATCAGAAAAAATTAGGAAGTAGGTAAAAGGTAATAATTATAATTTCATTAAAACTACAAATATTGTTCAAATTGTAGACCATTATGTGTCCTACAAGTGTGACAAACTTTAAAAATTCTTTTTAATGCATTTTCTATTGTAAATGACTGTCTTTGTAACTCTGCAAAAGCGTTTTCGGTGGCCATTCTTAGTTGTTCTAAGTTTTCGTATCGCCTTATAAACCTTGTTTTCTAAATAACCCCACAAAAAGAAATCTAAAACTGAGAGGTCAGGGGATCGTGGTGGCCATCGAACAGGTCCGTGTGTTCTTATCCATCTTCCAGGAAAATGGTCGTTAAGCCAGTTTTGACTTATTCTGGAATTGTGGGCTGGAGCTCCGTCTTGCTGGAAATAAATCCTATTTAGTTGAGCCAAGGGAACATCATCCAAAATTCCTAATGCGTCTTCTAGGATTCGCACGTAACCAATCGAATTCAGATTTCCTTCATATATTTGGTAAACTATTTTTCGGTTGAAAATAAAACAGGAGACATTGAATCCAAATCTGCCCTGACGCTCCCTAGGAAAAATAACATGGTTGTTTTCTTGACTCCAAAATCGCGTGTTGTGTCTATTTAAAATCCCTGAACTAGTAAAATGTGCCTCGTCTGACCAAATAATCTTTTTTTCAAAATCGATATCTTCTGCCTTCATATTTATAAACCAATTGCAGAACTCCAATCTGCGCTCTGCATCACCAGGATGCAGATGATGCACAAGTTTGTATTTATAGGGTTTGAATTTGTGCTTTTTCAAAATTTTCTGCACTTTGGTTTTCGGTACACCCGCCTCTTCGTCTATTTTCCTGCAAGATGTTTCAGGAGCTGTCTGAACGAGGGCTAAAACGTTGACCTCAGATTCTTCGTTGTCTTTATTGTAAGTTCGCGATCGAGGCTTGTTAAAAGATCCATATTGGCAAAGATTATTTTTAATTTTTTGAAAAATTCTTTTTTCTGGTTGTCTTCTCTCGGGAAATCTAAGATAAAATAAAGCGAACCAATAAAATCAAAATGCAGGAAGATAAAAAAGAACTAACCTGTTCAGATAAAGCTCTGCCGCCTGATCTGCATCTTCATTAGACAATATAAAACACGCGTTCATATCATATTTCTCAAAATATTAAAATTTTTGATTCTGAGCCATATTAAAAACAATAATTATAATAGACGTCAAGAAAAATTTAAACGCAATAATGCCAAAAATGACAGCAGTAATGGCTGCCTGATCATATTTTTGTTGGCGTTGCCATGGCTACCACAGTCACCTTCTCTTATTTCGATTGATCTGCTATGCCATAAATCCGTTTAAAGAAAAATGCATTTTTTCATGTTATTTATGAAAATAAATATGACTTATGGTATGTTTTTGAAAAGCTCTCGACACGAAGAATAAGATGAAAAAATAATATATAGGGTCTCCCTTTTAAAAAATAGTACGTTATGCCAATATGTCAAAAACTATGACTCTCAGCAAAAATGTGAGTACGCCACTGAATTCTACGTGAAAAAATCTATAAATACCAGTTGAAACATTTTAAATATATTTTACGATAGCTGAGTTACAGGGGGTGTCCGAAAATGACAAATTTTCAAAATCACCCTGTAGCACGGAAACTAAAATGGTTAGGGCAAATCTGTTTGCGGCCTCTTTAGTTTCATCGAAAAGTAGCACGGTGTCGCGAAAACCGCATCTCTCTATCTCTACTCATAAGCTGGAAACCCCGTAAAACCTACGAAAATGGGACACCCTGTACAAAAATGTACAAAATGTAATAACTGCAAAATATCAAATGGTAAATATAGAACAAATTTTAATTACGAACATGAAGCAAATAGTAACCAATGCAAAATCCTGTTATTCAGGGAATCAAAAGAAAAAGAAAAAATAAATTATCTTCTTCAATAAAAATATGAAAGTATTATATATGAATGCACGATCGATGAAAAATAAAATGGATGATATTGAAATATTAATCAATGCAGAAAAGACAGACGTAGTTGTTATATCAGAAACTTGGATAAAGAAATATGAAGAAAATTATTACAATTTAAGAAATTACAATTCAGTTTTTGCATCAAGAGAAAAGAGGGGTGGTGGAGTAGCCATGTTTATCAGCGAAAAGTTAAAATTTGATGTAAATTATATTCATATATTTCTTTGAAACTAAATATATTGAATATTATTATTTGTGGTTTTTACAAGCCACCAGTTGTAAAAAATGACATATTCTTAGAATACTTGGAAGAAAAACTTTAACATTTTAAAGAAATTGCTTGCAGTGTTTGTTTATGTGGAGATATGAACATTAACATTCTTCAAAAAAATAACATTACAAATAAACTTTTTGAGATATTTTCAACAAATAATTTCAAATTGTGTAACGTGAATAACCCAACACGTGAAGTGGGTAAAACTAACAGTTTAATAGAAACTATTATAACTAATCTGGAAGATAATATACATTTAAAGTTTATTCCAGTCCACTAGGTGATCATGTTATTCAAGTTATTGACATTGCTCTAGAACAAAAAGAAATTTCTAATAAATTCAAACATATAAATATATATATATATATATATATATATATATATATATATATATATATATATATATAATTGAGGTACAACAATTGAAGACCAAGTTAAGAAATTTAGACCCGATTAAAAATTAAATGAAAAATGCAGATGATTTGTGTGATAATTTGGAAAATGTTTTTAAATCCTATTCTCATAAAGTAATCTTAAGAACAAGAAAAAAATACAAAGCCTTGGTTTACTCCAGAATTAGAAAAAATCATAAAGACTCGTAACAAATATTATTTAAACAAAAAAAAATTTCTAGAAAACTTACACCATGCACAAATTTATAACGAATACAATAAATATGTAAAGAAAATGATTAGGACAATAAAACAAAAATTTTTTAAAGAACAATTTAATTCCTTTGACCACAAAAGTATATGGAAAAATATTAACTATCTATTAACAAACTCACAGGAAACAAGTAAAATAAAATAATATTGAATATCTTTTAATTGACGGAAAAAAATAACAGAAGGAAATGGGTTTAGTGAAGAAATGAATAACCAGTTTATCAAAATTGCACAAAATTTACGTAAAAAATTAAAAAACTACGAATTAGAAGCAGAGCCAATGCAAGAAAATTGTTTGTTTATGGATGAAGCGAGCATAACTAATGTGGCTATAGAAGAAATTATTGATAACCTGAATCCAAGAAAATCTACTGGATGTGATAATATTTCTATAAAAATTATTAAAACAGTCAAAATTCAACTAATTCCAATTTTAAAATATCTAATTCATTTATCTTTTAAAACAGGTATTGTTCCAAAAAAAAAGAAAATATCTAGAGTTTTGCCAATATATAAAGGAGGAAATAATATTAATCCAAATAATTATAGACCAATATCTGTATTACCAGTTCTATCAAAAATTCTAGAAAAAGTAATGCACAATAAATTAACAAATTATTTGGAAATCAAAAATTTACTATTCAGTGGACAATATGGGTTTCGAAAGTCTAGGGATACAGAGACTGCAGTTATTGATATTCTTACTGATATTCAGTTAAAAATTGATCAAAAGAAAAAATGTTATATCTTATCCTTATACTTATGCAAAGCTTTTGACACAATAATCATAATATTTTATTAAAAAAATTATATAATATTGGAATTCGACGAAATATCTACTTTGGTTTCAAAATTAATTAAATTGTAGGCAGAAATATGTCCAAATTGGAAATAATATTAGTTCTAGGAAAGAAATATCATGTGGTATACCTCAGGGTTCAATATTAGGACCTATTTTATTTTTAATATACATAAATTCAATTTCAAAATTAAAACTTAATGGAACTATAAAACTATTTGCGGATGATACAACTATTTTTTATTTTGGAAATAATTTTTTAGAAATTAGATACTTCATTGCAGAAGATTTAACAATTATATCCAATTGGCTACAATCTCATAAACTAACTTTCTTTTATGTTTATAAGCAAAAATCATATAAGTAATCAAATTGAACCAATTAAATTCAACCAAAAAAATATTAATTATAGTAAATGCATTCAATTTTGGGATTATACATGGATGAAAATTTAATCTGGCGGAATCATATAGAATACCTTAGAAAAAGTATATCTCCTCTAGTAGGAATTCTACATAAAATTCCTTGTAATATATCATTAAAATTTATGAAAAATATTTATTTTGCATTAATATATTCAAAATTGCAATATTTGATTTCAGTTTGGGGATTTGCTAATTTAAAAACATTGAAACCTTTATGATGTTTACAAATAAAATTATTAAATGTATACATAAACTTCCTTTCCTAGAACCAACAATAACTTTATATACAAAATTTGGCTATTGAGATACTAACCATATTTATAAATTAAAAACATGCATTTTCATTCATTCACTACTTACAAAAGATAAATTATCCAATATAGATTTAGAAAAATATCATGACACATGATATTTGATTAATTAAATACCACTGATATTCGAAGCAATTTTGCAAAAAAATCTTTATTATATAGTGGTATGTTCATATAAAACCAATTACCAACACAGAATAAAAACTTTAATAAAATTTAAAAAGGAAGTAAAACAACATTTTTTTATCGAAACGTGATTTAAAGAAAAAATAATTTTGACTGTGTTAATATTATTTATTTTGTTCTTTAATTATTATTTATTTTGTTATTTAATATTATTCTTCATCGTTAGTTTATTATAATATTAGTATTGTTAGAATTCCCTATAATGAATTTATACAGTTGGCTGGGAATGTTGAGAATAAATAAATAAAAAAAATAAAAAAAAATGAAGTTGATGATGGTGGTCTGAATACAAAACGTCGCATTTAAAATTTGATAATGCCATGTGGTAGAGTAGAAAAAGTGGCCACAAAAAAGTTAAATCGAATTTGAAATACCTATTGAAATATAGTCAGGAAAAAATAAAAAAACGGCATACTAATTAGAACCAATTTAACCAACTCGTATCTCTTAGGGTTTCCGAGATTCCCATGCATACTAGTAGACACTTGCAACGGCCAGAATAGGCTGGCTTTTTAAAATTATTTTTAACTTGCTTAAAAAATATTCCCTCAAAATTACAACCTTGTAAAAGCATGTTATGAATTGCCATCCCCATAACAACTCTACTATGGATCGGTACATACTTGCAACCACCAAAATCGTCTATCAATTTTTTTCTACACTTAAACGTATGTAAATTAAAACATTAAAATATCAGGCTTGTAAGAAGACATTTTCTTACTATTGTTTTAACATTTTTCAAAAATTAAGGGATGATGACACAACGAATCTTACTCAAAACATTATTTTACAAATTTCTAGCCTTGTGCTAAACACGTTATTCGGAGTGACCGCTCTAAGCTCTTAGACTGTTTTGAGAAATGAAATTAATGTTTAAACTACACCAATTTTATGAAAATGTATTATTTTTCAGGGACATGCTGAAAACTGAAGGTCCACTGGCTTTTTACAAAGGCGGTGCCTGCCGAGTGATGGTGGTTGCCCCTACCTATGCGCTTATCCAAACGATATACTTCTTGGGCGTGGCAGAAAAAATACTTGGTATAGAAAGAGATGTCAAGGTCGTTAAAAAATAGTAAAACACATTTAAATTGCACTCTTGAATTATTTTAAATATATATTCTGCAACGAAAGATGTCTAATTATGGGTACTTCACTTTGGGCCATTTACAGCCCTCTATCAGTCAAACGATTAAATTTACTCTTACTTCACTATCTAAAGTTATGTGTTCAAATTCGACCCTCGTATCCACTTGCAGTCACTAATGTTATCTAATAAATTAAAAAAATATAAAATAGGAAAGTGCAAGGCATTACGTTCTAAGGTTTGTTTGGCCGATAGAGGACTCTAAATTTAGGTATGAGACATGTAACGTAAAATGGATTTAGAATATTACTGAGATTTAAAAAAAAAGACAATATACATGCATGAATTGAAAAAAGTGTATGAGGTCATAATTTTTACACAAATTGCGCTACAATGCAATCGGTATTACCAAAAGATAGTCGGATAAATCCATTTGACGATAAAACAGTTTTTTTAAATTATGAATAGTCTTCGAGTTATCGAACTGGTTCCAGTTTCACCCTTTATTCTAAATGTTTATTAATTAATTTCAAACCTACTAAAAGCAACTGCTCATAGCCTGATTACAGATGACGATATATTTTTGCATACATAATGATAGCATATTACAAGAATATTATATTAACTAGTAGTTGCCTGCGGTAATACCACATCATCATATTCGCTTATTAACTTTACAATTAAGTACACTAACATCAATTCTTTAAAGACAAAAATTAACGAATTTAGGTCAATAATTTGCTCTGCTAAGCCCTCTATTATAATGCTTACTGAAATGTGGCTCAATTCTAGCTATCCTAACCTACTAATATCATTAAATGATTGTAACCTCTTTAGATGCGACCGACAACTGACTAAAAGTGGAGGTGTATGCATCTAGACAAGCAAGAGAATAGAAGGACAAGTCATCAAAACCAAACCTGTAGAGTGTTTTAGCTTTCCTATTGGGATCGAGGCGACCCTGTTGGAGGTTTTTATAGACAAAACAAAGGTTATAATAGGCTGCATCTACAAACCACCTACAGCTGATCAGCACTCTTAATGACATTTTCAAAACCAAGACCTTTACAATAATACTAGGAGACTTTAATTTTCCAGCAATAGACTGGTCCATCCTCATTTTATCCAGACCTACCATAACCGCTCAAAAATTTCTTGAATCCTACACAACGTGAAGGATAGATCAACTAATTGGTTTCCCAAGAAGATATAGGAAAGACAGTTCCTCATTACTCGACCTTATTTTTATTAATGATAGCAAATTTGTTGCGTCGGTACAAGAAAGACCTCCAATTGGGCTGTGATCATTCAGTTATTATGGCTCATCTTTAACTTAAAACACAATCAAGACATACTCATAAAGTAAGGAAGAGAAACTTCTGGAAAGCTAACTATGGAAATATTAACAACTTTATTGAATCTCAAGACATTCTTGACAACATATCAACCAACCCGTTATGCCTAAGATGGAAAACCATTATCGAACTTGCTGTTTCCAATTTTATTCCAGAAAGGTCAATAAAAATGAACGAAAATAAGCCATGGATAAATCATCACATAAATAGGGAAATAGTACGGAAGACGCAGCACTAGGATACCAATAAAACAAATAGGACCAACGAAAACTACCAATGTTATCAGCATCGAAACAATCAACTAAAAACTATTCTTCGGGAAGCTAGGAAAAAAATATGAATTAAGCATTCTTGAACAATCAGACAAAAACTTCTTTAAATATGTAAAACGATCGGTCAATTTTATTCTTGGAATCACGCATGGTTCTAAAGAATAAAGAAACTTCAGAACTAGTTACAGACCAAAAAAGATATGCAACAATGTTCGCTTAACAGTTCAATAAAACATTTACGACAGAAGACACCAGTAACATGCTTGCTTTACCTGCAACTAAAAGATATGTTTCAGAAATCAATTCAATTAATTTTACCAGCGAAAAACTAAAAGATGTCCTCAAATATATGAAGAATGACTTCAGTTTTGGACCACCGCCAATCTTTCTTTAAAAAAAAACCAAGACTCTTTAAGTCCCTACTAATAAATGAAAGGAAGCACATACACAAGCAATTTTAAAAAAAGCAAGTATGAACCAGTTAATTATCGGTCCATAAGCCTGACTTACATAGCATACAAATGTATTGAGAAAATATTAGCCAAAAATTTGACAACCTTCTTTCTGGAAAATAGACTAATACCATATTCACAACGTGGGTTCTTACCAGCTAGATCCACCATTTTTAAAATGCTTAATTGTCTCAACAAATGGACAAGTGCTCTTGATAACAATGGACCAATAGATATGTTATATTTAGATTATGCGAAAGCATTTAACAAGGTACCTTTTAAGCGCTTACTGCTGAAGTTGGAACATTTTGGAGTTAGGGACGCTCTATTGTCATGGATCAAAGACTTTTTGCAAGACAGAACCTATAAAGTTAAGGTTGGACAAATCGTATCAGATTCGTTTGAAGTTATTAGGAGGGTTCTTCAAGGACTATTGTTCTTTGTAGTCTATATTTATCACGAGAGTTCAATTCCCACATTTCATTTTTTGCAGATGACACCAAACTATTTGTCAATACCTTCGCAGCTTATGATTCCCTAAAAACAGATCTTCAGAGACTAAAAACAGGGACAAAGAAATGGCAAGTACCACGGAAAGAAGTGAATGGTTATGCATATGGGCACTAACACACAGGCCTACCTTATTTCATAAATAATGTTAGTTTGGGACATACTATGGAACAGAAGGACCTAGGCATACTACACTTTATCAAAGATATTGAGGCGTTGAAAAAAGTTCAAAGGAGAATAACAGAAATTCCACCACTTCATGAAAAGAGGTGATCTTATTGAAACCTAAAAGATTCTTTATAATCGTTACTCAGTCCCTTTCAGTTTATTCACACGCAAAACCAATAATAATCTCCGAGGATATTGTTTGAAACTTGAAAAGGAGAAGTGTTCTAAACTGCTCCGTAAGAACTTCATAACGAATAGGATGGTCTACTTGTGAAACTATCTTGATGAAGATACTATCCAGGCACCCAGCATCGACTCCTTCAAAAATAGATTGGATAAAAACACTTGGCGATCTAAACAGTACACTTGTGCACTATATGTAATTTTACCTATTAATGAATGTTTATGACGAAATAGCAATGATTCCAGAGTAGTTTCATCGGCTATTGCTACCTACTACTGTCTAAATAAAAAAAATAGATTTAAAATAAATAAATAATATTTTTAGTATGTTGAAAAAGTCAACGTTTTTAATATTCTCTATATGTTGTATCACATAACCCATCGGTAATTTAATATAACTCGTGTAAATCAATACAAGAATTATCGTAAAAGGAAACCCAATAACTATTCTTCATATCGGTTTCTTACTTATACACCTGATCATGCAGCTTGATGAAAGAACGGCACTTTTAAGAAGAAATGTTTCTTCTAATAACGGCCTTTCGGTATTGTTTGCTATAATTTGTGTTGTGGATGTTTTTGGTGTATTTCCTGTAGTGGCATTGCCAAAGCCAATCATCGATTGTGGTAAGTTATATAAAACAATTTTTTTTTTGCAACTGTCACAGACTACATACATTTTTTAAAAATTCAGTAAAATGAACAAAATAATAAATTAAATAAGGATAATAGTCACCAGACTTAACTCTCGAATATCTTGAATTCTATTCAGTTTATTTGGAAACATTTCGCTTAACAATTCTGTCACATTTCTTTCGTAATGTAGAGAAGATCCTCATTTTGCTACCACCATAACTGTAATGATTTTTTTTATGAAAAATTCAAAATCATGTAAAATTAATATATCTTTGGGTTAAATTGTAAGTAAATGCAACGATGTTTTTTTGTTCTTCATCCTGACACAAAAAAAGACTGTTTTTTTTCTGGATCTTAACTGCAAATAATACACCACTCTAACAAAATTTATTTAACGTTGTTCAGCTATATTGGATGTTTGCCAAAATATTACCAGGTCATCCTCACATGACCCTTAATTTTTGGTTAAAATTTGAAGTCAATCGGGTAAGTAGTATTTCAGCTATGGCGCGAACTGACAGACAGACCGACAGACGGACCGATGGATTTTTTTGTATCTAGGGACGTTAAAATGTGAATATATGTAAAATCTAGAGGGTGAATTTTTCACGATTACAAAATTTTTATTCGGCCTCAATTTTGTTCCGCCATCTTGAATTAGTAACTTGTTTTACTAGTTAGGCACTATACCACAATTAGTTATGTCACACAATTTGCGATCATTAAGTAGTTTCCAGTTTTTTATTTTGTGTCGCCATCTTAGATTCGTACCAAAATTTTACCAGTTGATTCCAACACAATAATTGATGTTTATGCAAAATTTGAAATAAATTCGACAAGTAGCTTGTTGATAATATTTTTTCTTAACATTTCACTAGGCCGCCATTTTGTTTTTACCATACTCGATTTTTACCAAAATATTATCAGATCATCCCATTTGACTCTTAACTTTATATCAAAATTTGAAAAATGAAGTCAATCGTGTTAATTCAATGCTGCGAACTGACAGACAGACAGACAGACTGACAGACGGGCCGACGGAATTGATGAAACATATTTTTTGGCATCTAGGGACGCTAAAACGTGACGATATATATAAAACCTGAAAGAGTGGAGATTTTTTTCTCGATTACAAACATTTTATTTGACCGCCATTTTGTTCCGCCGTCTTGAATTTGTACCACAGTTTTACTAGTTGACCTCTATACCGCAGTTAGCTATCGCACCCAATTTGAAATCTATTCATTAAGTAGTTATTCAATTGGATGAGTAGTTTTTTAATAATAACTTTTTTAACATTTCACTAGGCCGCCATTTTGTTTCCCCATATTGGATTTTAACCAAAGTCTTATCAGGCCATCCCCATATGGGCCTTAATTTTTGACCAACATTTGAAGTCAATCGGGTAAGTAGTCTTTGGGCTATGAAGCGAACTGATAGGCAGACAGAAAGACCGACAGACGGACCGACGGAGTTGATAAAACAATGTTTTTTGACATTTAGCGACGTCAAAACGTAAAGATGTGTAAAAGTGAGAGGGTGACATTTTTCAGGCTTAAAAACATTTTATTTGGCCGCCATTTTGTTCGGCCATCTAGAATTAGTACTACGATTTTACTAGTTGATCCCTGTACTACAATTGGTTACAGCACACAATTTGAAATCAAACCATTAGGCAGTTTTTTCAGGCTGAATTTTTATATATTTTATTAAGCCGCCATTTTGTTCCGCCATCTAGGAATCGTACCAAAATATAAGCAGTTGATTCCAATTTAATACTTGAGGTTTTTGCAAAATTTGAGATAAATTGGATGAGTAGTTTTGTAATAATAGTTTTTTTAATATTTCACTAAGCCGCCATTTTGTTTGGCCATATTTGATTTTTATCAAAATCCTACCAGGCCATCCCCATATGACCCTTCATTTTTGACCAAAATTTGAAGTCAATCGGTTAAGTAGTCTTTAAGCCGCGATCTGACAGACAGACAGACAGACCGACAGACGGACCGACGGAATTCATAAAACCTATATGTTGGCATCTAGCGACTCTAAAACGTCAAGATGTGTAAAAATGAGAGGGTAACTTTTTCACCATTACAAACATTTTATTTGGCCATCTTGAATTAGTAATACTATTTTACTAGCTGATCCTTATACCACAATTAGTTATGTTATACAATTTGAAATCAAACCATTAAGCAGTTTTTTCAGGCCGAATTTTTAAATATTTTATTAAGCCGCCATTTTGTTCCGCCATCTTGGAATCGTACCAAAATGTTATCAGTTGATTCCAACATAATACTTGATGTTTTTGCAAAATTTGAGATAAATTGGATAAGGAGTTTTTTAATAATAATGTTTTTAACATTTCAAGACCAACAGTCAGACCGACGGAATTGCGAAAACATGTTTTTCGTCATCTAGGGACCCTGAAACGTGAAGATCTAAAAAAATCTCGGAGAGTGATTTTTATCACGATTACAATACTTCCCTTTTACGAGGGAAGTAAAAACGCGAAAAAAAACTTTTCTTTTATACCGCCCTGTATAATAAAATATTCAAATTTCATTCATTTTGAATATGTCGTTTTAGAATCAATATATCTGTGAATCTTCAAAGTTTTATTAATAGTAATAATGATAAATAAAAAAATAAAGTTATTAAAAATTTAAAAATATGGATATTTCTTTCGGTTCACTTTTGTGTACGTAACAATGAATGACGTTTTCCAACTCCGCAGCCTTGGCGGTCACGCAATGACCAACCTGGCCACCAAATGGGCCGTAGTAAGAGAGAGGGCAAAGGGGACGTATTTCATATTTGCATTGAAATAAACTGTATAAAAATTGCTTATGACGACGGAACGGTATACGCTTTCTTTTAGTAGCTTGTCTTTACTGGGTGCTGTATTTTTTATACTTTGACCCTGGCTCATTGGTGGCAATATATTCTAGAAACAGCCCTAAATTACTGCGCAAAATATTTGACTTCTATAACCCCCTCCTCCCATTCAATTTTTCTAGATGCGCCAGTGTACACCTCCCCTCTTGGATGCGGTTTTGAAGGGTCGGTTAATCATTTAGTAAACTAATTAGGTGTTTTGTTATTTTAGTGTTTAAGCAATCGAGATTTTTGTTTTTTATAATAATATCTTACTTAAATTAAAAATACTTTTTAAATGCCAGGTTTATTTTTTAGACAGAAAATAATGTGAAAATAAATAAATATCTATTGGCATGCTCTATTTTCAAATTCAAAATGTTACTTGTCAGATAAAGTAAATACGCTGTTAACCGTACCCTCACCGATCCTAGAAATGTGTTACACTAGTAGATTTTGGGACTCTGATTATGCATATTTCCGAGATATGCCATCAAAATTCACAATCTTATACCCACAGTTATTCATCTTCTTTTCGGTTTCCTTTAGTAATTCTTATAAGAAAATGATTAAATACACAATTAGAATATCAAAATTACAAATATTTTTCAATTTATAACGTCATTTAAAAAAAAACAAATAAAAATAACATCCCTAAAAAGTCTGGCGTTTTTACAAGGGAAGAAATTAAGAAATTTTTCGTAAGTGCTCCAGATTATACGTATTTAATGCATAAGCTTATCCTTAGCTTCGAAATCACAGGTGGCTGTATTTGTATTTTGACTGCCCTACAGAAAATTTGAAATCCCAAGAACCATTTGTATAGTAAATAATGATAAAGAAACTCTTACTTTCTTGGCAGTATAAGAAAATATTTGGCTTTTCGACCAGAAACAACGCTTTTTCCTGTCATAGAAGAAAGGTAAATGGTTCACTCATCCTTTTGTAAAAAACACTATTTTGATCATGAATAGCTCATAAACGAAATATCGTTAAATGACTTCAGATTCGTGATTATTACACCAAAACCTATCAGTGTTTAGTGGAGTAAAAAACGGGGCAAAAGTCGCTTCCTTCTCGATTTTTTTTTGTGTTAGAACACACCGATATACACCCCATTTTATTAAATGGATCGTTGTACATACGAAATCACAAAATATTACTTTTTTTTGCGGTCTCGACTTTTTTTATTTACAAAAAACTGGAAAAATTATTATTTTTTAAAATCGTGTTTTTTTATGTTTCCCCTCGTATAACTTCTTAACGGAAGCGTATAAGGGCCACAATTTTTTTTATTTTTAAATTCTGACTTTGAAGTTGAAATTTAACAAAATTCTGACTTTGAAGTCGGAATTTAACAAAATTCTGAGTTTAAAGTCGGAATTTAACAAAATTTTGAGTTTAAAGTCAGAATCTAACAAAATTCTGAGTTTAAAGTCGAAATTTAACTAAATTTTTAGTTTAAGTCAGAAATTAACTAAATTCTGAGTTTAAAGTCGAAATTTAACTAGAATCTGAGTTTAAAGTCAGAATTTAACAAAATTCGGAGTTTGAAGTCAGAATTTAACAACATTCTGAGTTTAAAGTCGAAATTTAACTAAATTCTGAGTTTAAAGTAAGAAATTAACTAAATTCTGAGTTTAAAGTCAGAATTTAACTAAATTCTGAGTATAAAGTCAGAATTTAACAAAATGCATTTTTGACGTCTCCTGCCAAACCTGAAATTGGTGTCGGGAGATGGATAATTAAATATTAAGACAGATAAGTGAAATCCATTTCATTGCAAGTAAACTCGTTTGAGATTTACCGAGCTTCAAAGAGTCAAAATTGTCATTGTTCAAGCGCCATTTTCTCGAAACCAGTTAAAGTTAGGCATGAGAAAAGTAACTCAATAAGTGCTTGGATTTTTTAGAAAAATATAAAAATTTAATAAAATATAGGGCATTTCATTTAAATAATGGATGATGCCTCCGGTTTGAGGTAGAAGCGGTAACACCGCGTTACTTAAAATATTTTATAACGAGAGTATATTATGTTCATCTATGGCCAAAGCCAAATTCTCAAAACATTCTATTCGTTGGTTCTCCAGATATTTCTAATAGAACACTTAATTTGAATCACCCTGAAACAGGGGAGATCTGTCAGTATGTTTCGCGAGAGACCCTTAAATCGTTGAAACATATATGAACCGTTTCTTAAGACTTATTTATCGTTTTGCATTACCTTTTTTATTTTGTGAACCTTTTAATGTATATGTTTTCTTGTATTCATTCATTCATTATTTATTTTAAATATGGCTAAAACATCGATGAACTTGAAACTTTAAAAATTATGTAAACAAGTTTTCACTAACCGAAAAAAATTTTTGTTTTTGGAAATTTTATATAACACGCAGCGAATAAAATGTAGACCAAATATCAAAAAAGTTTTTAGTAGCAAAATCGTTAGTGTAGCTGTTATTCTTTAGGTGCTACGATTTTTCAAAAGTTTGGTATTCGAGTAATTTACGAGAATCTGTATACGAAAATCTTTCAAAGTATAGATGGGTTTTGAAAGATGATATATGGATACCACAGTTAACTGTCAAAGACCCAGTGCCAGCAGATCTAAGAACACTGTTATCCATAAAATGCTCATGCAAAAATTGCAACAGTGGTAAATGTGTTAAATGCATGACAGAATGTAAATGCAAATTGTGCAGAAATAGTTTAAGTTCTATTGACGATTTATCAGAATCAGAAAATGAAGAATGAAATGAAGCCTAATGTATGAATGAGTTTTTCAATATTTTTTGCAGCCTAGTATATAAAATCCTCAGTAACTTAGTGACTCTTGTATAGCTATGATATTAAGTAAATAAACACTGCTTCGTTTCGGCCTGGGCGCTCCGATCCGATTATATTTGTCGCTCTAGATTAGCCGAACAATGAGCAAATTTTTAAATTTCGCGCGATTAAAAAAATCGTAGTGCCTAAACTATACAGGTGACACTAACGATTCTGCTTTCAAAAACATTTTTTCGATATTTTGTCTACATTTTCTTCATTGCATGTTATAAGAACTTTCCAAAAACAAAAAAAAATCTTTTAGTGAAAACCTGCCTGCATAATTTTTGAACTTCCAAAGTTATTGACGTTTTAGCCATATTGAAAATAAAAAACAGCTATCATGTTTAATATGAAAAGAAGCGCCAAAGTGTCTGCTTTGAGTAAAAAAAGTCGCCTCGATAGCTTAATTAGTTAAGAATATATTATAATAATAATTATTATTATTATTATGGTTATTAGACAGTAGGCGGTTGTAACCGATTAACTGCCATTATTATGTCCATGCATTTTAAATTTAACTATTTACACTTTATAGTTGTGATTACACCCCAGTACCAACATAATTGTCCAGTCTGTTCTTAAAAGCATTTATACTGGGAGCAGTTACGACATCCTCAGGGAGCTCATTCCACTGTTGGACTGTGCGATTAGTAAGAAAGTATTTCCTCGAGAGTCTACGACTCAGCTCTGCTGTCAACTTTAGAGAATGTCCTCGGAGATGTTGATTGGTGTTTCTGTGAAAGAAATGTATGTCACATTTGTAGTGCCCATGTAGGATTTTAAAGGTTCCTATTAGGCATCCTCTATTTCGCCTCTCCTCCAGTGTACTAAGCTTGAGCGCTTTAAGCCTGTCATCATAAGACAACCCTCTCAACAGAGGTGGGATTCTTGTCGCTCTTCTTTGGACCCTCTCTAGAGCATCGATATCCTTTTTGAAATACGGACTCCACACAACAACGGCATACATAGGCAACAATAGTCTTACATATGTCTTGACATATGACTTAATAAATAGTTGCGGTGTCATGTTGCGGAAACATCTACGAATTAGATAGATTGTGCAGTTTGCCCTTTTCACAATATTGTTTATGTGATGCTCCCACTTCAGATCATGTGAAATGCGAACACCGAGGTCCACCGAGCCTGCCATTTATTCTGACTTGGTAATACCTATCTGACAGATAATCCCTAATCCAGGAGAGCAATGGACCTCGGATGCCAAAATGGTTAAGCTTACATAGAAGTCTATTTAAGGGAACGGTGTCAAATGCTTTAGCAAAATCGAGGCAAATCACGTCCATTGGGAAGTGATCCTCTAGTGCCTTGGTCCATAGTTCCAAGTTAGACAACAGATTGGATGTTACTGACTTTCCCTTAAGAAAACCATGTTGGTTAAGCACAAGTCCGTCATGGTGCATCTGAAGGAATTCTGTGATTTCATTAGCAATGATCTTCTCCATACACTTGCTCGGTATTGATGTTAAACTAATGGGTCTGTAGTTTTCAGCCAGATGCTTGTCTCCTTTTTTATATATTACAGGGGAAATATAAAAAAAAAACACGATTTTAAAAAAATTTAAATTTTCGCAGTTTATTGTAAATAAAAAAAAGTCGAAACAGTGACGAAAGGTCATATTTTTAGGTTTCAAGTGTAGAATGATGTGGCTAACAATACCCAATGGGTTTGATCGTGTTCTAAGCTCATTAAAAAAAAAAAAACGACACAAAATTGCCCATTATTTACCCCACTATAACCAAAATTTTAAATTTCGCGCACTTTAAAAAATCATAGCACCTAAAGCATGAAAGCTACACTAACGATTTTGCTACTAAACTTTTTTGTTATATGTCTACATTTTATTCGCTGCATGTTATATAAAATTTCCAAAAACAAAAAATTTTCTTCGATTAGTGAAAACTTGTTTACATAATTTCTAAAGTTTCAAGTTCGTCGATGTTTTAGCCATATTTAAAATAAATAATAGCTATCATGTTTTACAGGGGAAGAAGCGTCAAAATGTCTGCTTTAAGTCAAAAAAAAATTGTCTCGATAGCTTAATTAGGTAAGAAGTACGGAAGCGTAGAAGGGCCACAATTTTTTTTATTTTTCAATTCTGAGTCGGAATTTAAGAAAATTCTGAGTTTAAAGTCAGAATTTAACAACATTCTGAGTTCAAAGTCGGAATTTAATAAAATTCTGAGTTTAAAGTCGGAATGTAATTATATTCTGAGTTTAAAGTCAGAATTTAACAGAATTCTGAGTTCAAAGTCGGAATTTAATACAATTCTGAGTTTAAAGTCGGAATTTAACTAAATTCTGTGTCTAAAGTCAGAATTTAATAAAATTCTGAGATTAAAGCCAGAATTTAACAAAATTCTGAGTTTAAAGTCGGAATTTAACAAAATTCTGAGTTTAAGGTCGGAATTTAACAAAATTCTGAGTTTAAAGTCAGAATTTAGTCCGTATGATTGTATAACAGACTGGAACCAAAAAAACAAGTTCAATATTCTTGTTTGAATAATGGCAAATGCGCTATGAATTGTTCCACCAAACTACAGATAGTTAAAAAATGATAAAAGAGGGGGATGGTACAAAATAAAAGTTTCCTATTTTGATTTTTGAGTGTTAAATAAGTCCCTGACAAATTAAACATATGTTTAATTAGTTCATTTTATATATTTTTACTTATTTTTATTGCAGAAAAAAAAGCCAAAATGAATACAAGAAAACATATACATTAAAAGGTTCACAAAATAAAAAAAGTAATACAAAACGATAAATAAGTCTTAAGAAACGGTTCATATATGTTTCAACGATTTAAGGGTGTCTCGCGAAATATACTGACAGATCTCCCCCTCTGTTTCAGGGTGATTCAAGTTAAGTGTTCTATTAGAAATATCTGGAGAACCAACGAATAGGATGTTTTGAGAATTTGGCTTTAGCCATAGATGAACATAATATACTCTCGTTATAAAATATTTTAAATAACGCGGCAATTTTGACCCTTTGAAGCTCGGTAAATCTCAAACGAGTTTACTTGCAATGAAATGGATTTCACTTACCTGTCTTAATATTTAATTATCTATCTCCTAACACCAATTTCAGGTTTGGCAGGAGACGTCAAAAATGCATTTTGTTAAATTCTGACTTTATACTCAGAATTTAGTTAAATTCTGACTTTAAACTCAGAATTTAGTTAATTTCTGACTTTAAACTCAGAATTTAGTTAAATTTCGACTTTAAACTCAGAATTTTGTTAAATTCTGACTTTAAACTCCGAATTTTGTTAAATTCTGACTTTAAACTCAGATTCTAGTTAAATTTCGACTTTAAACTCAGAATTTAGTTAATTTCTGACTTAAACTAAAAATTTAGTTAGATTTCGACTTTAAACTCAGAATTTTGTTAGATTCTGACTTTAAACTCAAAATTTTGTTAAATTCCGACTTTAAACTCAGAATTTTGTTAAATTCCGACTTCAAAGTCAAAATTTTGTTAAATTTCAACTTCAAAGTCAGAATTTAAAAATAAAAAAAATTGTGGCCCTTATACGTTTCCGTAAAGAAGTTATACGAGGGGAACCATAAAAAAACACCATTTTAAAATTTTCCAGTTTTTTGTAAATAAAAAAAGTCGAGACCGCAAAAAAAAGTATCATTTTGTGATTTCGTATGTACAATGATCCATTTAATAAATTGAGGTATATATCGGTGTGTTCTAACGCAAAAAAAAATTGAGACGGAAGCGACTTTTGCCCCGTTTTTTACTCCACTAGTTTCAAAAATCATGGAAATCGGCCCGAGCAGTGGCGGTCTAGGATTATTTTAGGTCAGGGACGGTCTCTCATTTCACGGCCCTCTTTCTTAGAGGATGGAAAAGCTTTTCGACTTCCAGGCGTTTTTCTTTTTTGAAATGATTATGCAGAATTTGTCTAAAGTCTCAAATTCCTGCACGGTTAAGTACAGTTTGTCTTTTTAAAATACCACTTTACAAGTTTCTACATTTTATTTGGGATAGTAGGAGAGCACATAAAATCCATCAAGTTGTCATCCATAATTGGTTGCACATGGTAAATTTTGATGGAAGTTTTTTTTTGCTGGTTTCAAAGCTAGTATAAACGTGGGATACACAGTGTCAATGAAACACGGTCTTTCTCTAGTTTATCTATTTTTTATTGAAATAAAGTTTTACACAGCAATTAAAAGATTTAATCTCCTTAACAATTAAATGAACTAATAATTTTGTTTCTCCTTAAGGAAGCTCGCAACTCGAGAAAAGTTTCAAAATTCTTCGATTTCCCTTTGAATACTCCAGTAATATCTGCCCCTGCTATAGCATGGAGTAGTTTTGCATTAAAACTGCACAGAAAGGTCTTACGGCGAATTTGAATGATTCTAGAGTAAATGCAGCGAAAGAGGATGTTATTCGGCAATAAAGGTATCTACCTAAAAGCCAATACTAACATTCTGTATCTGAAGAAAAAATATTACATAATTTGCTTTGCACTTCTACTAGTTGCCTGCTCAAAATGAAAAATAATTTTTGTATCGGCTTCATATTTGGTTTATAATTTATTATAGCAAGTAGATTGGAAAATAACACAGTACTTTTCAAAAGAGCATATATATTATATACATATATATATATATATATATATATATATATATATATATATATATATATATATATATATATATATATATATATATATATATATATATATATAATAATAATAATATAATAATTTTATTTCACCAATAAAACAGATGTACATAATATGCAATCAGCAATTGGAGAAAACGTCACGAAGAGTAAATCTAGTATACCTACTTATAAAAGTACATCGTCATAAAAGTTACAGGTAAGTATATAAATAATCACTAAAAAAGGAACAATACAAATACTACATTAGACGCGTGCATTTTTAAAAACAACAAAAAAAAACTAAACTAAAAACTAATTTAAGAACTCTTGCACAGCATAAAAATTACCCTCCACCAGATATTTTTTTAATTTACGTTTGAAGGATTTAAGATTATCAGCATCTTTAATACCATTATTTAATTTATTAAAAAACCTACATGCATTATATATCACATTTTTTCGGAAAAATGTGGAATTATGTAAATTAGGTAGAAGAAATGTTTTATTTCTAGTACTGTAACCATGTGAAGCGCGATTGCTTTGAAGTTTTTTAGTATTCTGATATGCAAAACGGAAACTTTAAATATGTAAATTCCAGCCAAGGTCAATATTTTTAATTGCTTGAAATAGTCTCGACACGAATCTGTACATGAAAGACCACACAAAATTCGTATAGCATATTTTTGAAGCAAAAAGACTAATATAATAGAATAATATACCGACATCATAGCATTTTGACTACAGTAATTTGACAATGATTTCAAACCATAACAATTTTTTCTTAACCGTATGCATAGACTTTCTATATGATTTTCCCATCTTAGGTTTTCATAAATTTCCAAGCCCAACATTTCTGAGGACTTGGAAGGTGTAATAAGACCAAGGTCAGATCCATGAAGTAAAAATTGTCATTTTTTTGTTTTTTATTTGAAAATACGACGAAATTAGTTTTACTTTGATTTATAACCAAACCATTTTTTTGGACTACAACATAATACCATTATAAACCAAATCTGCTGTTCTTTTGAGAGATAGTGCACTCTTTTCCACGATCACCATGTTTGTATCATCTGCATATGATATGACAGAAATACCAGTGGACATATTCATTAAGTAGGAAGTGAGATCATTAGAATAAATAAGATATAGTAGTGGACCAGGGACTGAACCCTGGGGAACACCCTGATTTACTGAATGTTTTGATGACAGAAAATAACAGAATTTGATGCGTTTTGCTTAGGCAATTCATTATTTAAAAGCATTTGTTCAATAAATGTATTACTCAAAGTTCCTGTAGTCCCCACTGGGACAGACGGGGATATAAAAAATTACTATCGGAGGATGGTTTATCTTTTTCTATGACATTTTTCTACACCGTGCACACATTACTTACCACATCAATCACATTATTAATCAGTTCTTTTACCTCAGTATCTACTTTACTACATTCGCTCGAGTTACAAAGATTTATCCTATTTATATTATTATTTAAATTACAGGCCGGCAAATTCTGTGTTATAACTGATTTTAAAACAATGTTTAGATTATTCGTTTTGGTATTAACGTAATTAGCCAATATTTCGCACATTTTAAATTTAGTAAAACGATATATTCTATTATACTTAAGATTATATATGATTCTTATAGACCTGTTAAATCTCAACCTATTACTAATACAAATATTAAACAATTGTAGATACTATAATGTCTTTTTACGTCACATTTTATAGACACGATTAAGTTTGTATATTTTCCAACTGCTAAAATTGATTCCATTATCCTTGTGTTTATATGGTATGCACAGTTTAGATCTAATAATAAGATAACACAGTCATTTTGATCAAAACTAGAGCTCAAGTTGTAAGCAGAATGAGCCAAATCACTTAGGTTTGCTCCATGTTTAACCCACCCTTCGATTATGCATTCTTCCTCGGTTATCTGATGTTTTCTCAGTACATGAGCACAGCCCAATGACGGACGGTCGCCTATTACCAGCACTCTGCGTTTTCTTATGTTAACTGTGTGACTTACCAGAGAATTAGAGGATGATACATTCGCTATTTCAGATGTCTTACTCAGTAAATTTTTAACATTTATCACTGGGACTGGAGAAGGAGCTCTCGATTCACTTGCCCCTAATTGTGTCATCGGTGCTATTTACAATGTTTGTTTGTCGATGCATTCGTCTGTTTGCACCTCAGAGTCTATCACCATCTGGAGTTTCGTTTGTGTTTCTGCGGATACAGTTTCTTTGTCATTACGTAACTGGTCTAGATGTATTTTGTTCATGTTTTCAATAATACTTTTTAAATTTTGAATTTCCTCCTTTTTGTGTTTTAGGTCCCTTAATAAAAAGTCGAACTTTTTCTTGTTTTTCTCATTTTCATGCTCCAAGAATTCAATCTTAGAGTGTCTGTCAGCCAATTTATTTTGTAACGATAAAATTATAATTTCTTGTGTATCTTTGTTCTCGTTACATTCAGCTTCATCACAGGTAATACTAGTATAGCTTATGTTATACGAATTTTTTTCTACATGTTCAGTAATTAAAGGACTTTTTCGGGATGTTGACCTTAAAAGTCTTCCTAAATTTGTACTTGGTTCACCCATGCTCAAAGCGAGCTGTCAAGCGAGCACTGATCCTTTGGATAAAACACTATTTATTCCAATTTATTATAATACTGCACTATTTATTCTTTACTTTGAACGATGCTGCCACAATCGTTTATTTCCAAAGTTTTCAAGACCCCTTTCTGGTCGTTAATGCTGATAAGCAAAACAATACTACCATAAACAGAGTTTCTTTACTATACAAATTGGAAAGATTTGGAGGATAGTTTTTCACGTTTTACACGGATAATTGAATGCGTACAGATTTGAAAATAACTCAGTTACATTGGCACAATTTTCACGAACGGATACACATGAAACAGTACATAGATTTAAGCTATTACAACACGAAAAGAACAAATTACTTCGGAGCACTTAAACGCGTGCATATTCTTCACACGGTGCTATCACCATATATATATATATATATATATATATATATATATATATATATATATATATATATCTATTTGAATTTAAACGTTAAATAAATGTTTATCATTTTGATTTTCACGGTTAAAGAGACATACGATTGTTATAACGACTTTTAGTATCTCCCTGCCTCCTTACCAACTTCACGGTTTCTTAGAAATAGGAAAATCAAACATTTAATTTCCTTAATTCCGGACAACATTCTTTTTAAGCACAAGTTCTCTCCTTAGTATCATTATATGTTCTCAATTCTCCCCCAAATAAAATACTTTGGGAGTAAGGAGAATCAAAGAGCTTTAGATGAGCGTGTAAGTGTTTTAATTTTCTTTGTATTACTTATAACATGATTGAAAATAAAACATGTTCCAATTTAGGGGTAGTTTCTCCTCCCTTAATGTTTTTAGTCAAAATATTTTTACAGGAATGGTATAGGGGTAATTTGCATCATAAGGCAATTTACCATTTTGTGGGTACGGGCGATGACGTCGTATATAGTTGCGTCTAAATTTATTTTTATTTTCTCTAGTTTCGTTCATTACTAGTCGGTATTATGATTTTGCTTATATGTTTACTACCTGTGCTCTATATTGCCTCTTGTTACTTGCATAGAATCATGCTGGTCACTACAACCTGTATCCCATAATCTCTTTAAACTTTTCTAACACGTTAAAAAATCTAAAAACAAATCTTTTGATACACAATGTTTGATAACATGTTTCTCAAACGGCGAATCTCATTTGCTCGAAATTGTGCCCCTAGACCTGCAGGCACGGAGCAAACCACCTCGCCCTCACCCCAGTCCACTACTGGGCGCGGGTAAGCTTAACAAAATAATTACCATTATTAATTACCATAAATTCAAATATTGTTTTTTTAGGATACTATGGAATTTTAATAATATTCATCGTCTGCTCTGTTCAAATATATACTGCAGTTCTATTGGGAAGATGTTGGACATTAGCAGAAGAGATGTATCCATCTATACAAAGGAAAAATCGATATCCTTATTCGGCTCTGGCGGAAGTGACTTTTGGGAAATATTCTTCCTACTATGTGACGTTCTTAGTAGACCTTACAGTTTTTGGTGGAGGGATACCGAATTTAATAGTTGGTAAGTGGTAAAATAAAAGCAAACGTTTACGTTACTAGTGGGTCATAGTTATTTATAAGTTAGAATTTTTTATTAATAGGATGTGCACCAGAGTTAGTGATTGTGTTCTATATTCACAACGGTTTTTTAAATAAAAGACAACGCGTTTTTTAAAGACAACCACCACATCTTGTATTTAGTTGAATATCCGGTTTCTTCGCTAGACTTAAGTTTAGGTTAACATATGATACTATGCTGCTTAGATAGCTAAGCTGTTGTAAAACCATACTGAATTTTACGTTTGTTTTTTAAATATTGTAAAAATCGTCATATGATCGTCTTATGTTTAAACTGGATATGTAGCCCTGAAGAACACTAAATTTATTTTCGAACAGTCTGACCTTTTTATTTTATTTTCTGTCTTAAACTACCTATCCCATCTATTACTGAATATTTCATTCAATCATATATTCATAATATGCAGAAAACAAGAGAAGAAAAAATCATAAATTCATGGAATAAATCAAAAGCACTAGGTATTATCTATATAGCATATTTTTGAATGCGACAAAAAAAAATAAACCGACAATATTGTAACATTTAGTTTAATGAATCATTTCAATTTTGCCAATATTTCAAAATTCTGCAAGTTATATAATTTGTATAAGGTAGCAGTTCTTAAAGCGTTTGGTTTAATATTTCAGGAATTTGGCAAATTTCCACAATATTTTTAATGATTTAGTAAAAGCACAGAAAACAAGGTATTTTTCAGAGTAATGAACGATTTGTTTCATTTCTTTACTTCCAAACGGTTAACTAAAAAAATATTTACTTGATACACTTGTGATTCCTATAGGTTGGTAGGGACACTCGAAAAAATGTTCTTTATATCGTTTCTAATTTGAAAGCCGTGTGCAAAATTTAACACTGGTAGTCAGCATTCAAAATTAAGAGGTATTACAAGATTATGGCTCACAGCCTTTTAATTTTTCTGTCCCAAGATGTTAAAGGAAATGTAGGTTAGTTAGTGAGACCAAATCTTGCATTTTGAACTATAACAGCTTTGTTAAAACTTTTACTTACTAATTTTCTATTTTGAAATCGAACACTTCACACTTGATTGCTAATTTTGATTATCAGCACAATTATATGTCATTCTTATATATTTAAAGCTATTTTTTTAATGTTTTTTTTATTATGCAAATTGATGTAACTAACAAAAACGACCATTTTAAATACAAGTTGCTAGAAGTATGGAAAAATTAAATGTTTCAACTTTTATTTATTCACTAAAAATCCTTTCCACTCGTTTAAATGTCACTCGAAGAAATTTCTCGAAATTATTTCAAAAATTTTAATGGGAATAGGATGGTTCATTGTCTCATCGAGTTAAATGTTTTTTTCTGTGAAAAATTTGATGTTACTCATTAACCAAGCAATTTAAAAGAAAAATCTGTAAATAAGGCCAAAATATACATTTAGGTCCAATAAATATCTAATTATTAATAATTGGTTGTACTTGGGATGTTACAATAAATCAAAATAAATAAACATATATGTAGGGATTCCTTTTAAATATTAAAAGTTTGTAGTCAAAATTCGGAACTAGAAAAAGATATGACAACGCTGTCAGTGTAAAAATGTCTTTACACCTTATTACACCAACTGAAATTTCTATCTAATATGTTGGTAACGACAAAAGTTATAAAGTCAACCCCAGGTTTGTGGTATCCAATTCTCCAAATCACAAATTAGCCATTTCTTCACTACCCTTACGTAAGGGTTGCTAGACGTCCCGATTTTCAACTACATGTCCCGATTTAAATGTTTAAAGTCCCGATTTTTTGACATTTTAAAGTCATGTAGAATATAAGCCGTTTAATTTACATCAAAATGGTTTGCATTTCTCTATTTTAGTTTCAAAAGATCTGATCTGATCTATCAGTAGGATTAACAAATACTTGTTGTGAATTAGTGATTATTATATTAAAGACAAGAACCAGAACCCTACTCTGTAGCCAGTCTATTTTTTTTGGAAGACATACTTATGCGAAAACTTTTGCTCTAAATGTTATAGTCTTTATGGTACTATATGGAGTCTTCATAAGTGAGATTTAAGATTTCAAAAATAAGTATAACCCACTGACATGCAAAATAAATATGAATTAAACACAGAAATGGACTATTAACCATATTCAATTTAAAACTTGTTTTTTGATGTTTGTCTAAGTTTTCAGCTGCTCAAAACTTGGAACTTTTGGGATTAAGAATAAGCAATAGCTCTTTTGACATATCATTCTGCTATTGGATCATAATTTTGGGAACAGTATTATGTCCAGTTCTATGGTTCGGCAGTCCCAAGGACATGAAGTAAGTATTGTAAAATGCAGGGTATTCCAGCCGAAAGTGAAACGCTAATAATTTCTATACCAGGGTATCTATCGGAATGTGCGGTGTGTTTTGATCGAAATCATTCGCCTTAAAATTTTCTTGTCGTAGATAATTATGTATGTATGTTTTCTGTATGTCTTTTAATAATACCTATTTAAGGAATTTACAAGTCAGTAATAGTCATATCCTATGATGAAGCTTTTAACAATAAAATATAAATAATACAATAAACCATATTTCTGTACAGGTAATGAAGGAAAATTGCTTACTTTTGTTTTGCTATTTAGAACAAGACACAAGTGCTGAATTTGCTGTGCATTCTGGTTAACACATTTATAGATTTGTAACAATAAATATTCAAAATTTTTAGATCCTGAATGCTCTCTGGGAGGAATGAAAACATAGGTCAGGATGCCCACTCAAGGGGATCAGATCTTCCTATCTAGCTTCGCCTAAGTGTGTATTCAAGACGTGTTCTTGCTATAAAAGAATTAACAAATCAATCAATTTTGCAAGTGTTGTTTTTTTATTATATCCACCCCTTTATTTCTCTCTCAGGATAATTTCGCCGTCTTTCAGATATCTCTATGGCCATGGCAAAAATTATTTTTTTAATAAAAATGTTTAGTTATGCTGCAAGGGCGGATCTCGATGTCGATGAAATGGTCGAGAAAATGAAATACGTATAAGATAAAGTGAGGATTTTTTCTCCTTTTTTTTGGTCATCCTGGACCTCTGGATCCAGCTCAGGGGGCGAATTATGATTGTCAGTTGATGCAGTGCTTATTTTAGCCAATTCTTGCTTAAGGTGGACGATGCTTGTTTCACCACTCCTCTAAATCCACCACTGTGTTGTTAAAAATAAGTAGAGAATTTTTAAAAATATTAATAACAAAAAAACTATAGCAAAATCCAATTTTCCCAATTTTTTATATATATATTGTGTAGGTGATCTTAATAGGATATATAAAGTAACAAATTGATGTTACACTAGGTCACCATTCGCTAAAATAAATAGGATTTATTAAATTGCCGGACACGAAAAAAAACCGGGCGGTCCTTAAAATAAAGGTTCATGGTCTTAAGCAAGCGGAAAAGTAAAATTTGTGTATGCAAATAAATTTTATGTTATTTTATTTGTTGTAATAGTTTGCCGCTTTACCTATAAAGTGCTCCAGCTAAGCAGTACGGAAAATTAATAGAGGATTTAGTAAATTTCGCACTGTTCCACTTGTAATTGGGACATGCCTAGAGTCTCCATGCACTCGCCGCTAGAAGGTTCTAGCTATTTCCAGTGGTGCCTATACATTTCGAGCATTTGTTTTCATTCTATATAAATGCGTTGCGTTGAATTTGAATTATTATTTCGAAGTAACGATGGCGAGCAAAAGAGGAAAAACAATTCGAAGCGGTGCACGTGAAGTTACTGCGAGCGTTATAGAGGCCTGTACTAGAGAAGCTGAAAATAATAGTTTGACTATTCCAGTTCAAAATCGAACAGAAAGCGCTGCATTTTACACTGGTGTTTCGGAAAGTAGTGTAAGAAAAAGTCAAAGAGAACATAATGATCGCTCATGTTCTACTTCACCTTTAAAATCTCCTGGTAAAAAAAGCCCCCATTATCATACAAAGATAAAATTGACGATGGTGATTTTCAAGTAATTCGACGAATAATGGAGGATTTTTATATAAACTTGAAGAAGGTTCCGACCTGCAAACCCCTACTTCGTGCTGCAAAGAACAAGAAACAAAAGATTTTCCGTACGGGTTTAAATCCTTAAATCGGCTTTTACGATCAAATGGTTTTGTTTGGCGCAAGTGCCAAAATAAACGAAAATTGCTCGTTGAGAGACCAAATATTTTTCACTGGCGGGTGAAATATCTATCAACTGTAAGGCAATATAGGCAATATTGTGTATCTAGACGAAACCTAGTAGAAAACGAGTAGATAATGATATGACAGTAAACAAATGCTGGCAAAGTGAAAGTGTTACAGGTGTTGTTCAGGGAATCCGCTCTAGTAGTCGCTTTGTTATAGTTCATGCTGGTTCAGAAGGCGGATTTGTTCCAGGTGCTGCTTTAGTTTTTCGCTCGGGACAAACAACTGGAGACTATCATGGACAGATGAATAGAGATAAATTTGAAAAGTGGTTGCTCGAGGAGCTTCTACCTAACATTCCTCCCAAATCAGTCGTGGTAATGGATAATGCGTCTTATTATTCTCACGTAGAAGATATAGTGCCAACTAAATACTCTACAAAAGCTCATATGATATCGTGGCTTAAATCGAACAATCTTGGATGTGATCCAACATGGAGAAAATATCAATTAAATGAAGTAATATCAGCCAACAAGCCTAGAGAAAAAAGTATAAAATTGACGATCTTTTACGTAACCTCGGTCATACACCTTTAAGGCTGCCTCCAAACATGTGCGACCTCAACCCTATTGAACTTGCATGGGCAGGAGTAAAAAAATATATTCGAGAGCGCCCGGTGAACTTTCAATTAAAGATTTAAATAAAATAACATAAAAAGCGATTGACTCAATATCGGCTGAAAATAGGAAATCGTATGTTAAACATGTTCGTTCTATTGAAGATAAATACTGGGAAGTAGATGGCAAAATCGAAACGGTTATTTATGACTTAGTTATCACACTGGGATCTTCAAGTAATGACGACGAAACCTCATCATTTTCAGAGGAAGATAACGATTTAGAAGGAATCGAACCATTATAATCACAGCCGTCAACCTCAAAAATGGCTTAGTTTTTTTTCATATATTTTATAAAATTGTTCATAAAGTAGCTGTCAATAAACTAGTTCAAAATAATGAATTTTCTGTTCAATACCGGGTGTCAAAAAATATCCAATATTGCATTTAATATTTGAAAAACTACAGAACTCATATTTTTCCAAAATTAACAGAACAATGTAGTTATAGTAGGGGAGCCAGCACTGATTCCAGTGAACAAAATTTATCAAAATTTTAACTCATGCAGTTCGACTTTGGGCTATTCCGGTATGCCAAAAGTGACCGTTTGTCTCCGTCTGTCATATTACATTTTACAGGGGGCGTCATTGTAAAGTACTATATAGGGCTTTTCCTAATTGCGTGCTAATGTTAAAGGAGGGTGATTCTCGGACCTTTTTAAGAAAAAGACCTTTTTAAGGAAAATGTTTAATATGAACCTAAAAGTCTTAACTTTGGAGATACGGGGTTTTAAAAAACATTTTTTTTAAATACTAATTCTGATGCTATTATAGATAAATACCTGTGTGAAATTTGATACACGCCTTTTATGCATAAAAGAACATTTTTTATTAACAATCAATTTTTGAAATTTCTACCAGTAGCGTGCATATGTAATTAACCTTGGTAAATCCGTATGCTCCTTAATGCATAGAAGACGTGTATCAAATTTCATGCAGTTATGTACCGGGTGGCCAACTAAGAATGGACGCCGGCCATAACTCGCTAACCGTTAATCATATAACTTGGGGGAAAAAAAATTATTAGCTAAATCGACTAAGAGAAATCGCTGGAAAATATTTTGAAGTTCCGCATATGGCCGCTAGGGGGCGCAACTGTTATGGTCAATCAGAAAAAGGGCTGTTTCTTAAAAAATATTCATGTAAAGGTATATTTATAAATACTGCCATCGTAAAGAGTAGAAAAATTGTGATTTTTTTGTTAAGGATATTTTGCTCTATCTCGTAAAATGTAGTGGTGGGGGAAGGTCAAACATGTTTTTATTTAAATGTCAATAACTCCGTTATAAGTCAACGGAATTGAACAAACTAGGTCTCGTTTAAAAGACCCCATCTTAACTAATAATCTGATGTAAAAAAAAATCCGATTTGATTTCGCCGTGGTAACTAGAGGGCGCTGATTGACATCACAACAATTATTACGCATTATTTTGAAAATTTTAAATAGCACGCTATATATCTTTTAACACAATTTAATAGAGGAGGAAATTCTCAATAAGTCAGTGCAAATTTCAGCTTCCTAACTTTTTTCAAACCGGAAATATAAATAAAACAAATATTAGGGCGCTGGGTACGCAACATCTCCCTAATCTGTATGGACATAGCCTACATCACAATAATTCAGTAATAATACCACAGATAATATTCAACGCAAATCGCTAAAAATTATACTAATGTTCTGAAATAACCACCAGGTGGCGCAGTAGGAGTCAATAAGTGCAATATTAAATTTTCATTATAATGGGAAATGAAAGCCATTTAAATGGAACGTGTGAAAGAAACGATAATAAAAATATAATTCAATTAATGCCGCCCTAAATGTTCAAATTGTCGGCCATCGTTTTCGATGCACTTATGCATCCTATCTCGCGTGGATAAAACTGCAGCCTCCAGTTCAGCAAATGAAATAATATTTATACAGTCTCTTATTCGCTGAATCATATTTTCCCGTGTAGTGGGTCTGGTGGCAAAAACTAAATCTTTCACTCGACCCCATAAATAAAAATCTAAACACGTTAGGTCGGGTGACCTAGCTGACCATGGAAGGGTGTCGCCTCGCCCTATCCATCGGCCAGGATAGTGGGCATCTAAAAATTCCCGAACGTTGACGGCGAAGTGCGCTGGACAATCATCGTGCTGGTATACCAATCATTGTCGGACGTTCAGAGGTACGTCCTCCAACAAAATCGGCAATTCCTCCCTTAAAAATCTTAGATATCTCTCACCATTCAATGGATTATCGAAAAAAAATGGTCCGATAATTCGTCCGCCTAAAATCCCTGCCCAACAATTTACAGACCAACGGCCTTGGTGCTGGACTTCGCGCATCCAATGTGGATTCGTTCTGGACCAATAATGTGTATTGTGAAGATTGACACGTCCATCGCTCTGGAAGGTAGCCTCATCGGTCCACAATATTCGCCTCAAAAATTGCCGATCTTCCCTCATTACACCCAAAAGCCAGTGACAATGGTTTAGTCTGTGATCAAAATCTGCAGCAGTCAATTCCTGATGCAGCACTAAGTGATATGGATGTAACCTAAAACAAGATGAAGATATTTAATTGATGTTCCAGGAAATTATTGGTTTTCTAGGCTTAAAGACCTATGTGACATCAGAATCACGTGACTTTTGTTAAAAAATATGTCCAGTTTATATTTGCAATGTCGTTGCTTACCTGTGCTCTTTGAGTATATTTTGAACAGTGGTTCGCGTTACTCCTAGGTCTAGCGCAATAATTCGAGTACTTAGTTGAGGATTAAACTCGATATACGCTAGCACATTAATTACATTCTCTTCGGTGCGTCCTCTGCGTTGTCTGCGGTATACGGGAATATGCACGTTTCCAGTGGTTCGCAAACGTTGGATCACTCGAAGAAAAACCTTTTTACTTGGGTGGCGTCTCTGCGGATATTCCTGCGCATATACTCTTGCAGCAACCGTAGCATTTCTCAAACATTCAAAATAAACACCTATCATGTCGAATAGTTCTTGATTTGTATAAATCATTTTGTTCTTAACACAACGCAACACGAACAATAACAAATCTTGAACAAGAGAAATACGAACTACAACAATAACATGAACAACAGCAACTAGAAAAACTCAAAAAATACGAAAATCTCGGACAAAAACGCGAAATGATAGCAATACTATTAGGAAATTCAAGAACGATAAATAGCAACTAAAAGGCACTGACAAGAAACTATTGTTTATTTTTTGACGTATTACTTTCAATTTTGTTTTCACAGCCTACTATTTTTTTTGCTTGATGTAGCAGAAAATTGCTAAGGAATTATTATTTATCTATGTTTTTAGTTTATTGTTATTCTTGTGCATAAATTGTCGATTTTAAGAAAGACGGAGATTTGCAACGGTCGAATATATTAGGATTTTTCTTATTTATTACCTTATAATATCTAACTTACTGAAAATAGAGTAAAATACAAAAAAATATAGAGAAAAGTAAAATTGCGAGTAAAACTATGCTTATTAACGTCTACTGCGCCACCTGGTGGTTATTTCAGAACATTAGTATAATTTTTAGCGATTTGCGTTGAATATTATCTGTGGTATTATTACTGAATTATTGTGATGTAGGCTATGTCCATACAGATTAGGGAGATGTTGCGTACCCAGCGCCCTAATATTTGTTTTATTTATATTTCCGGTTTGAAAAAAGTTAGGAAGCTGAAATTTGCACTGACTTATTGAGAATTCCATCCTCTATTAAATTGTGTTAAAAGAGATATAGCATGCTATTTAAAATTTTCAAAATAATGCGTAATAATTGTTGTGATGTCAATCAGCGCCCTCTAGTTACCACGGCGAAATCAAATCGGATTTTTTTTTTACATCAGATTATTAGTTAAGATGGGCTCTTTTAAACGAGACCTAGTTTGTTCAATTCCGTTGACTTATAACGGAGTTATTGACATTTAAATAAAAACATGTTTGACCTTCCCCCACCACTACATTTTACGAGATAGAGCAAAATATCCTTAACAAAAAAATCACAATTTTTCTACTCTTTACGATGGCAGTATTTATAATATACCTTTACATGAATATTTTTTAAGAAACAGCCCTTTTTCTGATTGACCATAACAGTTGCGCCCCCTAGCGGCCATATGCGGAACTTCAAAATATTTTCCAGCGATTTCTCTTAGTCGATTTAGCTAATAATTTTTTTTCCCCCAAGTTATATGATTAACGGTTAGCGAGTTATGGCCGGCGTCCATTCTTAGTTGGCCACCCGGTACAATAGCATCAGAATTGGGATGAAAAAAAATTGTTTTCGTTTTAAACTTTACCATCCTGTATCTCAAAAGTTAAGATTTTTAGGACATAAAAACACCTTTCTAACATCAGCACGCAATTAGGAAACGCCCTGTATAGTACTTTACAATGACGGCCCCTGTATAAAGTAATATGACAAACGGAGACAGACGGCGACTTTTGGCATACCCGAGTAGCCCAAAGTCGAACTGCATAAATTAAAATTTTGATAAATCTCGTTCATTGGATTTGATGCTGGCTGCCCTGGGAAAATCTGGACATATAAATCGTGTATCACTATACTGGGTGGTCCAATAATAGTGGACGTAGGCAGTAGCCCGGGAACCGTTAATGATAGAACTCAAGAAAAAATATATTTATAGGTAAATCGATTAAGAAAAATCAAAGTTAAATCATTTTAAAATTCGAAAGTTCGCCGTTTTTGCAACACAAAAGAGATATAGATATGCGGTACACGAAAGAAAACAGACAAATATAGATAAAGGTTCATTAAGCATAGTTACATTTTTTAATTATCTGAAGTGCGTATAGTTAACAAGTAGTCCCATATTATTTAAAGAACGACGGGACACCACTGGTTTAAAGAGATTTCTTGGCCGACCTTCCTAAACCGATTGACTTCGCCCGGTTTTCTTTCGTGTCCCACACTTTAATATTCAGAAAAATTTAGGGGAATATTGGACATTTTTGTATAAAATATGTGTACCTTTTTTGTTATTACAGGTTACCTTTTCGTTTTCGCAATATTAGCATTTACAATTCATCGTTAGGAGTTTTTTAGTTCAATCGTTAAATACATTCAAATATATAATAATAATATTATAATAATATTTAATAATAATAATATTTATTTATTCATCAAGAACGATATACAACAACAAAGCTTTTAACAATAATAATTTCTTAAAGCTATGACTGCAAAATGGACCGAAGTCTGTGTATGCAGTTCTCTAGTAATAGTTTCTAGAATTTGTAATATTATGTACACTTTATATTATAAATTTTTTTATATTTCTATAAAGTAACATCATGGCAATTTTAACTTATTGTATTTAATAAATTTTGTAAATATGCACTATAATAAATGGCTTAACACTAATTTATTCATTAATTCCAGTCATTAATTAAATGTTCTGTATTGGTGTATGATTTAATTTTAAGTTGCAATGGAAGAGCATTATATAGTTTTGGGCCAACAAAGGAAATATGCCTCTGGGCAGCCGAGAGTGACACATGGTAGCCGCACTCTTTGAGAAGCAAATTGTCTAGTATTTAAGTTATGATTTATGCTTTGTTTATAGTACGGCACTTTAATCATAAATCTAATAACTGCCTTCATATACAGGTGTTGAACAGTTAACAATTTACTTTCCTGAAACAGTGAAATAGTTGGGTATCTTTTGTTTTTAAATAACATTATTTTTATTATATATTTCTGGGCCACACAGATGGCCGACATGGTAGCCCTGCAGGCATTACCCCATGCAGCAATTCCATAATTAATTATATATTCTACAAGCGAAAGGTACACTATTTATAGATCTTTTAATTGGAGAATGGATCTTAATTCGTAAAATGTATAAATAAGTTTTCTGATTTTTTGCGTAGTGTATTCAATGTGATTCCTCCATGTCATACCTTTGTCAATTAATACACCTAAATATTTTACATTCCGTGCTCTACTTATACTATCGTCGCATTTACAAATATTGTTTGTCATTATATTACAAGGAGAATTATGTATTTTTAATCTTTGTACATATGTCAGAGATTTTTGAGTTAAACCAAAAGTTAAAAATTTTGTCTTATTCACATTTAATGATAAGTAACTATTATTCAACCAATTTTTTAATTTAGTTATAGCTATTTGGTGTCACTGACTATTAATGCCGTATCATCTGCAAAACAAAAAACTTTTCCCTCATTTAACTCTGTCAGTACATCATTTATATAGATGTTAAAAAGTAGTGGGCCAAGTACTGTGCCCTGCGGCACCCCAGTATCCACCTCCAGCGAGTTGCTTGAGATATCTTCAATTTTGATTCTTTGCGTCCTCCCGCTTAAGTATGATTTGAGGAGATTAAATGCCACACCTCTTATGCCGATTCTACACAATCTCTCTAGAAGGGTTTGGTGCGCCACAATATCAAGTCCAAAAAAATTCCAACTACCCTCCTACCAGCATCTATATTTTGGAGAATTTCACCTGTAACTTTACACAGTGCATTTTCCGTATTAGTATCTTCTCTAAAAGCATATTGCTCCGCGGATAATATATTACATTTTTTCAAAAAAGATGACAATTTAAAGTTAATACACTTTTCTTTTGTTTTACTTATTGTGCTTATCAATGCAATTGGTCGATAGTTTGTCGTAACCCTGCTTAAACAAGGGAACTATGATAGCTCTTTTAAGGGCACTCGGGAAGATGCCCTTGCTAAAAACAAGGTTCACTATGTGTATTAAGGGTTTAAGTAGAAATATGTGATTGTTTTTGATCATCTCTGAGGTAATGTTGCCATCCCCACCCTCAACATTATTTTTTAGCGTATTAATTTGTAAAATTATTTCATTTTCTGTTACCGGGATAAAATAAAATTAATTTTGGTTAGTGGGATCCCTTCGTTCACCACCTCTGTGTGTGGTTTTAATATCCCTGGCTAACCTTTTACCTATGGTACTAAAATGAGTGTTGAACTTATTTGCAATGTCAAACTTATTTGTAATTTCAACGTTGTTACTATCCACTATGCATTTAATATTGGAGAAGTTGGCCTGATCACCAGTAGCCTCTTTTATAACCTGCCATGTTTTTTTTACATCTTTAGAGTTTTCCTGAATTTTTGTTTTATAATATTCATATTTAGTTTTTTTATTAATTTTAAAAGATTAAACCTATATTGTTTGTATCTATTTAAAGCTTCAATATCATTTATGTGTTTAATATAATATTTTTTTAAATCATCTCTTTTACGTATGGATGTTAAGAGTCCACACGTGATCCAAGGTTTCAATCTCCTGTTTTTATTATTGATTTTATAAATTTTTGTTGCTTTATTTATATATTCGATGAATCTCCCCACAAAAATATCAGTACACCCATCAACATCATCGCAACCCAGAACATCATCCCAAGCTGCCCTCGAGAGCAGGTCAGTTAAAAATTTGTGATTGGGTAATGATCTGCAAGGGTTCTAGTTACTATTACAGGTTTAACAGATTGTATCATGTTTTCCTTATATTTAGCAAAGAAATGATCTATACAGGATGCACTACCAGCTTGTACCCGTGGGGCTTTGTTTATAAAGCTACAAAATCTATATTCACGGCAGATATCTGCCATGACAGTTTTATGAGATATTTTACGTAGAAGTCATAAGCTAAAGAAAGGAAAAGTGTTTATTTTTTGGGAAATATACCTGAAAACGGTTTTATGAATGCCTGGAAAAGTGATTCGTATCCAAGTCCAAGAATCTCATGTGAGGTCCAATTAAATAATTTCAATTTAATATTTTGGTGTAACCCCGTATAATTATAAAAGTGATTCTATGTTACTTATATTGATACAAAAATAAGGAAATTCCACCGATGTTTATAAGAATCTCATGTGTAGTTTTACTATGAAATATGGATTTGTTTATAAATATCGCCAGTTGGAATTCGTGATATACATAAAAACATTAATTTCAATTTAAAATCTCAATTGTTTGGCCAATTTTAACAATATATGACTGCATATTTACATTAACAATTTTATAAAAACAAATTTGTATCTTCTATAATCAAGGAGATAAATATAAAATTGCACAAATGTCCCAACAGAGATAGCGGAAGAATGTTATTATTAAATTAAATCAGGGAAAAATAACACTGACCGACAAAAAATTTTTTTTTTGTTGTAACACAAATCAGAATAGCATAATCTAATAGAATAGACCTATCCAAATACGAAAATAACAAATAGAAAGTTGTAGCACGTAGGGTTTTCTTGTTAGAGTTATAGGACGATATAGAATGCTACGATACTTAATATCTATAGAAAAAATGATTTCAGAAAATTCTTAACCCTGTTTATTGACTATAATTACAGTTTTCGCCTATTAAACATACCTTACATCTAAGAGAAAAGCAAACGAAAAAAATATTAACTTAAAACACTAATTAAACTTTATTTTTTCCGTTTATGAGGTGTCCTATCTTCTCTCTTCAAAAACCAACAGTAGTCATCCATCATGGCTGGATCCCATCGTCCTTGGTACAGAATTTCTATTGTTTTGATATTTTGGTGAAACCTTTCACACTGCTCGTCACTAACAGCTCCCAAATTTTTAGGAAAAAATGACAGATGGGAATAAAGGAAGTGAATTTTTAATGACATTCTGGCACCAAGCGCTTTATAGGCATCTAAGAGTTCATTAACTCATTGTTCATCATTTTCATCCATATTGTTGCCTAAAAATCCTCTTAGTACATTAACAAATGAATTCCATGCTCTGAGTTCCTGCCTGGTAAGCTTTTCCGTAAAATTGACATCGTCCAGCAATTTTCTGATTTGTGGCCCAATAAAAATGCCTTCATTTCACTGGGGAAAGACTTGTCTTAGGTATTTAAATCCATCACCATCTTTATTCAAAGCCTTTACAAAGTTTTTCATCAGCCCAAGTTTAATGTGAAGAGGAGGAAAAATGACAAATTTTTGTTACATAATGCTGATTTATTGCACGGCTGTCCCGTAAACAAAGAAAACAGCAATATTTTGTAAATCCACCCTGAAGTCCCACTAAAATCACTATAACTTTTAAGTATCCACATATCTGCCATTTATACCTATTGTAGTTTATTTTATCTAAAATCGTGCGCATATTTTCATAATTTTCTTTCATTGCAACGGAATGGGCAACTGGTATAGAGGGTTTTAAATTTCCATTATGCAATAACACAGCTTTTAAGCTATATTTAGATGAGTCTATGAATAAGCGCCACTCACGGGGAGAATGTTCAATATCAAGTTACTGCATTAAACTGTCTAATCAGTACACGCGCATAACGAATTTTCCATACTGTAGAATTCAGAAAACATAGCATTTCTTTTTCTGAAATTCTTTGGCCAATAGGTTCCATTCCTTAAGACGGGAACCCAGAAGTTCTGACTGTTGCTTGAATAACCACAAATCACGTACTAAATCATTTTGAACAATCAAATGTGGCTCGCCGGAACTGGGACCTGAGGTAAAAGTGGGATCGGTGCACTGTTCTTCTGAGCTGCCTGATGATGCGTTATCTCCATTACCTCCCAAGTCAATAGCTTGCCAATTTAAAGGCGCAATCGGCACTGGCAAATTTGCATTATGAGGAACAGGTCGTATGGCAGATTGCAAATTTGGATATTTTATATTGTGCTTTCCCTTTCTGGAATAACCATCAGTCTTTGGCAGGCAAAAATAACAGTCGTGAGAATGATTGGTGGGTTGTCGCCATACCATTGGAACCGCAAAAGGCATACTTTTTCTCTTTCCCTTCATCCACTGCACCTAACACAGCACACATGGGGAGCCCACCACTTATCTTGATCTCCAATTAACACACCAAAATATTTAAAATAGGTTTTTGTTACATTTTCGGAAAAAGGCCTGGCTTGTGATTTTACCAGAAATTCTCCACAAATATAACAAAATTTGTCAGGAGAAATTTTGCAACTTCGGCGCGTTTGACTCGACATTTTCGTCTTCACATACACTTGCTTAGCGATACCTCTTCTCACCCAATTCGAAACTCAACAGAAGAGTGATGTTTAAAGTTTATTTTATGTCTAATGTTGTAAACAACCCAGTCTAGGTAATTTTTCCATTGTAAAATGAACCCAATTTAGCCACCCGACAATAAAATTGTTTACCTGCCAATATAAAAGGTTCTAACTAGGCTATTAAAAAATGGTACGTATTAGGGCTTTCCCAATATTTTTTTATTATTGGGAGGGTATTTCTATTGTGAAAATAATGAGCTGGCCTGTGTTAGAAAAATCTCGTCGGCCAGTGTAATTTAGCAACAATGGGGGAGAATTAAAATTTTCGTAATTTTGTATTTTATTATATAATGCTCTGTATATTAATTTACAATGACCTATTTAATAAAAAAAAAGAATTTCACTGAATTATTAAAAATTGTATTAAACCGCCATTTTGTTCCGCCATGTTAAATTGCTACCAAAATTTTACCAATTTATCTCATATCATATCTAATTTTTGTAATTTGGATTAGGTTTGTTTATGCTGACTTTTAAAACATTTTATTTGGCTGCCATTCTGTTCCACCATTTTGAACTTGTACCACAATTTTTATCAATTTGACTCTATACCATTCTTAATTCTTGCACAAAATTTGAAATCAATCTAGTAACTGTGCATCAAAATGCTAAGTTCATTCCTACGTAAAACTTGATTCTTATGCAAAATTTTAGGTAAATATTCTGTATTTATTGAAATTTGCAAAATTGCAATGATGCACCTATCACTGTGATCAATTCTAATTTTTTAGGATATTATGTAGTATTTCGGTATTAATAGTATCCACGGTTTATCTCTTGACATGTGGCTGCCTAATTTTTACGGCCAACGAACAGATTCCCGAAAAAGATGTAAATTTCGATACAAATATGGGGTTATGGAAACTGATGATGATTGCCTATGGAATAGTTGCTTTCCAGTTTGACATTCATCCAACCATTTTGACCATACAGATGGATATGACTAACAAAACCAAATTACCAGTGGCTATTATAGGTGGATTTTCCGGTAAGCTAAAAAAAATGACTGGATAATAATAATAATAATAAGGAACCGAGCACAAAAAGTACCGATCTACTATAATTTTCATTACCATGTGTCACATACTATAATAGCAAAGGAAATTTTATTCTTTAATTTGAATAAGATTTTGTGTTATCCTTCTAGAGAGATACTCTAGACCAGCCATGTCAAACGTGGGGCCCGCGGGCCGCATGCGCCCAGTGAGCATTTTTCTGCAGCCCAACTCAGTTTTGAAAACAGCCAGATAATGCGGCCCGTGAACAAGTTGAAAACCGTTTTTGAAAGCGCGCGCCGCTGCAACAACGATTGGTTTAATAAAATGTACAACTGTACAAAGTGCCATCTATGTTTAGGAGGATGAACTACACATACTCAACCTAAAACCTAAAGCCAAATGTTATCGTAGCTTGTTCTATCGCGCAAAAACATAGATGACGCTATCTGAACATTCTGGAAAGAACTCGAGAAATCACAATCCGTATATAAGCCGTGTTCGATTGAGTTCAGTTGTTCAGTGTTTAGTCAGTTATGAGTCAGTTGCTATAGAGCTTCGAGTTGAGTTGCGCACTTATTGTTACAACACTTAACAGTACTTATTATAATTTATTTCGTATACAGTTTTTAACATGTCTCTTTCAAAACCAAGTGGAAGTAAAAGGAAACTTGTAGATGAGCATCGTATCTTTCAAGAAAAGTGGGAATTAGAGTTTTTTTGCCTTGAAGTGAAAGAAAAAATTATTTGTTTGATTTGTAATAGTACAGTCGGTGTCCCAAAATTATATAATATAAAACGTCACTATGATATTCATAAAACTATGTTTGACAAGTATACATGCATGGTCAGAAACGAAAAGTTAAATAAGTTAAAATCACTGTTGAAAGATCAGCAGCTTATGTTTACACGTCCAAAGCAAGAAAATGAATCTGTCCTTCAGGCGACCTACGTACTGTCGGAGTTGATCGCGAAACACTCAAAACCATTTGAATTTATAAAGGAGTGTCTTGTAAAGCCGCGGAAATTGTAATTCCCCGGAGCGTGAAGGCATTTCAAAATATATCCTTGTCCCGCAATACTGTCGCTGAAATAGTTACTGAGTTGGCTGCCAATATAAGTGATCAGATAAAAACAAAATCAGACTCTTTCATTGCATTTTCTATTGTCTGTGATGAAAGTACGGATGTGTGTGGTGTGGAGTAACTCGCTGTTTTTCTTCGTGCGGTTGATACAGATATCAACGTGTATGAAGAATTAACAAGACAAGACACAAAGATCAGAGAAACGGGCAGTGACAAACCAGATTTTCATCATATTCATTGTATAATCCACCAAGAAGTTTTATGCTCAAAAGTGATCAAGCTGGAAAGTGTTTTAAAGTTAGTGAAAAAAATTATAAACTTCATTAGGTCATGAAGCCTTAGTCAGCGACAGTTTCCTGCATTTTTACGTGATTTAGAAAGTGGGTACACTGGTTTACCATATTATGTAGAAGTGCGATGGCTTTCGTGTTCTATAGTACTCGACCGGTTTTGGAAACTCAAAGAAGAAATACGCGTTTTCATGGAAACAAAAGGAGAAGATGTCAGCTTATTATGCGATGTACCTTTTTTACAAGACCTTTTATTTATGGTAGATATCACAAAACACTTGTCGGACTTAAATACGAAATTGCAAGGACCACGTCAAGTTATTGCAGTTATGCATGATCATGTGAAAGCTTTCAAATGTAAGATGTCATTGTGGGAAAAACAGTTAGCAGAGGATAATCTGTCACATTTTCTGACTTGTAAGGCATATCAGGAAAGCACAAGTGTACCAATATCATACAAAATATATTTAGAGAAAATGAGAAGCCTTCTGGCAGAATATGAGAAGCGTTTCCAGGATTTTGGATTTGGTCTTTCACTATCGATATTGGTAAAGTTCTCCCTCACTTGCAAATGGAAGCAATTGAGATTCAGTGTCAGATCCATTTAAAACAAAAATTTGATAGTGTTGGTACATTCGAATTTTATAAGTACTTGCCTGTTCAATACCAAGAAATGAGAAAATTTGACTGTAAAATCCTGTCAATGTTTGGAAGTACCTATAAGTGTGAACAACTATTTTCTTTGATGAAAGGAAACAAATCTCCCGCAAGATCGCGATTGACGGACGCACACTTGGACGCAGTTTTAAAAGTTATTTCCGCCGATAAATTCGAGCCACAAATAGACAACTTAATTAAAGACAAAAGATGTCAAATATCTGGCAAAAGAATTTAATGTTTGTAGTTTTTTGTAATGTCCTTTTTATAGAAAATTTACTACTTGTCCATAATAGTACTTTTTCTCAAGATTTTCAGTAGTTTGTCTTCTTTAAGATAAGGTTTTGCGGCCCACCTAGTAGGTCTTCATGCTTTTGGCCCACCAGTGACTTTGAGTTTGACATGGCTGCTCTAGACCTACTTGAAATGTGTACATATTATTTAAGTTGAAGTAACCTTTTCCTCATAACAAGAGTTTCCTTTTAGCAAATAATTAAACCGCTAGACATTCGAACTATTACATGTAAATTTTTGCACGAAGTTGAAATTTCAATATTCAATAGTATTAGGTATAGAATTTTTGGCACAGATGGGGTAAATGCAGACGTCTTTAACTAATCTGTTTTAGAGAGAGTTTTGTAAGATCTTGTCATTTTCTCAAATTTTTCTTTAAAAAGACTGTTACAAAATATTATATATTATTTTTATTGATATTTTCTAGTTAAAATAATCTAGACTTAAATATAAAAAAAACAGTTTTCTGCGATTTTAGGAAATTTATTTTAGCTCTATATATACAGGGTGGTTTTTACAATATATTGTAATTTTTTTAACATGTTTTCCTAATTTTTTTATGCATTAAACAACTGTTTTTTCTGTTATGATCAAGATTATTTAAGAAAAAAAAATGAAAAATCTCTGAACATGGTTTTTCTTAACAATTTTATTAAAACATTCAAATCTTTTCCTTACGTTTTCATAGTGACTAGTGTGATCATCAGAGCCAAGCGATGTTATTATATGTCCTCTGACTTAAAAATATACTCGCATGCGGAATATTAAGTTAACTATTGGTAAGAACCTGGCCCTGAAGATGATACTGGTCAGTGTCAAAACGTAGGCATTTGTGCAAATTGTTTCGCACATATTTCTTTAAAATAAAAGCATTCATCGGATTTGGGATTTTTTCGTCTTAATGACTATATGCACTCTTGCTTTTATTAACAAAAAAAGTGTTCAACATTTTTTCGATTTTTTCTGGGAATTTTGTTTGCACTTATTATGTTACTAATGAGTAGTAGAAAAAAAGAACAATAAAATTAAAAAGTATATCTCATTTTGTGTCAGTTATCCTCTAAGAAATTTTTGAGGAAATGATAAAGCGTTACATAACACTCTGTATAGTTGTTGTCGCCCTCACATTTACGCCCTCTAGGCTATAAATTTGAGTGTTCACCTATCCAGAGGTTTTATGACTGTATAAACTGGTTGCGGAATTTGTTCTGGATAAAAACCAATTAACCGATTTTTACCAATGATTTTTCTAGACGAAAAGAATATAAAACATAATTTCATTTTGTTATTATTATTTTTAGTATCTCTGCTTATGTTTAGTACAACTGCTGTGATTACAGCAATAAAATATGGATCTGCAACGAAACCTAGTATTCTGGAAACATTACCAACTTCCATACCATTACATTTTGCAGCTGCACTGATAGCAATTCAACTGTGCCTAACTTCAGCTGTCAGCAACAGCGCTCTGTACCAACACATGGAAGATTGTTTAAATATATCGAGAGGTAATGTCAATTTCACGAAAAATGGTTCTGACTGAATGACTGCAATTGTAATGTATTATCATATATATATATATATATATATATATATATATATATATATATATATATATATATATATATATAATATATATATATATAAATATATATATATATAAATATATATATATATATATGTGTTTTCATTCCGGGTGTACATCCGTTCACTACTGTCGTTCTGAAAAGAACAGTTTTGCTGACGTTTCGCCAAAGTCACATTTGGCATTTTCGAAGCTTTCTTTCTCGCGTCCGAATAGAGACTGAAGTGTTGGTGACTGCGACGCTTCCTTTTATGCCCCCACTCGGGGCCGAAGGTTATATCTGCGCAGGCGTTGGTCGTTATTTATGTTTTCCGGATGGTGCTGTTGTTGTTGCGCTAATTGCGCTTGAGTTTTTGCGATTTTAGATTTGTTGATTATTGTCTTCCATACTGTTGGTAGTTTTAATGATTCGTCCCTTTTATTCAAATCACCTTGTTTTTCAATTTCTATGGCTTCTCGGATTATTCTGGTCTTTTAATGTTCTATATTGGCAATCTCCCTACTCCCATCGAAATTTATTTTATGGCCGGTTTCCTGATGATGTAGGAATAAAGCTGAGGTTGTTTGTTTATTTCTGATGCTGAGTTTATGCTCTTCCACTCTTGCTGATATTCGCCTGTTAGTTTGCCCTACGTACAACTTTTCACAGTCGTGGCACGGAATGCTGTACACTCCGTGGTTTTCCAGTTTGATTCTATCTTTTGGGTTTCCGAGTAGTTTACCTATAGTTGTTTGTGGCTTGTGTATTGTTTGTATGTTGTGTTTCCTCAGAATTCCTCCGATTCTGTCTGTTGTGCCTTTTACATATGGTAAGACTACTCGTTGCTTTCCCGGCTCATATTTTTTGTTGTTCGTTGTTCGGGAAACCTGTGCATTAATAGCTTTCTCTATGGTGCGATTTGTGTAGCCATTTTTCTTTAAAGCACTAGATACTATCTTAAGTTCGTTTTGTCTCGTCTGTGTTTCAGTTAGTCGCACGGATCTAGATATCAGAGTATTTGCCACAGCTTGAATTTGTGCTGGGTGATGATGTGATTTTGCATTTAAATATCTGTCTGTATGTGTTGGTTTTCTATACACGGTGTATTCGAAATGTCCGTTATGTAGTTTTGTGACCAAAACATCTAAAAATGGTAGTTTGTTGTTTTCATCTAGCTCTAGAGTAAATTGTATTCTGGGGTGGATTGAATTTACGTAAGTCAGAAATTTTTCGAGCTCTGCATGACCATGTTGCCATATAATACATATGTCATCCATATAACGAATCCATAATTTGGGTTTTAAACTTGCTTTCTCAAGAGCTTCTTTCTCAAAGTATATCATAAATAAATTCGCGACTACTGGTGATAGCGAGGACCCCATTGGAGCACCATCCATTTGTTTGTACATTTGCCCGTTGAAAGAAAAATAAGTATTTTTGAGGCAATGCTCCGAGAGTTCTATTATATGTGCCTGGAAATCCTCGTTCATAGCAATCTTGTATTCGAGTGAAATGCTCCGAGTTTTTTACAAATGAATCAGCTTTTTCTACAGTTGGTTGCATAATTTCAGAAAGGTATTTCTCCAGTTTTTGTAGCGGCGAATTAACAGCACTAACAATAGGTCTGATAGGCGCCCCTGGTTTGTGTATTTTTGATAAACCATAGAGTTTAGGACATCTGCTCGACTTTTCCCGTGGTATGATTTTTTGTTGAATTTCGGGGTTTATTGGTGAACTTTTTATTTTATTTTTAGTTGTTTTTTCTAGGTACGTTGTCGGGTCCCTTGGAATAGACCTATAACAATTGTCTTGTAGGATACCCTGCATTTTTTGTACGTAATCTTGAGTATTCATAACCACAGTTGCGTTTCCTTTATCTGCTGGAAGGATTGTGATGTCTTTATTTTTTCGAAGGTTTATTAGGGCCCTTTGTTCAGTGGCGTTTAGGTTTTGTTTTGGTGTTTTGCTTGATCTTAAAATTCTTGCCACCTCTTGTCGAATCTCCTCTGCTTTTGTTTCTTCAGAGGAGTCAAGGACAGCTTCCACTCCAGCTATTATTTCTTCTTTCGGGATTTCCTCAGGAGATATTGCAAAATGAATTAGAAAATATATAAATAGAAAACAACTAGCCGAGACAGAAAAAGAACTTTTAAAGTTACACCTTAAACTAAGTAATATCATTCACCCTTTATTGTGGAATCGCATAGAAACTTTGGCTTTTTGGCGAACAGAATCAAATAAGAATATTAAGACAGATAAACTTTCGAAAAAGTATGACAATCTTCTACGAAAGTCGAGTCAGCCACAAAAATCATCAGTAGACGTCGATAAATTAGTACATAATATATCATCCTACAGTCTCTCAGAAAGTGAAAAATCCGTACTGAGTAAGGGTTTTAATTTTGCGATATCTCCTAAGGAAATCCCGAAAGAAGAAATAATAGCTGGAGTGGAAGCTGTCCTTGACTCCTCTGAAGAAACAAAAGCAGAGGAGATTCGACAAGAGGTGGACATTTCGAATACACCGTGTATAGAAAACCAACACATACAGACAGATATTTAAATGCAAAATCACATCATCACCCAGCATAAATTCAAGCTGTGGCAAATACTCTAATATCTAGATCCGTGCGACTAACTGAAACACAGATGAGACAAAACGAACTTAAGGTGGTATCTAGTGCTTTAAAGAAAAATGGCTACACAAATCGCACCATAGAGAAAGCTATTAATGCACAGGTTTCCCGAACAACGAACAACAAAAAATATGAGCCGGGAAAGCAACGAGTAGTCTTACCATATGTAAAAGGCACAACAGACAGAATCGGAAGAATTCTGAGGAAACACAACATACAAACAATACACAAGCCACGAACAACTATAGGTAAACTACTCGGAAACCCAAAAGATAAAATCAAACTGGAAAACCACGGAGTGTACAGCATTCCGTGCCACGACTGTGAAAAGTTGTACGTAGGGCAAACTAACAGGCGAATATCAGCAAGTGTGGAAGAGCATAAACTCAGCATCAGAAATAAACAAACAACCTCAGCTTTATTCCTACATCATCAGGAAACCGGCCATAAAATAAATTTCGATGGGTGTAGGGAGATTGCCAATATAGAACGTTATAAGACCAGAATAATCCGAGAAGCCATAGAAATTGAAAAACAAGGTGATTTGAATAAAAGGGACGAATCATTAAAACTACCAACAGTATGGAAGACAATAATCGACAAATCTAAAATCGCAAAAACTCAAGCGCAATTAGCGCAACAACAACAGCACCATCCGCAAAACATAAATAACGACCAACGCCTGCGCAGTGATTATGGCCAAACGTCAGCAAAACTGTTCTTTTCAGAACGACAGTAGTGAACGGATGTACACCCGGAATGAAAACACATTGTATTTTTCCATCCGTGAAGGAGTAAAAATCAACATATATATATATATATATATATATATATATATATATATATATATATATATATATTATATATATATATATATATATATATATATATATATATATATATTATATATATATATATATATGTATATATATTATATATATATATATATATATATATAGTTGTTTTCGTTTTCTTGGCCTTAGTACTTATATTGTGGATTAAGTGGTTTCTTGGGAATAAGGCACATGAATATACTAAATTTCTGTTATATTTTTTTTTTTTTTTTTGGATTTTTCAGGATGTTATCCATGAAACCTTCCAATTACGTAAGCTAAATATTTTATTAATTTTATAATACAAAAAAAATTTTTCGAATCGTTTCCTTTTTGTAGTGTTTCTGATGAAGGTCAACGTTCGACCGAAACGTCAAAGTTATGAAAAAAATATAACAGAAATTTAGTATATTCATGTGCCTTATTCCCAAGAAACCACTTAATCCACTATATATATATATATATATATATATATATATATATATATATATGTATATATATATATATATATATATATATATATATATATATATATATATATATATATATATAATATATATATATATATATATATATATATATTATATATATATATATATATATATATATATATATATATATATATATATATATATATATATATATATATATATATATATATATATATATATATATATATATATATATATATATATATATATATATATATATATATATATATATATATATATATATATATATATATATATATATATATATATATATTATATATATATATATATATATATATATATATATATATATATATATATATATATATATATATATATATATATATATATATATATATATATATATATATATATATATATATATATATATATATATATATATATATATATATATATATATATATATATATATATATATATATATATATATATATATATATATATATATATATATATATATATATATATATATATTATATTTTTATATATATATATATATATATATATATATATATATATATATATATATATATATCAGGGGCGTGCAGTGAAATTTTAAGAAAGGGAAGCAATTTTTAGAAACTTACCTATTTGTAATGTAATTCGATTCTTCGATCATTTTTTGCAAATTCGTCAATGACGTCATCACAAAAACGTCGATGCACCGATATATTTTGCAGAAGTTTATTTTCAATGGACAACAGCGATGTATGCGAAAGTCTCTCCTGCCTGAATTTCGCACGAAATTTTCTATACGTTTAAGTGTTGAAAAATTGCTATCTACTGATGAACTTGTGGCAGGTATTGTCAATGCTAATGCACACAATTTCGATACTTCGGTGTAGGCATTTTCCAGCTCCTTGGCTTTTAAAAATTGCATTAGTTCCTTAACGTTATTTTTTGCGCTAATGTCATCAGTTTCGTAAATCACTTTTAGTTCAGATCGCAGTAACACTCGGTCGAAGAACTGGCCATAATGAAGAAGAAGGATTTAAACGCATCTTCTGGCAAAGTTTTTCCTTTAAATGCATCAAAATTGCAGAGCTCGAGGAATTTAAAATCATTTAAACCGTTAAATCTATAGTTTATTTGTTACTGAATTTGATCGATTATTTCATAAAAGAGGCGTCTGAACGATGAACATCTCCCACCTTGTCTGTTCGAAGACGCTTGGCTTGTGTCTCTACATTTAACGTCATCGTTTTCTCCCAAAATAGGTCAAAGTCATCTTTTTTTTTTGGCTTAACATGGACTTATAATTATCCACTTTTTTTAGCCAAAGCAATATCATTTGTTTTAGTTTGTAATATATTAAAAACATTATCCGAGAATGGAAATATTTCTGAAAATATGTTCAACAAATAATTATAATTAAAATCTCGTTTCAAGCAGCCCAAAAACCCCCTCGAACTATTTATTGCTTCTGAGTCTCACGTTTCATTATTTTCTATTATATTCTCAAATAGTTCAACCAGTGATTCACGATTTTCAGATACTGTTAACACAAGTCTTCCATTATAGTTCCACCTAGTAGGAGCTTCTTTAGGCAATCTTTTGTGGACAATGGAGTCCAAAGCTTGTGTACGTTTTCTTGACTTGGAAAAAAAAGCAGCCATGCCACTTAAAGTAACTTACTTTACTTAAAATACTTTACACTCTTTAATGTGATTGAGTGAATGAGTGGACTGGGATAAAACTAAATTAAATTTGTGAGCAAAACAATGGACAAACACAGTACTTGGGAAAGTTTCTCGAACTTTAGCTTGCAGACCCCCTAATTGTCCTGCCATCACTGCAGCTCCATCATAGCTTTGAGCAACTAATTTTTTCTCTTCATTAATTTCTTTAGTAACGTTATAACCTAAAAATCGCTTTTGATTACTTCCGTCTGTTTTAACGTAGCATATTACTTTAGATAATTGGCTAAAATTAGAGGTATTAGTTGTTTCGTCTAGAACAATAGCAGTGAAACGAGCCTCGCCAATCTCCTTCTTAATTCTTTTAAAATAATGGTTGCAACAGCGGAAATTAAATCATTCTGGATTCGATTCGACGTTCCGCGAAAAATGCTAGACTGCTCTAAATGATTTTTTAAGCAATCATCATATTTAGCCATTAAACTAAGCAAATCTTGAAAATTTCCTCTAGTTTAAGAAACCCTTGTTTTGTCATGACCTCTAAATCCCAATTCGTGCTGTCCGAGAAAACAAACAACATCGATAAGTCTTCTTAATATTTGCCTATTTTTATTGACTAGTTCATTGTGTTGGCGGTGACTAATTTCCAGCTGTTTATTAAAGGCGTGTTTAATTCTGGTTTTGCAGAAGACTTTTTCTTTTATGACGGCCTGCAAATGCGCTTTGAACATAAAATGTCTTTTTACAGCTTTATGGAAATTGTTTAAATCGGAAAAACTAGTTTTATTCTAGAGACCTTTTTCATTTTCAAAAAGTAAACACGGCCGGCAAAATAATTTACTTATATTTTCACACCCTGCTAGCCATTTAAATTGTTCGTATTGTTTTTCCGGATAAAAATGTCTAATACAGTTTTTCATTTTTGTGGTTAAATTTTTAATAGGCGGTTTTGCCCTTCCTTTGGAAATTATTTGAAGCTTATCAGCGAAGTTTGATGTTGAAAATCCCTTTATTATTAAGACACACACCACAAATTCACACACACTTTTCTTACTAAATTCTCCTACTCCAACGATAGCTTCCGCCCCCAGTTAAGCATGCTACTGAAATGCAAAAATTCCAAACAGCCTGTGTAAAGTTCAATAACCCCTGGCTCGAGTCACAGGAAATCAAGCATACAGGACTTGGTTGCAGAGAAGCTAGCGGCCCGCATAGGTTCTATTCCATTTTCTACTGTCGTTCGGTCGGAATCAAGGCCGCATTTATTATGGGCTTCATAATTAAGATAATATTTTAGCATTTTTAATATAAACTAAATTAATGGTTTCCTATTTCAAAAATTACATTTTAGAAGATGTTTTGTAATTTTTCTTGGGGAAGCAATGCTTTACTTGCTTCCATGGACTGATTCACAGCGGAACAGTTATGCAGGGGTATACAAATTTCAACGAAACTTGTAACTAAATGTATCATTTTCTCCAGAGTAAATCAGCTATTCTTAAATCAATATTGAATTCGGAAAACTAGGAAATTCATTTATTATTGCTGTTTTTAACAAGTTTGATGTTTCAATTTTTTGCGATATTTAAGTACTACTCAACAACAATTATCTATTATTAACTCGTATTTGCCGTTTCATTTAATCTGGAGAATATTTTTGCAAAATGGGTAATTCGCAAGAAAATTATAGTCACACACTAGTTAGCTATGTACCAAGACACTACTTTCTGTTTTCAGAGTTCAATCAAAAACGCTGCATCCTCAGAACGATTCTAACACTTTTGGCCATTGTTATTGCGGAATCAGTTCCAAGATTCGACCTGGTAATGTCACTTATAGGAGGCACCCTCACGGGACCGTTGGTCTTCATTTTGCCGCCTCTGTTTTACATTAAAATGGTTTATCTTCATAGAGAGTTCACTGAAAGGATGGAAAGGGAAAGTTTTACCAACATCGTATTCTCAAAGTCGAGATCTAGCAGTCAGGGAGAAGAATATTCCAGGTAATGATCTCGAATGTATAATAGTTTACACAAAATATTTACTACAGTAAATCTCTGCTTTTATTTATATCTTGCCAATTCAAAGCTGTTGAGCATTAAATTATGCATTTAGCGAGTTTGAGCAAGCTGTAGGGTCAGAATGGATATTCAAAAATGGGTAAATTATATAATTTTGGAATTTCTAAAATCGTTTATTATTTTTCGCTCCTCTGACTCTGGAAAACGGTTATTAAGCGGATCTATAATGAATGTCGGATCGAACCTCATCCGACATTCATTATAGACTTCACACCACATAATATTCAATCAATGAAGGCCAAGGGGGATAGTGCTTTATTTATTGAGAGGCTTAAAATATTCTCAAAATATTTTTCCTCTTTACAGGAGTTAGTTTACTGATTACAACAAAAGTGGAAAGATCGTCCTTTGGCCAAAGACATTCATTGCTATGCTGGGAATAACTTGTAGGCCAGTTCTTAGAGACATTAAATCAACTTAAACATTAAATTGAGAGAAACTAAAAATGCATGGACGAAATCATAGAGGAAGTCTGTTAAATCAGTTAAAAAAATTCTCAAAACTCGTTACAATACCTGAATAGTTTGGGAGATATGTCGGTTGAAAGTTGGTCGCCAATATGGAAAAATCGCCTGAAAATAGCTAGTGTTATTTTCGAAAAACAAACATAAATAACCAAATGTACGTCCAATTTTTGACAACCAAAACCTTAAATTGATTGGCCTACAACCTTGTATCCCTGATATATGGAAATTTAGTACGATACTTCTTAAGAGAAAAACCCGAAAAAAATGTGTGTTCACCTTTTTTTGTCCCATTAGAGCACTAGGGTATGTGACTGAAACCACTGTGCGTAGTCTAAAAATTCATTTTAATCAACAGCTTAATTAGGGTTAGGAAGAGTTCAGATATTTGCTATATCTATATATTCTATATTCCAGAGATCTGGCTCAGTATTATGAAGCAAAATTTAAAGAAGAATTCCAGAACAGATCCGTATGGGACTTCATACTCCTCAAGCGGATTTGGAATTGGAAAACCGAAGTAATACTATGTATTATTATTATTATATTAAGTATATGTTCTACCTGCGTTACAACGTATTTGAATATCAGTAATGCGGCTTTGTCGTACGCCAATCTTTCGAAGCCTTGTATTTATAACATTTCAAATGCTTTGTTATATTTGTAATCTTATTATTGTAATACATTGTTTAATTAAATAAAATTACTAGTCTGTTTCCTTTATTATAAAAGGTAATGTGATTCAATCCCAAATTATTTACAAACACCAAGCTTTGTTTTTCGAAAATACAAACTTCATAAAAAATGGCGTCAATAGTCAATACAAAAATTCAAACGACTATAATTTATTTAAACTTACGCGAAGTCAGTCTAAAGAGATGATTCGATTAGATTTTAAAAACTATATTAAACCGGTGGAAAATGACCTGTCCCGCAACCCCTGTCGTGTTTGGATGTCTCCCTAAAAAGACAGTGTATAATCAAAATACCCAATGAAGTATGTTGGAAAGATACAGTTGCCACAACTGGAATAGACATTTGTAACTTATATTGTAACTATTTTTCAAGTGTTTTCGAGCTGGAAAGACATAATTTTAATTATTCAAATATAAATACAGAAAATGATTGCTGTTCTCTTCAAAATATAGTTCTTAGTGATTCTGAGGTTACGCGAGCTTTGTTGAGCCTTGACTCAATATCCCCAATATATATATATATATATATATATATATATATATATATATATATATATATATATATATATATATATATATATATATATATATATATATATATATATATATATATATATATATATATATATATATATATATATAGGGTGATTCATGAGGAATTGTCAGTACTTCAGGTACATATTCAGGACCAAAAAATAAACATAAAAGTCTATATAAATAAGTGTCCGCAAGGCCTTAGTTCTCGAGATACTGGGTGTTAATGTTTTTATTTAATTTTCCTATTTTGTAAATAAAATCTATAATAATGTAAATAATGGAGTGAAAATTGATATACGGGGGTCTTTTGGTATGACAAATACTTGTAGGGGGCGCCACCTACATGTCTTTCTACTTCTTCGAACAATGACAACTTTTTGGTACAGTCTTGTATTACATTTTTGAGCAAAACAAATTATTCCCTTGCCATTTCTACGTCAAAAAGGTATACCTGTTAAAAGTGGATACGAGCAAGCGTTTTCGAGATATTTGGATTTAAAACAGTAGTATAGACATAAAGTAGTCATGTATTGTAAAAAAATAGAAGTGTGCCTTGCCTGACAGAACAACTGCTGGTTGGTGTTCTCATCGTTTTTCCTGTTACTTAGCAATAGTAATGTCAGTTAATAATAAGATCAAATTTTGTCACTGTCAATTTCTGTTCAAAACTTTTATTATCTGACAATAATCATTTAAGAAACTTTAGATCTAAATACGTCATTATGCCTGTGATATTCTCGCATCGTGAATATGCGGATATGATATTCGTCTATGGCTTCTGCAATGGGGTCGCAATTCAAGCAGTCGCGGAGTACCTGCGTCGTTTTCCAGATAGAAGGGGGCCAGATAGAAGAGTTTTTCAACAAGTTTTCACTACTGCTGGAGAATCTGGGATGTTTCCAAGTGCGAAAATTGTATCTGAAAGGGAATCGGGACCCAAAGTTGAAGTAGAAGAGGCTATACTCAATGCCGTCGAAAATGATCCAAGCATAAGCACTAGGCGGATTGCAGATACTTATCAAATTACACAATCGTCTGCTTGGAGAAATCTTCATATTAATTGTTTATACCCATTTCATTTACAACGGGTTCAACATTTGCAGGAGGGTGATTTTGAGTTGAGAATGCAATTCTGTAACTGGATAAATGAAGATCGAAGGTTGTATAGGTATATTTTGTTCACTGATGAAGCACAGTTCACGCGTGATGGTATAAATAATCTTCACAATGAACACCGGTGCTCCTATGAAAATCCTCACGCTACAGTAGAACATAATTTCCAACATAAATTTAGCATTAATGTGTGGTGTGAAATGTTAAATGGTCATTTAATTGGTCCATTTATAATCGACGGTAGTCTTACAGGAGAAAAATATTTGAAGTTTCTTGAAAATCACTTGCGAAATCTATTAGAAGATGTTCCCCTTAATGTAATACAAAACATGTATTTGCAGCATGATGGAGCCCCTGCACACTACAGTTTACTCGTAAGAGATTTTTTAAACCAAAACTTTCCAAACCGATGGACTGGTCGGGGAGGTCCTTTTAATTGGCCACCTAGATAGCCAGACCTTAATCCTTTGGATTATTGTCTTTGGAGATGGTTCAAATCACTGGTATATTCCACTAAAGTAAATACAAGAGAAGCATTATTGAATCGGATAACAAACTCAGCACAAACACCAAGAAATGCGCCCGAATGTATCCACAGAGCAACCCGAGCTATACACCATAGAGCTGACCTGTGTTTAGAAGCAAATGGTGGAATTTTTGAAAATTATAAAACGTAACCTAGATTTTATTAAAAACAACTTAATAATAACAATTTTAATAAAAATTAAATACCTTTTGTTTATGTTTATGTCTGAGGCACTGAATACATACCTCAAAAAAATGTGTTAGTCTTTCATTTCAAAGCTTTTGGGCCAAGATGCGTTTAAATTTGGACAAAATAACAAACTTTTATAATTTTGCGATAAAAAATTACATGCGCCGAAATTGTTTTAAATCCAAATATCTCGAAAACGGTTGCTCGTATCCACTTTTAACGGGTATACCTTTTTGACGTAGAAATGGCAAGGGAATAATTTGTTTTACTCAAAAATGTAATACAAGACTGTACTAAAAAGTTGTGATTGTTCGAAGGAGTAGAAAGACATGTAGGTGGCGCCCCCTACAAGTAAGAGCTATACTAATATTAGATTCGAATTTTTCATACCAAAAAACCCCCGTATATCAATTTTCACTCCATTACTTACATTATCATAGATTTTATTTAAAAAATAGGAAAATTAAATAAAAACTTTAACACCCTTTATCTCGAGAACTAAGGCCTTGCGGACACTTATTTATATAGACTTTTATGTTATGGGGGTCTGGACCCCCCCCCCACTGGCTTCTTGCCTGTACTACTGCCACTACTACCAGGCAAAACAAAAAAACTTGTGTATTTAAAATTTTTCGCTATTTGGTAGGTATAATTTCATAGAACATGCTGTTATGCACACACCATGTAGTTTAGCGCAGAATGAGAATAACTGCGATTATTACATATTTCGATTATTTCACTAATTTAAATAATGTATGTAACAATCTTTACTAGTATTGCACTGGATTTATGAACTTTCGTTAATTGAAATTTTTTACTTTTACTTACTTTTCACAAAGAATGTCGACCATTATATGGGACAAAATCTGATATCAAATTCGTTATCAGCAATCCCAAAAATCCCTATATATTTTTTTAGTCGAATTCTACAACTGACCTTTGATAGACTACCGAAATTATTATATTACAAATATTTTCTAAAAAAATCTTTTATTTATATACTATTCAAATGAAAAGTAAAAAAATAATTAAATTTGAATATTCTCTTAAAAGCTTGAGACGTGAGATGTTATTTCACCTGGAATAAAACCTCAACATTTAAGAAAATGTTCACATTTTTAAAACTTCTGTGTTTATGTAAGTTTTTACTTTTCAGTTCCATAGTTAATAAACAAAAGTTTTTTTTAAATATATTTTATTTTGTACTTTTTAGCATTATCTTTCACGCACCCTGTACAAGACATTCATAATTGGACCCCATAATATTGTATTTAGGGTTGCCTACTATAAAATTCCATAATCCAGTACAAATCAGCGAAAATCTGTAAAAAATCCAGGATACAGAGCAACAAAGAAGGGCACCTAACTAATTCCTCTTAAATCAGTGACGGCTCGCGGGTGAAAAAGTAAGTGAAGTGTAAATGAAGCAAGAAAAAATCGCAATAATTTTTTTTCCAGAATTTTTTACTTACCTAAATTTTGTATACTAAATCAATTCTCCTATTCTTCATGGCAGCAAATTTATTTATAACATCCTCATAAAATGGATGAGTTGCCCTAATCTCCTCCAGAAATTCCTTTTGAATTGAAATATTGCCAGGAGAAGTAAGTCTTTCTTGAGATATTGTATTTCTTAAATAAGTTTTTACACAGTTGAAGCAAGAAAAACTTCTTTCCACTGAAGCACTTGGCGACGGTATTGTCAAAATAAAGGAAAACAATGTATGTGCTTCGGTAAAAATATATTTATTTTTATTAATTTTTTTCACTTGCTCTTGCATTGATATATTCCAATTACTCTCATTGGCAAAAATAAGACCAAGCTCATTTTTAAGTCGTTGAATTTTGGAAAATATTTCCCCATATAACTGTAACAAATTTTCAAACTGGCCAGTCGAAAAAATCAAACTATATTCGGAAAATTTAGCAGAACCTGCCAAACTTGAAAATGTAAGTTTTTCACAGTCTTGAAATCTTACTGTCATTTCCATTAAAATATGGCCCAATATTTCATAAAAATGGGTTCTATACTTATATACTAAAATTTGCTTTATCCAACATGGTATTAAAAAAATGTTAATTTCTTTCTTTACAGAGCGCCTCACGACAGCGTTTTATATTGGATATGCAAAAATGAATGTCAAGCGATTTTTTTTGAAAAACGTCAAATAGTATGTCCGTGATTGAGAAAATGTCATTAAACCCTAATACCAGAAACGTGAATTCAAAATCGTTCTTCTCACCTGAAAATCCTTTCGCAAGGAGGGTTAATTTTTGATCAGATTTGTCACAGTTTGTAATAAATTCAAAGACGTCTTTTAGTTTATTCCACTCTTAAACAATTACATTTACTAACTTCGAATTTAAAGTTGTAACAACACCATAAATAAATATAACACCAAACAGTCAAGCTAACTGCAAAGGAACTCACCGGTTGCAGCGAAATCCGCGAAAATAAAAGTAAAAAGCCACGGCAAACTGAACGGCACGTGGGTGTAGTGTACTGCGCCTGCAATTCACCGAGAGCGTTGTATGGCGCTGGGCTCGACGCCATCGGATACGCGTTGTCATGGCAACATAATAGGAAAATCGTAAACCAAACATAGCACCTCCAGCAAAATCAAAGCGGTTTGCGCCACTGTTATAGTTGTTATAATAAAGTTCGATTGAAAGTTTTAAAAAGACATGCCGCCAACGGTCAAGTAAAATATTTATTTGAGATGTACAGTTTATTTTTTACCAATTAGGTGAATACATGAATGTAAAATTTTAAGAGATATATAATAAATATAGTTAGATGTTTGCTTATTTTTCCTGGTGAAGTAGCACTTCACCTACTTCACCTGAATAGCCGCCACTGTATTAAATTTTATAAAGGGGCTGTACTATAATAAAGTATTTACCTTACCTCTTACCTCCTAGTTGTTAATCACTGTATTGGGTAGGTAGCAGATACTAACTATTAAAAAGAAAATACAAAATAATAAAAACTAAACATATTATTATGGAGGAACAAATAAAACATTGGTTTACTATAGTTATTATAATAATTAATGTGTCTGATTGTTTCATATTTTATTAGTCTTAAACAAAATAAACTTAACAAATAATATTTTTATTGTGTAAAAAAATTAAAATTTGAATATCACTTAACGACTTAACACATAACTGCATTGCAACAAAGTTACTATAAAATATATCTGCCTTAGCTTATCTCTTAGATATTAGCTCGAAAACGAAATACAAACAACTTATTTTATTATTAATTTTAAACAAAATAAACGTAAGAAATAATATTTTCGGAAGGTAAAGAAAAAAAGAAAATTTGAAAATCACTTAACACACAACTTATAATAAAGAATCTATCTTTTACCTCATACTACTTAGATATTAGTGATATTACTAACTCACAACTTATTCCGATTATTTCGGCAGTCGACATATGACATAACGCAACAAAACGATGTTGCCGTAAGTCATTAAAAATAATAAAATTGTATTTTGTGCTGTGTTGTTTCAGGAAAAATTAAAAATTGCTAAAATCCAGGACAAAATGCGTCCTTCTTGGGTGATCGGAAGCACGAAGGACAAATACGGTAAAATCTACTAAAATCCAGGACGTCCTTGCAAATACAGGACGGTTGGCAAGCCTATTTCTATTATTATCAGGGTTATGTATGTATGTATACCAAATCTCAGTCAATTCCGATAACGAAAACTGCTTCAAAAGTTACTGGCCATATTTGACCCAAACATACTAACCAGTGGCGAATATAAGGGGGGGGGGTTGGGGGTTAAACCACCCCAGTGCCACATTTATTTAACCTAAAATGATAGAAGTAAGCCACTTTTATCTGCAGTTTAAATAGGTATCGACCTTTTTTTAGTTGTTCATATTATTTACCGCTCAATTAGGTAGAAAACAGAAAGAAACTGAAGACTTTATTTTTTGGTTGTTGAAAATTTCGATGTCTCAAACTCGACCCGCTCCCAGAATATAGTCCATATACGCTACTGATACTAACCGGTTAACGTTATATATGCCTACATAGGCCCATAAAATCGTATACGTGCTGCCATCTTCTCTCTACTACACAAATCGTCTGTTCTCTGCCGTGATGAATGAAGAATTAAGGTATATAGTAATCTACTATCTGTCTAGTCTCGACGACAAAATTAGGCTTCCCCATTCGTTTGCTTTGTATTTAATGTGCATCAGCAAATGCTCTTTGTCTGATTTCTACTGAACTCACCTACTTTATCAGCACAACGATTTTAATTGGTATAGTCTGGGACCCAGAGAACAATACGGTCCAGCTGCGCAGCAACAAACCTAATTCTTAATACGACTTAAATAATATTTTAAATATGTCAAAACCTTTAATTTTCTTTCGTACCATTATTTGACTAGTTTCTGCCCGTATGCCCACAATTCATTTAATTTAAAATAAGTTCAGTAAGTACTTTTTAGATTGACAAACACCGGCATTTTGTTACACATTTAATTTTTCTATTTTAATTTTGCCGCCATTTTGTTCCAACATCTTTAATTCGCTTAATGTTGAATGAAAGTGATTTTTTCTGCTGATTTTTTAATTATTTTATAAGGCCACCATTTTGTTTTACCATTTTAGATTTATACCAGTTCATTCCTATGTAATACTTGATTTTTATCCAAATTTGAGGTAAATTAGATAATTAGTTTTATGCTAATCATTTTTTCAACACTTCACTAGTTCGTTTTCTCGTTCTGCCATAGTGGATTTTTACCAAAATGTTACTAGGTCATCCTCATATAAACCATGATTTTTTTACGAAAAAAAATCAATCGGGAAATTATTTTTTTACCTGTGCCGACAAATAATAGATAGAGAGACACACCGACGGAATTAAGAAAATATATTTTTGCCATCTAGAGACACTAAAAGAAGTACCATAAGCTTACCAGTTTATCTCTGTATCATATCATTGGCTTAAAGCCAATGATCACACTAAATTTTTGTGCAAAATCAATCTGCTAAGTAGTTTTTCAGGCTGATTTTTTAAACATTATATTGAGCCGCCATTTTGTTTATTAAGATTTTTTTTAGTAATTTTTTTACGTGTCACTAGACTGCCATTTTGTTCCCTCCATATTGGATTTTTACCAAAATGTGAAGTCAATAAAGTAATAAGTAGTAAGTTCTAGCTATGCCGCGAAAAGACAGACAGACAACAGCAATTGAGAATACATGTTTTTAGCATGTAGTGACCTTAAAACGTGAAGACATGTATAAACTTGGGTGGGTGATTTTTTTTACGATTACAATACTTCCCTTTAACGAGGGAAGCAGTGACGTATTTAAGGGGGAGGGATGGAGGTTAAAAACTTAGAGGAAGAATAAAAATAGAGTTCATTATTTACATATTTAGCCACTGCCAAGATTACCTCACAGTATAAGATTGATCGTACGACGATGCCAAGCTTAGCCAGGACCACCAATGTTTATACCAATTTATATTACGGTGAATATGTTTAAACATGATGCAATAAAATTTTCATACAAAGAATAGTAATGTATTTCCAGTATTAGTTTCTAAGCAGTATAAAAAAATTACTTTTATTGCAAAATAGTAAAATACGAACTAAAATACCCAAAATCTCAGATCAGATTTCACCAGTAACAAGAGTTTTAGTTAGCTATGGCAAACCCGATCGACAACTCCACGTATAAGACCATCCCACTGTGGTATTAGACCATCCCACTTTCATTGACAAGGGATCCTTATAGTAAAAAAGTATAATAGTCTACAGTAAACATTGTTACAGGGTCACGTGACCGGAGTGGCTTAAAAACCAATAGCGGGTCGTAGAACTACAATAAATTTTAACATTAAAGAAATTAATTTGCTAAAAAATATTTTTTTTGTGTCACTACTGCATGTGTTTTAATGTATTATTGTGTATTTGTTGATATGGCTCAAATCTTCTAATTATATGTTGCCTTACTTCAAGAAGCAGCGTTCTAAAGGTGCGGTGACATTAGAAGAACATTAATGTTTTAAATATTTAATAAATTAGTTGTATTTACTTTATCTTAGACAATGCGAAACTAGGAGCTTTAGTTGACCTAACTATGGTGCGGCAATGTGAGTTTGTAAAAGAATGGCCGTTTAAGTTTGGAATCACTAAGTAAACAGCAAGATTTCCTTTTCCATGTCTAATAGAAGATACCTTATTCACTTATTTTGGGTCACACGACGTATTGACCAATCCGGTTCAGTATAATAGAACGTTTATTTCGTCGGGGGTCTTCAGAAGTAAAATGATACAAAAAAGACTCTGAGGTGATTTTTTTGCCGATTACAATAGTTTTTCCTATCAGAGAATTAAAATCATTATAGAATATACCTATACTATATTAAAATAGGGCGTCTCACGCTCAACCAAACGTACTGCGATTTCGAAAATCTCTAGATTTTGGATGAAATTTGAGGAAATAATAAAGTTTCGGATGATTTCGCGCCTTTTTCTATTTTTCACTTGAGTTGGGCCAATTTTTTATATAAGTGTTGTCAGGTAAAGGAATTTAAAATGGTGATTCTTTGGGTATTAAAAGTAAAAATGTGTTCGTAAACATGTTCTAAACTGGTTAGAATTTAAGATTTAGGATATTGAATTAAAAAAAAATCTTTTATTTTTTAAATTTTAGCTATTAACATGGAAAAACAATGGACAATTTATTCTATTCGTATCTAATAGCGCCCGCTTTTTTTAGTTTCCTCGCAAGACGAAAGTATTCTAGTTACAAAAAAAAACATGTTTCCTCAGTTCGGTCGGTTAGTCTGTATGTCTGTCCGCGACAAAGCTCAAGAACTGCTTGTCCTATTTACTTTAAGTTTTGGTTAAAAATTAAAGGTCATATGATGATGACGTGGTAACATTTTGGTAAAAATCCAATCTGGCTAAACAAAATGGCGGGTTATTGAAATGTTAAAAAAATATTACTAAGAAACTGCTTAACCATTTTATCCAAATTTTGCAGAAAAATTAGGTTTGACATGACCATCAACTGATAAGTTTTACCACAAATCCAAAATGGCGGCCTAATATAATATTGTGTGTGAATGCAGAAAACTACTACATCGATTATGTTCAAATTTTGCTGAAAAATCAAATATTATATAGGGATGAACTGGTAAAAATGTTGAGACAAATTCAAAATGGGAGAACAAAACGGTGGCCTAATTAAATGTTTAAAAATATCTGAAAAAAGTACTTATCGGATTGATTGATTGATGACATCCCCATTTTAAATATTTACTACTAAAAATGTATGAATTGCTCACTTAATATCGATTTTTAATCAAATCTGTATAAATATTAAAATTCGCTCGCATTATACTCTCATTTTTTAAATATTTACTAAAAATGTATGATATGTATTTTCAAATACCCCCAGACTCCTACTTTCTTTCAGCCAAATCTATACAAATGTTAAAATTCCGCCGCCACGTTGGCATAACAATCTCGAATTTTTAAAATATTGACGAAAATTCATGATGTGCAGTCTTAGATAACCCTAAAGGCCGAATTTTATTCAAATCTGCAAAAATTTTAAAATTAGTCTGCTATGGTGGTGCCACCATTTTTAATTCTCAAATATTGACTAAAATTTCATAACTTTAAATCTTAAATACTTCTAGATACTGATATTTCAGCCGAATCTGTACAAATGACATAATTCGTTCGCTATATTGGCGCCATTATTTTGATATTTGTTGTGCATTCTTAAATAATCCCCACAAATGTTAAAATCATCCGTCCGACCTATTGACATTGTCATTTCGACACCGCTATTTTGAATTTTTAAATGCTGACACTTTTAAATTTTCCTAGGCACTGATTTTCAGTTTTGGCAACACTAGTAACCAAATTCGTCGGCCGTGTTGGCGCCGCCATTTTGGATTTCTAAACGCTGACTTAAAAAATTCGGATTTTTCATATCCGAAAGTGTATGCATGTCAAATTTGAAAATAATCGGTAATGGAAGTGCTGAAATATCCATTACAAGATTTGGACCAGACATACAAACATACAATCAGACGAATAGGAAGCCAATAAAAGCGCGTTAAAAGCATTGATTTTAGTTTAAAACTCTAACAGTATTCACTAAAGAGGTTTAATTTTAGACAGACATCTTAAACCTGCAACTTGACAGTTACAGGTTTAAGATGACATTTTCAACAACTGAACAAATAATTTTTCTAAATGTCACAATTACAAAATGATAGTGATGTAAGGCAAACATAACTAAAAACTAAAGTTTAATAATATGGAAATAACTAATTTCCTTTTAAACTTACCTAACTTAATGGTGTAATTTTAGATAGTGAAGTAGAGAACGATTATTTCTTTGAAGTTTGTAAAAATACCTATTTGCCTGATTAAGGAATAGGTAAGAACCCTTCTTTTTGTGAACGACAATGAAGCATGGCCCATTTCTTCATTCTCGTAGATCAAATATTTTAACAGGTCGTCATTTTGTTTCGCCATATTGATTTCATACCAATATTTTACCAGTTTTTTTTTTATATCAGACGTAATTTTTGTGGAAAATTAAATAAAATAATCTAGTAAGTGGATTTTTTAGCTATACCGGAACAGACCGACCGACTGACGGTAATGGAAAATCATGAGGATCTGTAAAAACCCGGATCGATAATTTTTTCACGATTAATGATATTTCCTTATGCGGGAAGTGGAAACTCACGCCGTCACTGGCATTCGTCAACAAATGGCCACAGCTTGGGCATGGGCCACCCCTACTTCTTGTTTTATCGTAAACATTGGTCGATAGAATGTGAAAAATAGGGGAACCATGTTGGCGCATACCCCTAACGTGATTTATGAATGAGTTGTGATCTCTATTTTAATTCTTACTCTAAGGTTAAAAACTCTCCCCAAAACCCAATTTTACTTAAACTAAAATAATGAAACAATTTTCAATTAAACTAAAATGAAATTAGTATAATTTTTTAGTCCTCCATGGATTAAAATGTCCTCCTTCCCCAGAGCCAGTGTTATTTAAACTAAAATGAAATTAGCATAAAGACCTTTTCTTTTTTTCAGTCGTTCATTTACGTTTATATACATCTAATTAAGTACAAAACAGAAAGCGAATACCTTTTTCTTGTTTTTAAGTTGTTGATTTTTTTTTGTGTTCTCCTTTTACTTAGATTAATTGAATCTGTCAAACAAGGTAAGTACCTATCTACTAATTTCATGTACATTTTTCAAGGGAAATTTTTAAAAAACGCCCCAAAAGCAACTTCTATAATACTGACTCCCCGACTATAAGGTTGGATCAGGAAGGCTGTTTTCTACGCAAAACAATATACCCGTCCTTTGTTAGCACAGGCATTTTAACAAAAGACATACGTCTCTCTGACAGTAAAATTTTGAACTGATTCAAAGCAGCTTATATAATCGATCGTGTGGAGTGAGTTCAAGCAAAACTATGAAGCAAACGAACAGATGTACAGTTTTATTGAGCGGAACCTTGATCGAGTCAGCTGGCAAGTATGCAATACAATTTTATTTAATCACAAAATTTAGTAGCAATTTTGCAGTAGGGGAGTGAAGTGTGGTTGTCCGCCTTATTTTATTGTCAAAGATATTGTCGATAAATAGACGTCTTGAAGGGAAGCTTTGACATAAAATTAACTGAAGACAACTAGATTTATTTCAGAAAGGTAAGCACAGTGAAATTAGGCTTGGGATTTTTTTTTGATTGATCAATAATTTTTATGGCCTAAAGCGATGACCGGCTTCTAATATTTCCACTGAAATCAGCAGAATTTATTGATCTTATTAATGCATATATATATATATATATATATATATATATATATATATATATATATAATAAACATTTATATGATCATTATTTGACAAAACAGGTTAAATTAATAGGGTAATTTATTTTAATATTTGACCTTGTGTTTTATTGTAGGCACGCGGGATTTGTCTATATTTAAATGTAAATTAGCTTTAAAAAAAATATAGGTTGGCATAAAAAAATTATAATATTTTTATATTAATATAATACCTATAGGTAGTTATTAACATTCTCATTCAAAATAATCAAAAATAACTAAAAATAACTTCTTTTGAATGTACAACAAAAAATAATTATAATCCAGTTACTAAATTTTACAACAAAAAGTAGCTAATCTTTATCAAGGTAATACAAATACATTGTGACATTAGCCTTTATTTATGAATTGTGTGAAGTACAAGCCTATATCTGCTTTTTTACTGTGTTTTTAAAAAATAATGATTTTTAATATCTGAAACAAAAATAATAGTGGGTAAAAAACAATTTTGTTTATGTTTGTTGTTTTAAATAGGGAAACATTTCATTGTTCATTCCTTTTTAGAAAATAATTATTTTTAGTGTCAGAAACAAAAGTATAATATCAAATGAAACATTATTATTTGTTTACATAAAATGTTTTAAGCGCTAAAATATTTCCTTGTTCTGCTTTTCTACTTTTTTTAAGAACATAATGATTTTTTATGTTTTTGCTTTTGCTTAAGTAGGTACTAAAAATAGCATTTTCTGAAGTAGTCATGTGAACGTGACTTGGTTACGTGTCAAAATTGACATTTCTTCGCAGAGAAAGGGATTATGAAAAAGTGTTATTAGGAAAAGTTGTTTATTTTCTAGTTTTACATGTGTGTATGATCAACAATGACAATTTTTAATTTTTATAATCCCCCAAAGGTATTTAATATCTCACTCTTCTTAAATAAACTATAGCAAGTGAAATAATTGAAATACTCCAAGTCAAAAAACAAACGACTAAAACTTTTCTGGTTACAATTTGCATGTGTATTCTTATTTCAGAATGTTACTGCAATTATACCTACATGTAGGATGTCCAGAAAATAAATTGAATAGTGTGACTTAACACTATTTAGATAAAAATGGGCGTTGTATTTCTTTTTTTATATAAAAACCGTCTATTGACATGGAATGAACGATATAGTCCCAATTTTGCGGGCAATTTTCATCCACTTGTGTTTCCTGTAGAAAACTAAAATACCCATACACACAGAAAACAATACAATTTACTAAACTTTTGTGGGACGCAGCACCACTTTTGTTCCGTTTAGAAAATCTGGTGAAATTTTTAAATTTATTGATAATAAAATGTATTAATATTTTAGTGCTCGAAATCGAGGAGGGAAAGGGGAAGGTCGCAGCAATTTTTGACCTAAAATCGCTCTTTTAGAACAGCGGAACATCCTAATTCAAAATAGTGTTCCAGGGAATTAGAAATTAACGGACTTATTATTTATTACCAGAAACTAAAATAAGAAAATAAAAAATAAGTGTTTTTTTAATACTAAAACCCATCTAAAAGTAAAACGAACTGAAAAGCAAAAAAGGTTTTCTCTTACTCATAATTAATATATCAAATTTTAATTTCAAACGAAGAATTCTAGTTGAAAAAATTTAATAAAAAACTATAAACAATATAAAAAAAACATTATGTAAAAGTATTTTCGCTGCAGCTTATCGACTCTTTATCGGATATATCTGTTTCCTCTGATATAATAGGTTGAATATCTGAAGCATCCATATATTTTTTTGTCTCCTACTCAGAAAATATAATCTTTTAGATATGATGTACGTAATTGTATCATTGCTCATTCGTAAATGCATTTAGCGCCAAGCGAAGAATCTACATTTGCGGTGTTATTTTTAGCTTTCAAAATGTCTGCATCATCGTTTAGCTTGTAACCACACCATTTCTATTGCATTATATTGGCAATGATAAGGCAATAATCTTAAAATTCTATGACCATGTTCTAATATCTAAGCGATATTTTTTTCTGGGTAATTAATTCTCTTAAATGTTAACCATTCAATACGTTTCTTTTTTGTCCAACTTCTGCAAGGTATTTCTTCTTGGTACTTGGAATGATAGGTAGCAATGTCCATTATAATAAGCGATGGTTAGTTTAAATTTGGTACAAGTTGTGTTTTAAACCATTTCTCGAAATTTAAGACATTCGTGCTATCGAAATAATCACCAGTTTTTGTTTTACTTTTAAAGATCAAACTCGCGTTTTCGAATAATTTAATTTATTATATAGTTTCTGAGAAAACACGTACGCCTGCCGCAAATAGAAGGAAGCTCTTATAGGATTTTTTTTGCGTTATTTGATCTTTTAAATAAATCTAAAATCTATTTTATAGATTGAAGTTCAGGATAAATCGGGCCATTCTTCGAAAAAAACGCTTAGGTAGCGACTTCATAGTTACATATTGACTTTCGAAATACATTTGCTTTGATACAGACAGCTGAAGTTAATTTTGCCTTATTTTCTTTGTTTTTTTTGCGAAATCATTTCTACATACGCCACATCGGTTAAATGCTTCTCTCTGAAATCTTCATTGCTCCGGCAGCTAAAATACTTTAATACTACGCAATTTTTTTCCCTGGCTTAGCAATGATCTTTTTGCGCCTCGAGATATGAAACAACATTCATGTAAACTATTTAGGTAATAAAACACTGATTCCGGGTGACGAATATGTCTGTATTCAAAAGAAATAACATATTGACTGTTTTAGTCGAGAACGCTTTACAGACTGCCTCTAATAATTTTAAAATTGTATAAATTGTGTTTGGCCATCCAGGACCGGCTTCGGTTGTTATAACTATAACAACCGAAGCCGGTCCTAGATGGCCAAACACAGTTTATACAATTTTAAAATTATTAGAGGCAGTCTGTAAAGCGTTCTCGACTAAAACAGTCAATATGTTATTTCTTTTGAATACAGACATATTCGTCACCCGGAATCAGTGTTTTATTACCTAAATAGTTTACAGATAGCAGCGGTGGGATACCGTCTTACGTGCCGAATTGCCGATGCCGTGCTGAGTGTGTGTTTACATTATCGCGCTCAAAAGATTTGTTGAAATCTAAATAGTGTGCTGAATTAAGTGTATTGGATAACCACTTTAAAAACTGTATGTATTGTATTTTTTTTAATGTACTGATTTCTCACGAAAGTAAACCTGTTAACGGATGGTGTCAGATTTCATGATTCCGGGACACTTTTGTTTTGATAAACTCTCGCAGTGAATTGTGATAATTTAATTTTAAAGACACACAATCATTATTTATACATAAGGGACCATTTTTTATTCGTGGTATTTATTTTTGTGCGTCGATAATTAACGTAAAATTATCCGACTGTTATTTTTTTTTGTTGAATTAGTGACTTTCTTTTTGTGAAATTATTGATATAGGTATAAAAAAAAAATGGGTCGATCGCGATTAAGTTCAACGTCAAGCACAACCTCTAGTTCTGATGATGGAAATTATAAAAGAAAGAAAATTTATAAGAAAGTAAAATCAGGTTCGGCTTCTAGCCAAAGGCCCATCCCGCATGATCAACCATCCACAAGCCAAGGCAGATTTACTCCGCCTATACCAGAAAAAGACAAAGTTACCAGACTAGAAAATTTAGTAGAAAAATTAATTAAACACCAAATAGGTAGAAAATCAGAAAACAACCAGTTTTACGCAAAACCTGAAAGCATCCCCGAATTTTCGCCTGGAAATCCCAACTTAAGTGCGGCAAAATGGATAGAAAAAATAGAACAACTGGGAGAAATAAATAATTGGGATACGAAAACTATGATTTATCATATGCAGAATCGTCTAAAAGGGTTAGCAAGAAAATGGTTTGATAATCTGCCCTCTTATCATTTTACTTGGGACGAGTGGAAAGAAGTTTTACTAAAATCATTTCCTGAACATCAAGACTTCGCCACATTGCTGAGAAAACTTGTGGACCGATATAAACTACCAGGTGAATCATGGGAACAATATTATTTTGAAAAGATGGACCTTCTCAATGCATGTGACATAAGTGGGAAAAGAGCAATTTCGTGTATTATTGACGGAATTCAAAACCCTACGATACAGGCCGGCGCAAGAGCAGGTAGATATGAAACGCCCGATGCGCTATACGCGGAATATCTTTCATCCCTAAAACCCGAGCGCACATGGTTTTCTCTTACTCATAATTAATATATCAAATTTTAATTTCAAACGAAGAATTCTAGTTGAAAAAATTTAATAAAAAACTATAAACAATATAAAAAAAACATTATGTAAAAGTATTTTCGCTGCAGCTTATCGACCCTTTATCGGATATATCTGTTTCCTCTGATATAATAGGTTGAATATCTGAAGCATCCATATATTTTTTTGTCTCCTACTCAGAAAATATAATCTTTTAGATATGATGTACGTAATTGTATCATTGCTCATTCGTAAATGCATTTAGCGCCAAGCGAAGAATCTACATTTGCGGTGTTATTTTTAGCTTTCAAAATGTCTGCATCATCGTTTAGCTTGTAACCACACCATTTCTATTGCATTATATTGGCAATGATAAGGCAATAATCTTAAAATTCTATGACCATGTTCTAATATCTAAGCGATATTTTTTTCTGGGTAATTAATTCTCTTAAATGTTAACCATTCAATACGTTTTTTTTTGTCCAACTTCTGCAAGGTATTTCTTCTTGGTACTTGGAATGATAGGTAGCAGTGTCCATTATAATAAGCGATGGTTAGTTTAAATTTGGTACAAGTTGTGTTTTAAACCATTTCTCGAAATTTAAGACATTCGTGCTATCGAAATAATCACCAGTTTTTGTTTTACTTTTAAAGATCAAACTCGCGTTATCGAATAATTTAATTTATTATATAGTTTCTGAGAAAACACGTACGCCTGCCGCAAATAGAAGGAAGCTCTTATAGGATTTTTTTTGCGTTATTTGATCTTTTAAATAAATCTAAAATCAATTTTATAGATTGAAGTTCAGGATAAATCGGGCCATTCTTCGAAAAAACGCTTAGGTAGCGACTTCATAGTTACATATTGACTTTCGAAATACATTTGCTTTGATACAGACAGCTGAAGTTAATTTTGCCTTATTTTCTTTGTTTTTTTTGCGAAATCATTTCTACATACGCCACATCGGTTAAATGCTTCTCTCTGAAATCTTCATTGCTCTGGCAGCTAAAATACTTTAATACTACGCAATTTTTTTCCCTGGCTTAGCAATGATCTTTTTGCGCCTCGAGATATGAAACAACATTCAAAATTATATTTTTAGTTTGATCGTTACATCCTTTTACCATTTTAACTAAACAAATTCAAATAAATATAATTAAATTACCCCCCATATTTTGACACTTTGATTAATTTGAGGGTTTAAAATTAACACGTAGTATTTTTAAGTAGCGACCTTCAGTTCTCTAGTAATTTTTTGTCTTGCTAGTCAAATATATTTAGATAAAGAGAAAATTTGCCTTGGTGTATTTCCAGAACTACTTATAAGCCCTTTTTCAATAATGTTTATAAAGAAGTCAATCATGACGGGTGTTACAGGTTAAAGCTACTATTTTCGAATATGATATTTTTCATACTGAATTAAGCAACAGTTATTGCCCATGCTAAATTTTGTCAAAGTTGGCTAATAATAAAATCGCAGGACCTCTGGATCCTTCCCGGAAGCATAATTCTTATGCAAACATGAAACATTATTGAAAAAAAAATTGCTCTATATTATATGCGATATTGATATTTGATAGCCCTTTAAGAAGTTTTAGAGCCAAAAGCTACTGTTCTAGTCCCAAGGACTAATGTTTTATTTCGGTGATACCAATATACCACGTCTAGCAGGAGGACAGACTAATGGGATGAAGTTTCAGGGAAGATTATTTTAGAGTTTCAGTATTTTACCCCTTTTTGGTACAAACAAATTAAAAGCTTATAAATCACAAAGAACTACTTATTGGATTCTAGTCTTTATTTTATTCGGATGTCATGGCGGAAGTTCAAGCTCCAACTAGGCCAGTGGAGCAGAGAAATGGGTTCCGGGGGGGAGGGGGCTAAAATTTCACTTCGACGCGTTTCGGTTGGTGCTGCGGTTATGTCGAACTAAGGCTTACTTTTGGGTCATTTGCAAACTACTCAACCAAAACTTATTCATGTTTTGTTTCCCCCAACTTACGAAAGCTAATTTCCCAAACAATAAATTATTAACAATAATTATTTTTGTACATACAATATTGTCAATATCAATAACTACCTTCAAGTGGACACTCCTGTTAAAGTACCTATTGTACACATAAATCAAGGCAATTGAAATCTCCTACTTTATTTGAACATTGTTACATTGTTAACTGATGTTTTATCTTTTTTCCATGACTTGCGATGATCGAAAATGATTTGTTACTATTTTTTAATTCCTAACAGGGTGTCAAAAAACGACAGTTGAAGGGTCGGATCACTGCTAGGGATAGGCATTTTATCGATATATCGATAGTTATGCGATAAGTACCGATAGGCAGCAATATTACCCATGGTTAGCTGAGAATTATCAATAGTTATAAAATTATCAAATGAATTACATATTTATAAAAGTGAGGATCTCTTTTTAGCCCGCTGAATTATTTGCGACGTCACTAAAATGAAAGTGAGGGCTTTCTTTTTTTATATTTCCTGATTTATTTGCGAGGAATGCCTCTTAATCTTGATAGCTCTGTTCTAATTTTTGATAATAATTTAGAGAAACGATTACTGGGAGTGAATGTTAATTCACTGTATTCATCTTTCTTTTCTTCCCCCTACCTCCTCTCTGTCATCTTACTATATTTCATTATTAAATTTATATTTGGACATTTAAGTATTTAATGTTATAAATTTGAGACCTGGACAGTATCTAAAAGTTTAGGTGTCTGCTTAGCTAAATCATACTATTTACCATTTCTAAGAAATTTGTTTAATTAGTACGTAGTGTTTGCAATGAAATTATGGTTTGTAACAATACATGTATTATTATTATTATTATTATCAATAATATTATATCCAACGCAGGGACGTGCGGTGAAATTTTAAGAAAAGGAAGCAATTTTTAGAACCTTACCTGTTTGTAATGTAATTCGATTCTTCGATCATTTTTTGCAAATTCGTCAATGACGTCATCATAAAAACGTCGAACGTTCGAAGTTTATTTTCAATGGACAACAGCGATGTATGCGAAAGTCTCTCCGCCCCGTTGAATTTCTCACGAAATTTTTTATACGTTTAAGTGTTGAAAAATTGCGTTCTACTGATGAACTTGTGGCAGGTATTGTCAATACTAATTCACACAATTTCGACACTTCGGTGTAGGCATCTTCCAGCTCCTTGTCTTTTCAAAATTGCATTAGTTCCTTAGCATTATTTTTTGCGCTAATGTCATCAGTTTCGTAAATCACTTTTAGTGCAGATCGCAGTAACCCTCGGTCGAAGAACTGGCCATAATGAAGAAGAGATTTAAACGCATCTTCTGGAAAAGTTTTTCCTTTAAATGCATCAAAATTGCAGAGCTCGAGGAATTTAAAATCATTTAAACCGTTAAATCTATAGTTTATTTGTTGCTGAATTTGATCGATTATTTCATAAAAGAGGCGTCTGTATGATGTTCGAACATCTCCCACCTTGTCTGTTCGAAGACGCTTGCCTTGTGGCTCTACATTTAACGTCATCGTTTTCTACCAAAATAGGTCATAGTAACATGGACTTAAAATCATCCACTTTTTTTAGACAAAAAGCAATATCATTTGTTTTAGTTTGTAATATATTAAAAACATTGTCCGAGAATGGAAATATGTTCGACAAATAATTAAAATTAAAATTAAAATCTCGTTTCAAACAGTTCAAAAACCCTCTCGAACTATTTATTGCTTCTGAGTTCCACGTTTCATTATTTTCTACTATATTCTCAAATAGTTCAATCAGTGATTCACGATTTTCAGATACTGTTAACACAAGTCTTCCATTACAGTTCCACCTAGTAGGAGCTACCTTGGGCAATCGTTTGTGGACAATGGACAAAAGGACAAAAAAGCAGTCATGGAACTTAAAGCAACGAAAAATACTGGACTGGGATAAAACTAAAGTTAATTTATGAGCAAAACAATGGACAAACACAGCACTTGAGAAAGTTTTTCGAACTTTAGCTTGCAGACCCCTTAATTGTCCTGCCATCACTGCAGCTCCATCATAGCTTTGAGCCACTAATTTTTTCTCTCCATTAATTTCTTTAGTAACGTTACAAAACTACGGTATATAATGCATCTGCTGTACGGTTTTCGGACACATTCTTAAAACCTAAAAATCGCTCTTGAATACTTCCGTCTGTTTTAACGTAGCGTATTACTATAGATAATTGGCTAAAATTAGTGATATCAGTTGTTTCGTCCACAACAATAGCAATGAACCGCGCCTCGCCAATCTCCTGCTTAATTCTTTTTAGAATAATGGTTGCAACAGCGGAAATTAAATCATTCTGGATTCGATTCGACGTTCCGCTAAAAACGCTAGACTGCTCTAAATGATTTTTTAAGCAATTATCATATTTAGCCATTAAACTAAGTAAATCTTGAAAATTTCCTCTATTTGAAGAAACCCTTGTTTCGTCATGACCTCTAAATCCCAATTCGTGCTGTCCGAGAAAACAAACAAAATCGATAAGTCTTCTTAATATTTGCCAATTTTTATCGACTAGTTCATTGTGTTGGTGGTGACTAATTTCCAACTGTTTATTAAGGGCGTGTTCAATTCTGGTTTTGCCGAAGGCTTTTTCTTTTATGACGGTCTGCAAATGCGCTTTGGACATAATGTGTCTTTTTACAGCTTTATGGAAATTGTTTAAATCGGAAAAACCAGTTTTATTCCAGAGACCTTTTTCATTTTCAAAAAGTAAACACGGCCAACAAAATAATTTACTTATATTTTCACACCTTGTTAGCCATTTAAATTGTTCGTATTGTTTTTCCGGATAAAAATGTCTAATACAGTTTTTCATTTTTGTGGTTAAACTTTTCATAGGCGATTTTGCCCTTCCTTTGGAAATTATTCGAAGCTTATCAGCGAAGTTTAATGTTGAAAATCCCTTTATTATTAAGACACACACCACACATTCACACACACTCTTCTTACTAAATTCTCCAACATTTTCAACGTTATTACCGACAGCCGAAGTTGACGGTATTTGCACGTTCGAATTATTGTCTTCCATATCGCACCATGCACGACGCGACGTACGTATCACACAACATAGGGATAGCCGTTCAAACAAAGAACCTACTCCAACGATAGCTTTCGCCACCACTTAAAGCACGCGACTGAAATACAAAAATTGCCAACAGCCGGTGGAAACTTCAATAACTTCTGGCTCGGTCGGAGTCAAGGCCGCATTTATTATGGGCTTTATAATTAAGATAATATTTAAGCATTTTTAATATTAACTAAATTAATGGTTTCCTATTTCAAAAATTACATTTTAGAAGATGTTTTGTAATTTTTTTTGGGGAAGCACTGCTTCCCTTGCTTCTATGGACTGCACGCCCCTGATCCAACGTTTTCCGCATCCGTTTGCAAAAACCTTTCTTCAAACTTTACATCAGGCAGCCAGAAATTGAGTTCGGGGGGAGGGGTCCAAAATAGTCAAACCTCAGAAAAATTAGGAAGAAGCATACCTACCTATATCAAAATATTTTTAAAGTTTCGTGGGGGGGGGGGGAGTCCCGACACCTAGCACTCCTCCCTGGCTACGTGCCTGACACCAGGTTAACTTCTTGAATACTGTTCCCTCAGAAAACTGAATTACTTAAATGAGCTCTTCGCCTTTACTTTTGCAAAAATTATTTATTTAATCCCCAAATTCCCTTTTTAATAAAAACATTTATATTATTTCTTCATTAATGTTTAAAATTATATGAAAATATATTGACATTAAAACACATTAGCAAATTCTCAGATAAGCATGAATTGTTTTCATTCAAGAAAAGGATTTGAAAATAATAAAAAAATATTATTCACATATTATTAAAAGCTTTCAGATTATCTATATACCTTTATTGTTTGGCTTAGACAACTCGGATAAAGTCTTGCTTAAAAATAAATATAATGACACTTGAAAAATGTAGAATTCGATGTGTCAATTACTATCACAGCTTAAACACACACTAGGAATATTTTTTAATCCGAATTTAAATTTAAAATTTAAATTAAAATTAAAGTTTATCATAAAATTTTCAACATTAATATACAGGTTTGTTCAAAAGAAACAAACAAAATTTTAATCTCCTGCATGAGTCATTTTTCAGGAAAACGTTGGAACATGTGAAGTGGTTTAAATGATTGTTCATGTTTTTGTAATACTTTCCGCCCCCTCCCTGCAACCACTCGTTTTTTTAAGCATCCCAACTTTTTTTTAATTGGCTACCTAGGTCATGTGTAGGCTCTATGAGAAGGTGTTCTAAAACTTAATTCGATACTAGCAACAAATTAGGGGCCTACTCATTTCGTTAGAGTAAAACGAGTCCACATAAGTTTTTAATTAAAATTAACTGTCAAAGTAGCATTATGGTGTATTCCGGAACGACTTTTGTTTCCATCACTTATTAGATCCCACTAACCTATCCAGTGACTTGGGAAAATTTAATTGAATTATCCTGAGAGGATATGAAGGAAGGAGGAAACTAATACGTTAAGAAGCAACTTCCTAATATCACAAATTTTTACATTGCAAAATGCAGGTAAAAAGATACCCAAACCTTTGAAATTCTAGGACAGTTTTTTCCCACATTTGGCAGTTTATTTGGTAAATACCTACACACACAAAATAACAAATTTAGGTAATCTTGTAATTTAAAAAAAATATTTTCTTATAGCATTCAATTTATTGTAAACAGTCAGTAAGTCCATGAGAGTTCATCTATTTTTTGGGAGATATTGAAATAGAGTCTGTCACAACCACCACATATCTCGGTATTATTTTTGACAATAAATTGGTCACTTGTGAAATTATTGGCCTATTATTGCAACGAAGGCAATCAAAAGACTAGGACGAGGGTTAAAATTTTCCAAATAACATATTAAAGTTGCTACAAATGTGTTTTTCTTTCTAAATCAGCAATGCCCATGCTTATGTCTACGATGGTCTACCAATAGATTTTTGGGCATTCAGGGGGCGATTCTGATCAGTGGCTATCTTAGAATGGTCATTTTTTTTACAAGGAAGCCTGACAGGCTCGCAGGAACTTCTTGGAGATGACTACGGAAATATACATAGGAAATTACAATTCTGTGAAGAAATGATGAAAATAACATGTTTTTTAAATAGCATCTTCTCCGTGAGGCTACATTTTATTTAAATGGAATGACCAGTAGATATAACTATCGATTCTAGTCTGAACAAAATTCACAGTGGATACATGAGGGACATACACAACATCCACAAGAAGTGAACGTGTGGTCTGGCATAATAAATAACCGACTTTTAGGACTATATTTCTTTAAAGAAAATCTTACTGCTGAGCGTTACTTAGATTTCCTTTTACGAATTCATACCTGCATTAGCAGCAATGTTTCCTTACAAGGGTCATCCAGATATTCCCCAGGAAAAAATAGGGTTTCAACAAGATGGCGCACCACCGTGTTTTGGTATAAATGTTCGAAGGTACTTGGACGAAATTTTTCCAAATCGGTGGATAGGTCGAAGGCGTCCCATTGAATGGCCATCAAGCTCTCCGGACTTTCCACCATTGGATTTCGTTCTAAGGGGGTATTTGAATAAGAGAGTGTTTAAAATAGACCAGACAGCGATGAAGGCCTACAAGATAAGGATGGAGGTTACTAATTTACCAGCCGAACGTATTCGAAGTGTGGTTGATAGTATTTATCACAGACTCGGTGCATTTCAAGAACAAGGTGGAGATCACCTTTAGCATTTATTATATTAGTCAGAGTGCTAAGGATCCCCCTCGAATAATAATTTTAATTAAAAAACTTATGTAGACTTGATTTACTGTAATGAAATGGGCAGACCCCTAATTTGTTGCCATAGTATCGGATTCAGTTTTAGAACACTTTGTCATAGAGTTTTCACATGACCTAGGTCGATATTTGAAAAAAAATAGTTGGTGTGTCTACAAATTAAGGGGTTGCAATGAGGGGGCAGAAAATATTACAAAAAGACGAATAACCATTTAAGCAACTTGATGTGTTCCAGCGTTTTTTGAAAAATGATTCATACAGTCCATGAGAGTTCATTTATTTTTTAGGAGATATTGAAATAGAGTCTGTCACAACCAACACAGATCTCGGTATTATTTCTGACAATAAATTGGTCTGTTATGACATTGTTCGCCTATTGTTGCAACGAAGGCAATCAAAAGACTAGAACGAGAGTTAAGATTTCTAACATATTAAAGTTATTACAAATATGTTTTGCTTTCTAAATGATGGATGTCTACTAACACATTTTTGAGCATTGAGGGGTCGGCTCTGATCAGTGGTTATCTAGGAGTATTTGAGGCCTGGGGCGGACTTTCTTTTTTACGAAGACGAAGCTTAACAAGCTCATGAAAAAATACCAGAATGAGAATTAAAACTTTTTTTGTTTGGAAGTACTTTGGCAACATTTAGAAACAATATTCTGGTGTTTCCATTCATGACTTGGTACACTAAAAGTTAAACAAAGATATAATTATGATCCTGATTTTTCGGTCAGATTTGTTGGTAGAGGAATTCAGGATTTTTTTTCAAAAAATTGACATTCGAACAAAATTTCTTCAGTATGACCAAATTTTTGTGTAGAGTATTTTCTAACTGCACATTTACATCTTTAAGTATTCTTTTTCAAATAACACTTAACAATGTTCGACATTTTGTTTGGAGCCCATGTAATGGATTCTAATTTTTCATCAAGTTGTCATGCATCATTGATTGCAGATGAAAAAAATTTGAGTTTTTTTGCTGTTTTTTTCAATTTTTCAAGGGACTTTTTATGCTGAAACATCGGGTGCCGCCGTGGGATCTGCGCTATTTCTTGTGGTGCCGAACAACTTTAAGGAGGCTTTCGAGGAAACTGCTTTAAGCTCTGCCGTTTTAAAACCTAAAGGTTGGTGTTTAGATATTCCTTCTAATAGAACCTCATAGAGAAGAAAATTTAACTATATTTATTTATTTATTTATTTAGTACTTAGCAGATACATATCCCATTACAAAGTATTCTCAGGTATAGTTATGTAAAAGTTCATAATTTATGTTGTAAAACTATACTATACTTACAATCTTGTGTTTATAATTGCTTTAAAAATCCTTAGACTAGTGTTAAATATATCGCAATCTAAGTGTATACTGTTGTACAGATTACAAATTCTATAAATAGGGGAGTTTATATAAATGTTCGAATGAGCAACATCACATAAGTAAAAAGTATTATGAGTCCTAGTATTATAAGTGGGAACATTAAATGTTAACATTTCTAAAAATTCACTATTACTTGAACCACCTCTTACAACCTTCCATAGATAAACTAAATCTGCTACTTGCCTTCTCTTTTCGAGACTGTCAAAACCATATTTTAACAACAAATGCTCTTTCAACATGTAAAAGTCGTAAGCTCCGGTTTCTTTGTAATAGATATAACGCATCATATTTGTTTGAATTTTCTCAATACTATATTTATGACATTGATAAAACGGACTCCAGACCTAACTACAATATTCCAGTATAGACCTCACAAAAGATATATATAATGTCCTGATACACCGAACATCAGAGAAAGCTCTTGTATTCCGAACCACAAAACCATACAATTGAGATGCTCTGTTACATATTATTTCTATATGTTTATTGAATGTTAGTTGACTATCAAATGTGACGCTCAAATCTCTCATTTCTCCAACCCTGGCCAGCTCTATTCTCCCTATATTATAGGCAAATTCGACATTTTGCTTTTTCCTAGAGTATGTTAGCACTGTACATTTACTAATATTGAAATATAATTTATTATCCTGGGACCACCTGGAAAGTTTATTTACAACTAGTTGCATATCAGTACAGTCGGCGACTGTTTTTACTTCCCTATAAAGTTTCAAATCGTCCGCAAATAACTCTATTTTAGTATCTGAGCCACCAATAGTTAATGTGATGTCATTAATGAACATGAGCGGGCCAAGGTTAGAACCCTGGGGAACACCCGATGAAGGAACAAAATAATTTGAAATATGACCCCTTAATTCCCGATGTTGTCTAGTTTTACGGTAAGAAGAGATTAGTTGTAGCAAATTATAATGAAAAAAACTGTTTTTTATGTTTCTGGATCGGTATGAGATGCGACACCACATCGAAGGCCTTGTCAAAGTCTGTGTAGATTACATCCATTTGGCTTCGCCCGTTTAGGGCCTCCGATATGGTGCTAGCAGCACATATTAAATTACTGACCGTCGATTTCCCTTTAAGAAACCCACGTTGATGAACAGAGAGTATTGGGGCCACAGATGTATAAATGGTTTCGCACAATATTGATTCAAAAATCTTGGCAGCCGAAGAAAGTACTGCAATTGGTCTATAGTTCGTAACCTGGCTCCTAGAGCCGTTTTTATGTCTAGTACAAACTTTAACCTTTTTCCACTCATCAGGAAACACACTAGTTTTTAAGCTAAGAATGAAAATAATTCTCAAGGGATATCTAAATACATCTATGAGTGCTTTTATTAAATAAGATGGTACCCCATCTGGACCAATTACCTTACCAACCCTCAGCCTCCCGATGGCATCAACAACCACGCTATCATCAATTGAACACAGCGACACCTGATCAACAAATATATTTCCTATAATGTTGTAATTGAGATCGTAATTTGAGGAATATACTCCAGTAAAATGTTCAGCAAAAGCATCATGTATTTGTTTACCATCATCGTACTGTGCATCATTAAGAAACATTTTGCTGGGTACATGGCTTGATCCCCTTTTAGAGTTTATGACGCTCCAGAATGCTTTAGGTCGTGTGCTGCATTTTAAGGATATAGTTTCTATGAGAATCAGAAATGTTTTGTTTTATTTTAGATCTTAGAGTAGATAATTCTCGCAATAAATCTGGGTTACTTTTCTTTTTCATTTTATTTCTAAGATTTTCTTTTTTTTTTAAATCCCTAATTATGCCCTTATTGAACCGTACCGGATATGACCTACCAGCAGTCTCAACCTTGGGTACGCATATCTCAAATATATTATATATTTTATTATAAAATAGATCAACCGCAGCATTGACATCGTTAAAAGACTCCAAAAAAAAACCAGTCAATATTAAGAAACATATCATAGTAAATTAAGTAAATTGAAATTAGCTTTTTTGAAATTGTATTTAACTGACTGTCTTTTTAAATTAGTAGTCTGTCCACCGTTAACATTAATATTTATTTCTAGGGTTGGGTGGTGACCGTCCTCAGGTAACAAACTATAGGCAGCCTTTGATACCATACATTTTTTATTACTTATTACTACATCCAAAATATGATTCAGACTATTAGGTATTCTATTGTACTGAATACTATTGTAAAAATTCAAAAACCTAGACAATTCATTAATATAAGTATCTGTGAATGATGCAGCGTAGTACTGATTTAAATTTGGAATGTTGAGGTTGCCAACAACAATAAAATTTTCTTTTATTAAATGTTCTAAACCTTCAATGTACATTAATAATCTCTCATATGTAGCAACAGTACAACCTGGTGCTAAGTACACAACAAAAATAAATATTGAGGTGTGATCGTTAATATATCGTCGTCCTTACAATCTAAATTTAGGCTAGAACTGGCAAGAGATTTATCGACACCAATCAGTACCCCACCGCCCCTTTCGTGTGAGCGATCTGACCTAAACACTTCGAAACCATCCGGTAATAATTCACTGCTATGTACACCCTCGGTTAACCAGGTCTCAGTTAACAGTAGTATGTCGTACTCGTCACAGGTGGCGCATACCGCGTTGAACAAGTCTTGTGTTTTGGAATTAAGACCTCTAACGTTTTGATATACACATGAAATATTTGTAGTTTTTGTACTTACAGCTACATCGTTTTTTCCGATCTGTGAAATGCCAAGACTCACGCCCTCTAATTGCTATTCTGCGCTGTATTGAATTTTTATTCGCACCCTATCCAGTGCTCTACAGTAGGTTGGACACTTAGGATCATATGCCGAGTGATTAGTTTCCAAATTTGAGATAGACTTGTCGTTAAACATCTTACAGTTGATGCATGTTTTCGTTCCATTGGTACAGTTCTTGGTCTCATGGTCTAATCCGGAACACTTGCCACATATTCGTTGAGAGGTACATTCCTTGGACATGTGACCCAACAGGTTTCAGTTGTAACCTAATGGCACTTACATACTCAAACCAACGGCACCCTTTATAGTCAATAAACACTCTACCATGTGACCCCGTAGAGATATTCTTGATCATCTAATCTAAACCAACAACATTCTAATACAAAATTTACTATGGAACTGACTCAGATGGTACCACTCCCTTGGTTGAAAAAGAGAACGGCACCCTAAGTCATACTGTTTACAGAAAACCGACACATACGAGTAGATATTTAAATTTTAGTGCTCACCATCGTCGATCTCAAAAACAGTCCGTCATCAATTTTAATCATTAGCCTTTAGGGTTTTGTCAATATGTAATGCAAACTAAATTCCGTGTGAAACAGAAAAACGTATTGAAGCATTGAAATCAAACGGATATTGCACTTTAGGCGTTATAATAATCCTATACCTCAAACTGGATACTCAACCATCAAATACTGCAATTTTACCTTTTATCCACAACCTTTCATTCATGAATACCCGTTTGTTGTGTATCAATCTTTGCCCATGTCTTAGACAAAGACGTATGAGAGAGAGAACATCAATATTCCGACTTCAAGCATCGCTGTGGAAGATCTCCGACCAGAGAGTTTTTGGAGCCAGCGGCAGCCCGGTTTTTTGGGGAAGATTGAAATTTTAAATTTACTTCAACATCATGTTTTGTATTAAAATGCTTTGTTATGCTTATTTAATAGTACTACTGATTCTATAATAAAAGAGATGTTAGAGTGAATTTGAATATTTACACGCGAACGCAGCCTTACATGTTGATTGATTTTAAATTTCTGAAGCAACAAAAATAGAAAAGGATCGATAAATTTCCTGTACCCGGAATTTCCCTTGTTATGAATCTTTCATTTTATTAGGAATAGTAAAATGGAACCCAATTGAGTTTCGCACATGGTCATTTAGTATACTGTCTTCAAATATTTTCATTGCGCGCCATTTTGTTCCACCGCCACCACCACCATATTTTACCAGCCACACTTATATTTTGGGCATATTTTGTCTCAATTCCGTCTGCCCGTCTGTTCGCGGCATAACTAAAAAACTACTTAACCGAATGACTTCAAATTTTCGTCAAAAATTAAGAGTAATATGGAGATGACATGGTAACATTTTGGTAAAAATTCAGTATGGCAAAACAAATTATTTCTAAAAATATAATTATCCAATGTATCTAAAATTTTGCACAAAAATCAAGTATTAGATAGGAATCAACAGGTCAAACTTTGGTACGAATCCAAGATGACAGAACAAAATGGCGGCTTGATAAAATATTTAAAAATTCCCCTTGAAAATGATATTTAATAGACTGATTTCAAATTGTCTGCCATAACTAATTGTGATGTAGAGAAGAAGTAGTAAAATTGTGTTACTATTTCAAGATGACTAGTCTGGGTCTCAGACAAATAATTTTACGTTAAAAAAATATTTAAAACGTTACACGTGTTTCGACCTTCCGATCATCATCATATTCCTAATTCAGTCTTAGTCTCATATATAAAATGTGTAGTCGTATTTAATTTTAACATGCAATGCTCGTTTAGATTTAAGGTAAAGTGAAACATTTTTTTATATTTTGTCATAGATGGTCACCAATGTTCTAATTTAGACATACTCTCTTTATTCAATTTGTTCACCCTACATAGTGTTGTAGTGCTGCATTTTCATACCAATTAAGTTTCATCATGTTGAAACACGCGTTGTTATTAATGTAGCTTATTAGTTTAATTGTGGGAAAAAGTATTTTTAAAATATAAAAAACGCGGCATTTTTGAGCACTTATTAATATCTAAGTGGTTGAATAAGCAAGGTAATCTTATTCCGAGATAGCAGATGGAGATGTTTGTTTATTTTCTGTGGTTTTGCCAGTTTATTAAAGTTAATATTTATAGTTATGATTTGCATCGTCTATCAATAAACGTTTTATAATCCGATAAGTGATAATATATACTATAAGAACTTTAAAGCTTTATGCAGGCTGATATAGGTTATGTTTGTAGAGGGTTTCTTACTAGCTTTAATAATATAAAGGAAAATATTGGTATGTTTTTTATTTAGCCAGTGGTACTAGTATCTAAGAAAAACTCAAGAAATTATAAGCATATTCCATGAAAAATTATTCTAGACAACATGGTGAATGTACCCATGAATTGTCCTCAGGTCCGACATATTTGCCGGCCGCTATTTGCCGGCAGCGGCGCGGCCGGCGTACCCGGTCTGTCCAATGGTACGACCAGATGGTGCAGTATTTGCTTAAGAGAGTCATATTTTACTGATGCTATAATTATAACCAGGTACGATAAATGTGAGAAAGTATTTCTCGCATTAAAATGATACCTAGCGATGAAATATACTGTGAAAATATGCTTTATCATAATGACAAACAAAAGTCATGAGCAAATTGTATCCATTGCTAGAATTGATCTACGAACTCCTTGCTTTTGGAATGTAATTTTTATATTGCCAGTTAAGAAAGCTAATTTGTCAATTATTTCCTTGTTACTTTTTTTTCCATCTCGTAAGCTACGAGCGGGGGCGTGCGGTGAAATTTTAAGAAAGGGAAGCAATTTTTAGAAACTTACCTATTTGTAATATAATTCGATTCTTCGCTCATTTTCTGCAAATTCGTCAATGACGTCATCATAAAAACGTCGATGCTCAGACATATTTTGGAGAAGTTTATTTTCAATGGATAACAGCGATGTATGCGAAAGTCTCTCCTGACCCGTTGAATTTCTCACGAAATTTTGTATACGTTTAAGTGTTGAAAAATTGCGTTCTACTGATGAAGTTGTGGCAGGTATTGTTAACACTAATTCACACAATTTCGACACTTCGGTGTAGGCATCTTCCAGCTCCTTGTCTTTTAAAAGTTGCAGTGTCTTAGCGTTATTTTTTGCGCTAATGTCATCAGTGTCGTAAATCACTTTTAATTCAGATCGCAGTAACACTCGGTCGAAGAACTGGACATAATGAAGAAGAAGAGGTTTAAACGCATCTTCTTGAAAAGTTTTTCCTTTAAATACATCAAAATTGCAGAGCTCGAGGAATTTAAAATCATTTAAACCGTTCAATCTATAGTTTATTTGTTGCTGAATTTGATCGATTATTTCATAAAAAAGGCGTCTGTATGATGTTTGAACATCTCCCACCTTGTCTGTTCGAAGACATTTGGCTTGGGGCTCAACATTTAACGTCATCGTTTTCTCCCAAAATAGGTCAAAGTCATCTCTTTTTTGGCTTGACATGGACTTAAAATCATCCACTTTTTTTAGGCAAAAAGCAATATCATTTGTTTTAGTTTGTAATATATTAAAAACATTGTCCGAGAATGGAAATATTTCTGAAAATATGTTCAAAAAATAATTAAAATTAAAATCTCGATTCAAACAGTCCAAAAACCCCGTCGAACTATTTATTGCTTCTGAGTCCCATTATTTTCTATTATATTCTCAAATAGTTCAATCAGTGATTGACGATTTTCAGATACTGTTAACACAAGTCTTTCATTATAGTTCCATCTAGTAGGAGCTACTTTGGGCAATCGTTTATGGACAATGGAGTCCAAAGCTTGTGTACGTTTTGTTGACTTGGAAAAAAAACAGCCATGCCACTTAAAGTTACGAAAAATACTTTACACTCTTAAATGTGATTGATGGACTGGGATAAAACTAAATTTAATTTATGAGGAAACAATTGACAAACACAGCACTTGGGAAGTTTCTCGAGCTTTAGCTTGCAGACCCCCTAATTGTTCTCCATCTCCATCATAGCTTTGAGCAACTAATTTTTTTTCTCCATTAATTTCTTTAGTAACGTTATAAACTACGGTGTATAATGCATCTGCTGTACGATTTTCGGACACATTCTTAAAACCTAAAAATCGCTCTTGAATACTTCCGTCTGTTTTAACGTAGCGTATTACTATAGATAATTGGCTAAAATTAGTGATATCAGTTGTTTCGTCCAGAGCAATAGCAATGAACCACGCCTCGCCAATCTCCTGCTTAATTCTTTTTAGAATAATGGTTGCAACAGCGGAAATTAAATCATTCTGGATTCGATTCGACGTTCCGCGAAAAACGCTAGACTGCTCTAAATCAATCATCATATTTAGCAATTAAACTAAGTAAATCTTGAAACTTTCCTCTATTTGAAGAAACCCTTGTTTCGTCATGACCTCTAAATCCCAATTCGTGGTGTCCGAGAAACAAACAACATCGATAAGTCTTCTTAATATTTGCCTATTTGTGTGACTAATTTCCAACTGTTTATTAAGGGCGTGTTCATTTCTGGTTTTGCCGAAGACTTTTTCTTTTATGACGGCCTGCAAATGCGCTTTGGACATAACGTGTCTTTTTACAGCTTTATGGAAATTGTTTAAATCGGAAAAACCAGTTTTATTCCAGAGACCTTTTCTATTTTCAAAAACTAAACATGGCCAACAAAATAATTTACTTATATTTTCACACTCTGTTAGCCATTTCAGTTGTGCGTATTGTTTTTCCGCATTACATTGCATTGCTTCCCTTGCTTTCATGGACTGCACGCCCCTGTCTACGAGTCTTTATATCTCCCGACAATGAACTTTCTTTCTTTTATTTCTGGAACTCCAAACCAAACATTATTGCGTGCGGCCTGATTAAACGAGACGAGCAATTGATGTGGTTAAATTATTTATACTTGATGGACTGTCCATAGCAAATATAATTGGTCTTTGCTAATACCTTCAACCTCCAAACCCATGGAAAAAAAAGGTGCAATAATTTCATGTTCGCTGATGAATCATTTAAGGACTTAACCAACACGGGGTGATCACCCCCCCTCAAGTCGAAATAACCATGTTGATATGTATTTCTCATGGGATTTTTCAACGCCCGGTGGATTTAATTAATCATTATCTCCCTCCCCCCTCTCCAAGACACTTTTCTGGGTCCTTGGTTGCATTTCCGTATCGTTAAAGTTTCGCTGTGTAGTAAATGCATACTTTATTCTGGTACAGGTTAGTCATGGGAAAAATTAATTTTTAAAAATAGAAACTTATCGGGCGGTACTTTGATCTCCTATAATATATAATTGAATTATATGATTACAGTAATCTGCCTCTATTATAAAAACAGAACTAATCTTGAATCTGGGCGAATTATCGATTGATGTTTTATAGCTCCTGACAATTAAAAGGTTAATCACACAATTATTAACAATAAATATAGAGTCCATGAAAATGCAGTTAATTTGGTTATACGGGTTTAAAGACTTGAAGATAATCCGGTGAAGGAGAAACCTGTGTTGGTAACTGGGAATAAAGAAAAGGAGACAGTGGTGGACAAAATTTAATCTAGAAATTGAAAAAAAAATGACCATTATAAATTTAAGTACCTAAATACTTAGTGAAAATTACCCAAACCAAAAAAGAAAGACCATGCCTACATATACAGGGTGTTCAACTATGGCCATATCTCAAAAAGTAGTAATTCAGATCTCGAGGAAAAAAATTATGTGGGTAAATCGGCCAAGAGAAATCGCTGGAAATTATTTTCAACTTCGAAAAATTGCCACTAGGGGGCGTAGCAGCAATTCAAAACTGGAAATGACGATTTTCTCTTGAATTTTTCAAATTAAGATTTGTATATTATGAACAGAAAATATTAACAAACTTATAACGCTATAATCGGGATGTTTTCAGCCGATATAAGAATAACATTAATAATGCATATATTATTAATAATATCGTCCAAGCGTCATTGCCAACTACCGAAAATTTAAATCGAAATATTTCAAAAACTACCAAAGCAAATATCAATAAACCATATATGGTTGGAATCGGGATAAAAAACTTATTACTACTTACTTATGTTATTCTAGTCGATAATATAGAGAGCGTTCCATTTAAAAAACCAGAGTTGAGGTTGATTCCTGAAAAACGAAACATCCTGTATATCTAAAAACTACACTATCAAAAAAATTGTCCAATTTAAAAAATTTAAAAAACTTGCAAGAAGGTTCGACACGTTAAAAAATGTATATTTTAAACCTCTAATAATCCCTTTTTAGGAGTATCTTGGTAATTGTTAAAAAGTAAGAAAAAATTCAGAAGATATTTAAAATTGTTGTAAAACTCAAAGCCTGCAAGGTATATACAATAGCTATAGTATCAAAAATAAGCTTAAACCGATGTAAAAAGTAAGCCTTATGTGATAGATATGTTTTAGGGCTAAACAATTCTTATAGTATGATTTTTTCAGAATGACATCTTTAAAAAAAATTGTTAAACATTTTTGTCCACCTAATTTATATTGCTGGGACTACTGTGCGGCGTCGATTTTTATTAGAGCCTTAAATATATGTATATAACAAAAAGCGTGAATTTTTTTTCTTTTGTTTTTTAGTCCCATAAATTTTATTCCCCATATATTCAAAATATTTTGAAGCAGCGTGGTCCGTTGATGAGCTTTGTATGTAATTTTTTTGAGATTAGACCGTAAATTGAATGGTTTTAAGGGGGGGCTGCAGCTCATGTAGATCCGCCACTGTGAGAATTTATTGAACCTTCTTTGGTATCCGCAGCAGTTGAAGTTTTTGCGTAATAGAATAACAAATTTGGATACTATTTCGTCATATCAGAGTGCCTGTTAATATGTGCATAATAAAGCACATGACGTACTCCCACCATGTTCAAGCAAACAAAGCTTTCTTGTTATCAGCAACATTGTATAAAGTTAAATATTTGGGAGGAAATAATTACTGCCAGTATTTTAGGTTAAGAGTGATCTGTGAGGTGAAGGAAAGTACTTTCAGGCTTCTTGTTTTTTTTTTCACAGTAACTATTACCCAGAAGGTAGCAGTAGAAAATGTCGACCAATTTTACCAAAGCTGATGTTTTTATAGTGTTGAATATACTCATGCTGCCAGGGACGTGCAGTCCATGGAAGCAAGGGAAGCAGTGCCATCTTAATTATCAAGCCCATAATAAATGCGGCCTTGACTCCGACCCAGCCACAATAGAATATCGAATAGAAACTATGCGGGCCGCTAGCTTCCCTGCAGCCAAGTTCTGTATGCTTGATTTTCTGTGAATCGGGCCAGAGGTTATTGAACTTTCCACCAGCTATTTCCAATTTTTGCATTTCAGTCGCGTGCTTTAAGTGGACTAGGTAGCTAAGCTATCGTTGGAGTAGGTTCTTTTTTTAAACGGCTATCCGTGTGTTGTGTGATATGTACGTCGCATCGTGCATGGTGCGATATGGAAGACAATAATACGGACGTGGATAAGCAAATACCGTCAACTTCGGCTGTTGGTAATAACGTTGAAAATGTTGGAGAATTTAGTAAGAAGAGTGTGTGTGAATGTGTGGTGTGTGTCTTAATAATAAAGGGATTTTCAACATTAAACTTCGCTGATAACCTTCAAATAATTTCCAAAGGAAGGGCAAAACCGCCTATGAAAAATTTAACCACAAAAATGAAAAACTGTATTAGACATTTTTATCCGGAAAAACAATACGAACAACTTAAATGGCTAACAGGGTGTGAAAATATAAGTAAATTATTTTGTTGGCCATGTTTACTTTTTGAAAATAAAAAAGGTCTCTGGAATAAAACTGGTTTTCTCCGATTTAAACAATTTCCATAAAGCTGTAAAAAGACACATTATGTCCAAAGCGCATTTACAGGCCGTCATAAAAGAAAAAGTCTTCGGCAAAACCAGAATTGAACAAGCCCTTAATAAACAGTTGGAAATTAGTCACCGCCAACCCAATGAACTAGTCGATAAAAATAGGCAAATATTAAGAAGACTTATCGATGTTATTTGTTTTCTGGGACAGCATGAATTGGGATTTAGAGGTCATGACGAAACAAGGGTTTCTTCAAATAGAGGAAATTTTCAAGATTTACTTAGTTTAATGGCTAAATATGATGATTGCTCAAAAAATCATTTAGAGCAGTCTAACGTTTTTCGCGAAACGTCGAATCGAATCCAGAATGATTTAATTTCCGCTGTTGCAACCATAATTCTAAAAAGAATTAAGCAAGAGATTAGCGAGGCGCGGTTCATTGCTATTGTTCTGGATGAAGCAACTGATATCGCTAATTTTAGCCAATTATATATAGTAATACGCTACGTTAAAACAGGCGGAAGTATTCAAGAGCGATTTTTAGGTTTTAAGAATGTGTCCGAAAATCGTACAGCAGATGCATTTTACACCGTAGATTATAACGTTACTAAAGAAATGAATGGAGAGAAAAAATAAGGTCCTCAAAGCTATGATGGAGCTGCAGTGATGGCGGGACAATTAGAGGGTCTGCAAGCTAAAGTTCGAGAAACTTTCCTATGTGCTGTGTTTGTCTATTGTTTTGCTCATAAATTAAACTTAGTTTTATCCCAGTCCATCAGTCACATTAAAGAGTGTAAAGTATTTTTCGTTACTTTAAGTGGCATGGCTGCTTTTTTTTCCAAGTCAACAAAACGTACACAAGCTTTGGACTCCATTGTCCACAAACAATTGCCCAAAGTAGCTCCTATTAGGTGGAACTATAATGGAAGACTTATGTTAATAGCATGTGAAAATCGTGAATCACTGATTAAACTATTTGAGAATATAATAGAAAATAATGAAACGTGGGACTCAGAAGCAATAGATAGTTCGAGGGGGTTTTTGGACTGTTTGAAACGAGATTTTAATTTTAATTATTTGTTGAACATATTTTCAGAAATATTTCCATTCTCGGACAATGTTTTTAATATATTACAAACTAAAACAAATGATATTGCTTTTTGCCTAAAAAAGTGGATGATTTTAAGTCCATGTTAAGCCAAAAAAGAGATGACTTTGATCTATTTTGGGAGAAAACGATGACGTTAAATGTAGAGCCACAAGCGAAGCGTCTTCGAACAGACAAGGTGGGAGATGTTCAAACATCATACAGACGCCTCTTTTATGAAATAATTGTGTGAATTAGTATTGACAATACCTGCCACAAGTTCATCAGTATAACGCAATTTTTCAGCACTTAAACATATAAAAAATTTCGTGAGAAATTCAACGGGGCAGGAGAGACTTTCGCATACATCGCTGTTGTTCATTGAAAATAAGCTTCTCCAAAATATGTCGGAACATCGACTTTTTATGATGACGTCATTGACGAATTTGCAAAAAATGAGCGAAGAATCGAATTAAATTTAAATAAGTTTCTAAAAATTGCTTCCCTTTCTTAAAATTTCACCGCACGCCCCTGCATGCTGCTGATAAGTAAATTTTCACCAACGCTGCTGTTGTTGGCAAATTTGGAAGCTTGTCACGCCGAAATCCAAGTACTTTAGACATGATGAGACGAAATAAAATATTATGCGTATACCACAAATATTCAAAAGTGGTCAAAATAAAAAAAAGAATTGTTTTTGCGGGTTCATTTTTCAGATTTTTGACTGATATTTTCCAAAAATACTACCTGCAATTGTAAATAGTTCAATGGACTCAAAAGAACCCCTGAAGAGGTTAAAAACCACGTCGCCAAAATTACACTTCGACTTATACAAGGCAAGCCGTATGGAATTGAAATTTTCATTTTTTGCGGGTTTTAATCAGTGTTTCACGTTCAGTTCTATATCATCTAATTGATTGATTTTAAACGAACAAAGTATGTACACTGAAGAAACGTCTATTTTTGCCTACAGATTGGTGTTAACACTGAAGAAGAGTTTGAAATGTAGTGTGTACGAAATTATTTTAACCGGCTCTTAGCTTTCGCACAGCGACGTATCAATATCACAAAAACAATTGGAACGATAAAGTTTCTTCTTATCGTTTACGTTTTTTCTATTAGATATTTTTTTAATATTGTTTGTCCAGGATCGAGAAATAAAATTAAATAAAATAAACGTACTTGCAAATTTTAATATTAAAAGAACATTGTTGCTTTTTCAAGGTGATCACGCTATATTTCGGCTAACGTCAATAGACAAAATGGGCTTTTTGACCCGACATGGGTACAGAAATTTGCAAATATCTCTTTAAGTGCTTTAAGAGGCAGTAAAAGTGGATACGAATCGAAAAGTAGAATAAATATGAATGTTCCCCATCATAAAATGATGAACATTAGTGTTATTGTTTGATCTGCAAAGTTTTACAATAATAAGGCAATTCTTTGAAATTGAAAAATTCTTGAAAAAAAACTAAAAAGAAATACCATTAAAAGTTCAAATGAGTAAAGTGCTTCGTCACACCGCGTTCTAGGAATCAGCGTGGACTTACGATGGGGACTGTCAAGTTGACACCCATAGTTCGTGATGTTGTTTTATTGTCATTAATTTCGGTATTTGTATTCTTAAATTTAAAGTATCTTACTATTGGTGTATGTTCGTTAACTACTAGAAAAATTGATGAAGGATTTCAAAAAGCAGATTCGCATAATTTGTCATCAGTGGATGTAAATATGATCACAGACTTTTTAACGTCGTGTAAAGGTTTAAATCAGCCTCAATCTAGTGGTGTGGGAGCAAACCTTTTTCTAGATTATGATTTGGGATTTTAATTTCAGATAAAATTTGGTCAGTTTTTCGTCAAGGAATCAAAAATATGTCGTACTATACAGGTTTCATGCGAGCCCTAACATTACTTAGTCCGTTTTCAATATATTTTCCATGTCACCACTCCCTTCTTAATTCTGTTTCTTCCGATTAGGTTCCTGGCCATGACATTTCGACAGTTTACTTCTCCAAGTGTACTATCTTCATCTTGCTGTTCGGTACTTTCTAACTCCAGAATGTTATCTACTAGATATTCCAACCTGATGATGGGGATGATTGGGATATTTTGATATACTCTTGCATGCGATACTCTGTTATCGGCTGGGTTTTCTACTCTTGCTAAATTTGGTTAGCTCTAAATTCTCTTGAAATGTGGAGTGTTGTAGCCTATCCACAAATGCAGACACTGCCATCATTTTTGCATGTCCTCCCTTGATGTAGGAAACGCCAGTCTCATTAAGTTTTTACTTCCCTCGTAACTTTCCCAGTTTGTAAGTACAAGGCAAGATACCTAGAACCTATGCTTTTAGTCTTTGGAGTCTAAACTAGAAAAACTTAAATAACATCAAACATCAAGTTCATTTTTAAAATCACTCTCTGAGATTTGTTATTTAAGTATGAGATAATGTGTAAATAATCTTTAATCCAGTGTACCCAGCAAGATCTGCATTATATAGGACTTTTACAGCTTACAACAAATTTTAACGCTATCGGTTGCTTTAAAAATTTTCTCATTAACTTAATGCTTTTTCACGTTACGGAATGTAAACAAAACCCGAATTAAATTATCTATTTGTGACGAATTTGTCACCTAAATGCTAAGTAATAAGTTTTTTATTTTATATGCCATTTTGTTGAAGAAAACATGAGCTTTTATTTAACTTCACTTGTTTGTAAATTAGCAAAAGCCAATGATATTAGTTTATTATGTATAATATAAAGCCAATGGTCTGGGTCAAATTTTGCAAGTAACGTTTGAAGAAGTTTCAGTCATCGGAATTGACTGAGATTTGGTATACGTACATAAACCCGATAACAATACAAAATTATGGTGTCCAATCTTGCATGTCTTATACAGGTGGGGTAAAAAAATGCTAAAAAGTACACAATAAAATAAACGTAAAAACAGTTCCCCTTATCGGAACTGACTGAGATTTGGTGTACATACATAAGCTCGATGATAATACTTTATTATTATGATGGTGTCCAATCGTGAATGTCTTATACAGGCTGAGTAAAAAATAATGCTAAAAAGTACAAAACAGCTCCCGTTATCGGAATTGACCGAGATTTGGTATACATACAGAAATCCGACGACAATAAAATATGGTATACAATCGTGAATGTCTTATACAGGATGTGTCAAAAATAATGCTAAAAAGTACAAAATAAAATAAATGTACCTAAAAAATATTTTTTTAAAAATGTTTTTATTTATAAACTATTGAACTGAAAAGTAAAAAATTAAATTTATATAACTTTTAGGTTTTAAGAAATTATTCATATTTTTAAAATTTCTGTGTGTATGTAAGTTTAATTATTTTTTACTTTTCAGTTCAATAGTTTATAAATACAATCTTTTTTTTATATTTCTTTTACATTTATTTTATTCATGTTGCTATCGCACTTACTAAAAATTAATAAAATATTGTAAGTTTGAAATAACCAAATAAAACCCACATTATAAGCGAACAGATGGCAACAATGGAAAAAATCTTCTGAAGATTTTAATAATAAAGGTACAGTGATAATTTAATTCAGGTTTGCTTACATTCTGTTACCTAGATAAAAGACACTAAGTTAAAAAAAAATTTTAGTCAACCCATAGAGTTGAAATTTGGTATATAGAAACATCAGAAAATTTCACTTTCCCATTTTTAATTTTGAAAAAAGTGTAGCTTTTTACCTATTTAAAATAATGATAAATTTGGCAGGTAAGATAAATCACCTGACTAACTTTTTTATTGTCATTTTGCATTATCTTCAAGCAATATATCTGCAAATTCAGATTTCGCTAAGGTTAATGTAGATATACAGTGTAGTCCATTTTTTCTTCCATGGATTGGGATCAAAACTGTTTTGACTAAAATTCTAGCTTTTTTAGTTTTTGAGATATTTTTGAAATTTTGAGAAGTTGCATTTTTTTTATGCGCCACAACTTTTTTACTTTTTGAGCTATTATAATTCTGAAAACACTCTTTCACAGCAGTTTTTTCCGAAGAATACAAGGTTACTATTAGATTTTAGTTAGAAATTATGTTAACTACCTCTGGAGACTTAAAATCGTAGTCTTTATTTCAATAAATAAAAATACACTAGAGTAAAGCCAGTCGACGTGGATGGAAGTGACAAAATATTGAAAAAATCATACAGGCCTTGGAAACAATTGATAGCCTATCAGACTAAGTTCGCCTATTTACGATTTAATTAGGTATTTTGTAATTTTTAAGCGTTAAATTACAGTAGTGAAGAAAACTTTAATATTTTAGAGTGTTACATAAAAATAATAAAAATGCTGCATTGGACTAAATCAGTATTTTGAATTGTATTTGGAGAGATGATAATCGAGTAAAAAACATTTTTCTTTGGTCGCGTTGGATTTAGTTAATTATCGGAGTTTCGAGCAGCCAAATCCTAAAAATTACCAAAAAAACAATAAAGATCGTGATGCATTAGTTTTAGCGTTTTTTAATGAAAACTCAAATTCTAGAAAAGCGAGCAGGCAATTGGATATTCCTAGAGATTTTATACAGAGAATATTAAAGAAAAATAGGTACCATACTTATAAACCGATTATTTGTCGTGAGGCAAATGACAATTTAAGGAGACCTAATTTTTGTAACTGGTACAAGTAAGTGCCAAGAAAATCCAAATTTCTTTAAAAACATTATTTGGACCGACGAGTCACATGTTAGTAACTGATGGGGTGTCTAACAAACCCAATCATCATTTAAGTGCTAATAAAAACCAAAGAAATCGAGCTCCCAGAAGACTTCAAAGGCGGTTCAGTTTTAACATGTGGTGTGGTATTTCCTTTGAACTTTGTTTAATCGTCAATAAGAATAAGTTTAGTGATTTCCAAATGTCAGAAGAAATCAGCTAATTGGGTCTTTTTATCGTTATACAATAACTTCTCAAAGATATCTTGAAATGTTACGAAATCAAATATTTCTTGCAATTAAATGAGTTGTTCCTGTGGCAAAGTTTGACCAAGTTTGGTTTCAATAGGACGGCTGTCCTGCACATAGGACAAGAGAGGTAACAACATTTTTGTATGAATATTTTGTAAACCTAGCCCACGTGATTGCCCGGCTAGGTCGCCAAACCTTACGCCGATGCATTTTTATTTATGGAGCTTTTTGAAGAATGAAGTGTACGAGTTTGAACCTCCTGAGACAGTTGAGATTTTAGAAGAAAGGGTTAAAGACGTTTTATCTAGTATTAACCCAAACACAATTTCAAGAGTAACTAATGCTGTTCTCAAAAAATGTCAGCAATGTGTTAATGAAAATGGATTTCAGTTTTGAACTTTAATTTAAGGTCCATTAGGAAGTATGTTTTTTTAATTAATTAGTAGATTTTAGTAAAATATTAGTTTCTAATATTGTATTTACGCAGGGGTAAAAATTAATCTTACCTTGATGTCATATTTCTCGAAAAAAATAAAAAACATTTAGTGTTTAGGTTAGTTCTAATTTTTTCGCGTTCAAGTAGAACGCAAAAAATAAGCTCTTTCTAACTACGTAAAAATCCAATATGGCGTGAATAAAAAACAAACTTGTGGCTAAAAAATATCGAAACTTCGAATAAAAAATCTAATAACACCCTTCTGTTTTTCGGAAAAAAACTGTTGTGAAAAAAAGTGTTTTTTCAAAAATATATCAAAAACTAAAAGAGCTAGAGTTCTATTCAAAACAGTTTCGCGTAAGCCTTTTAACCGAATATGTAATTCTTATAGTTTGTAAGATCCCAATACATGGAAGCCCAAAATGGACCACACTCTATAGATTTTATGTAATAAAAAATATATTTTACTGGCAACCGTATACATAGCATTACAGTGGTATTTTGTTTAACCTCTGATGAAATCGCAAAACAAAAATCATCATGTTTTCACTTGGTTAAACAGATCTGTACATTGTGTATTTTTTTTTTCAGGGAACAGCTACTTATGGCAGAAAAACAAAGCTCGTTTTCGTAAGTATGTTTTATCTAACTTATATGTTTTGTTAGGCGAATTTAGTTATTGCTGCCCAATATTGTTTGATAATAAAATACCAAACAGTCCCATTATGTCTCCAAGCATACTTTGGAACTTCGCCAATATGCTTATAGATATTGCGAGGCGCGTGTTTTGTTTATATTGCAAATATCTTGTAAACATAATTATATTTTTATTTACATTTATTTGCGTATCTTTCGAATAATCGATTAATTTGTCAAAGCACGATACGAGGAACGAACTTCTGCCTTACTACTAAATTTGTTTTAAATTATGATATCTTAAATGGTAGGTATGTGTGGTAGGCAGTCAAGCTTAACTATTAATTCATGTTTAAAACAGTTTGTTATTTAAAGTAAAATAAGTAAATATTAATAAATTGTGTATCCATTTTAATTTTATTAACGGTTTTTGTTTCAAAATAGCTATGAACGTTAAGATCTACAATATTTGTTATTTTAAAATACATAAATCTAAATCTATCATGGTCCGCTTTTTAATTAAAAATGAAGAGTTACGATTTGCTTTGCCAAAAAATCAGTAAATTTCCTTTACCCGGAATTTCCCTCGTTATAAATTATTCTTTTTATTAGTAATTGTGAAATGCGTCTCAATTTAGTTTAGTACATAGTAATTTAATAACACATATATAGTGGTTTTCTATGGAAGCGTATAAGGACCACAATTTTTTTTATTTTTAAATCCTGTCTTTGAAGTCGGAATTTAACACAATTCTGACTTTTGAAGTCGGAATTTAACAAAATTCTGAGTTTAAAGTCAGAATTTAACAAAATTCTGAGTTTAAAGTCAGAATCTAACAAAATTCTGAGTTTAAAGTCGAAATTTAACTAAATTCTGAGTTTAAAGTAGGAATTTAACTAGATTCTGAGTTTAAAGTCAGAATTTAACAAAATTCAGAGTTTAAAGTAAGAATTTAATAAAATTCTGAGTTTTAAGTCGAAATTTAACTAAATTCTGAGTTTAAAGTCAGAAATTAACTAAATTCTGATTTTAAAGGCAGAATTTAACTAAATTCTGAGTTTAAAGTAAGAATTTAACGAAACGCATTTTTGACGTCTCCTGCCAAACCTGAAATTGGTGTCAGGAGATAGATAATTAAATATTAAGACAGATAAGCGAAATCCATTTCGTTGCAAGTAAACTCGTTTGAGATTTACCGAGCTTCAAAGGGTCAAAATTGTCATTGTTCAAGCGCCATTTTCTCGAAAACAGTTAAATTTAGGCATGAGAAAAGTAACTCAATAAGTGCTTGGATTTTTTAGAAAAATATAAAAATTTAATAAAATATAGGGCATTTCATTTAAAAAACGGATGATGTTGCCGCGCGAACCCCGCGCAATTTAAAATATTTTATAACGAGGGTATATTATGTTCAATCTATGGCCAAAGCCAAATGCTCAAAACATCCTATTCGTTGGTTCTCCAGATATTTCTAATAGGACACTCAACTTGAATCACCCTGAAACAGAGGGGGAGATCTGTCAGTATGTTTCACGAGACACCCTTAAATCGTTGAAACATATGTGAATCGTTTCTTAAGACTTATTTATCGTTTTGTATTAAGTTTTTTATTTTGTGAACCTTTTAATGTATATGTTTTCTTGTATTCATTTTGGCTTTTTTTTCAGCAATAGAAATAAATAAAAATATATAAAATGAACTAATTAAACATATGTTTAATTTGTCAGGGACCTTTTTAACACTCAAAAATCAAAATAGGAAACTTTTATTTTGTACCCTTCCCCCTTTTATCATTTTTTAACTATTTTAATTAATAATAATAATAATTTTATTAAATTCTGACTTTGATCTCAGAATTTTGTTAAATTCTGACTTTAAACTCAGAATTTTCCTAAATTCCGACTTTAAACTCAGAATTGAAAAATAAAAAAAATTGTGGCCCTTCTACGCTAACGTAGTTTTCCAAACATTTTTATTGGGCGCCGTTTTTTTCCATTATATTGAATTCCTACCGTTTTGTTACGTCATGTTGAATCTTGAATTAGTACCACAACTTTATTAGTTTTTTTCTATATCACTCTTAATGCTTGCACAAAAATTGAAATTAATCAAATAAGTCATTTTTCAGACTGATTTTTAAATATTTTTAGGTCGCCATTTTGTTTTGCTGTTATAGTAATACCAAAATGTTACCCGTTCATTCCTACATAATTTTTGATTTTTGTGCAAAATTTGAGGTAAATTGGATATAGTCAAAAGCAGTGTTATCGTGCGGGTCATACGCTTTATCAACGACAAACTTTTTAAGTTTGTTTTTCTTTTATTACGTGTAATCATATCCTCCGCATAAAATCGGGAAGATTAATTAGATAGACCTATGATATTTTCATATGAAAAAAGAGGATAAATATATAGATACCAGCAGTTGCAAAAATCTTTGAGCGTTGCCACTTTTTTTCGGGCTTTTTGCATCCACAAGGGAAAAAAATGGTATTAAATCTAATAAAATATTACGAAAATGAAAATTCACCGGCCAATATCCAGGAGACAGTAGCAAAAGCTCTGGGAATCGGTATAAGGACTGTGCAGAAAATTGTGCATGAAAAAAAGCATAATATACTACCGAAGAAGATTAAGAAATGTACACGAAAAAAGCCAAAGACGGAAGACTTAAGTGACAATGTAAAAATGGATGTTCGTAATGCAATTTACGATTTATACACATCAAAAACTAATATAACCCTTCAAGTTTTAAAGGAAGCTTTAAAAAATCGAGTCATATTGAAAATTGGACTCAAATCGTTGTCAAAATTAATAAAAATGTTGGGTTTTCGATATAAAAAGGACTGTAATCGAAGATTTTTATGCGAGTTGCCACATATAGCAAGTCAGCGTATCCAGTTTTTAAAGAAATACACGGAAAATGTTAATTCAAAATTTAGAAAAGTGGTATTTTTAGACGAGACTTTGATATTTTCTAATGGAAGTGGTTCGAAATCTTGGCAGGATGAGTCTGTAAAAAGTGTCAAGAGAAAAAAGGGATGTGGGAGGGGAAAACGGTTCATCATTTTGCATGCAGGTTCTTCAACAGGACTTCTTGCAAGTGCAAGTATATATATATATATATATATATATATATATATATATATATATATATATATATATATATATTTTAGCCTATATTTTTTGCAGGTTTGGCCCTTAATTTTAGACTGAAATTTGAAGGAATTCGGGATAAGTAGTTTTTTAGCTCTGCCGCGAACAGACAGACTGACGGACAGACATACCTACAGACAGACGGAATTGAGAAAACATGTTTTCCGGCATCTAGCGGCCCTTAATCGTAAAGATCTGAAAACATCTCACGAGCGAAGTAATAACTAATTATCTTGTGTTTTTAACAAAAGTGTATAATATTTTTGCAAAATAAAATTTTTTGTTGTCACAATACAAAAATAAACAAGTTTCCCTTTGCACAGGGGTGGCCCGCATTTAAATAAATGACACTGTATAAGTGGTTAGATTTTCAGGTCAAGCGGGGCTCATAATTTTTGGTGATTGATAAAAAAATCTCACTTTCATTAAGTGGCTGTATAAACAGAACATATCCTGATTGTTCCACTGATTCGAACCGCCTTCCGACCTTATTATGGCGCTTGCCATTTTGTGTATTTTTGTTTTTGCCAACCAAAAATTTTTAACCAAATACATATTTAGCGAATTTTCTTATTTATTCCCTCGGAATTAATATATAAAATAATATTAAATGGCTATCTTAATAATATTACGTAATATAATAAAAAACTATGTTCTTTCTCTCTGTATATTTGTAAATAGCCCATCGAGATTTAATAGCTCGATAAAAGAATCACACAACATTTTGGTATTCACTGTGTTTTCTGATTTGATTCATAATGTTGGTGACCTTTTGACCCGCACGATAAGACCGCATTCGACTATAATTAGTTTTTTATTAATAATGTTTCACAAGGCCGCCATAGACATAGACATAGACATAGATGGGGAGCCCGACAAGGGCAGCACTTAGGCTCGCTGGGTCCCATTGTGCTATGCCCCCAAGTAGGCGTGTCAGGCCAAGAGCCCACTCCTTTTTAGAAAGGAAAGGACTCTTTCAGGTCGCGCACGTCCCACAAGCTCAGGTTCCACATAGGTGTCACCCAAGCAAAGCAGTCTGGCGTTGACTAAAGCATCACATCGACAGACTAGATGCTCGGTAGTTTCATCTACCTCAGCACAAAACCTGCAGTATGGATCGTTGTCGAGTCCAATCTTATGCAGGTAATATTTCACTAGCCAGAGTCCAGTTAGGACCCCGGTAATAGTTCTAAGTTGACTTCTGTTTAGGTTTAGAAGTCTATTAGACTCAGAACGGCTATAAGGGCCTGATATGAAGACCTTAGACTGTCTGAGTCCTGCTAGCTCGTGCCATTCAGCAGGGAATTCCTCGGCAGTGCGATTCTTAATCCTAGCCTTGACAGCTGAAGGAGCAATTCCAAGAGCAGGTTCCGGCCCAGTGAAAGCAGTGTTGCTACCTTCCCGAGCCAGCTGATCCGCCCCTTCATTACCCCAATGCCCTGATGGCCAGGCACCCAAATGAGGCTAACCCTATTGGACTCACACAGCCTCTAGGGCTCTCCTTGCATTCAAGCGGTAGCAGCGAATTGACTCTGTTCGAGGACAGAGCTTTAATCGCGGCTTGACTATCACAAAATATATAGATATGCTTGTCGTGGTATCCTCTGGAAAGGTTTTCCTGTACGCAGTCCAAGATTGCTGTAATCTCACCCTGATATACAGTCGCATACCGTCCAAGAGCAAGACTAATTCTGCCCTGGGACTCTCCACATAAATTCCCGCCCTCCCAGATCCCTCCTCCATTAG